>BSQZ01000037.1:1902500-1975000 GCA_033239005.1 Lamellibrachia satsuma | reverse complement strand
CTCTCTCTCTCTCTCTCTCTCTCTCTCTCCCTCTCTCTCTCTCTCTCTCTCTCTCTCTCAAACCGTTTTTGGACACCGACGAACCTGATTGGCGATGGGGTAATTCAATCGATGTGCGAGTTTTATTCAAAAACATATCCATAATCGACTTTACACGTCTCCCTACATGACATGGGTCGTGGCATTGGCAGAGTTCCAGCCCGTTGTCATCCGTTTCAAATGCGAACCTACATCTTTTCGTGCATTCCACCGGAACGCCTACAAACGACGTTTTGTGAGTTTACGACACAACAGTAGAGTTTTTAGGTGCGCTGAATTAATACAAATACTGGAAAGTACGAACACAGGAATTCCAAGTAAATCGTAAATTTATTGTCTACCTTTTTCAATGAATTGTTAACGGAACCACCGTTTGCCAATCATGCATACAAAAGTATTGGTCATATGGACAACATGTCACTTTCACAAAAGTATATATGTCATATGAAATAAATATTCAGTAGATCAGCATAAGTTGTTTTTATTTGGAGTCAGTTACTTTCCTTGCTATTTATGTTATTTTTATATAATCAATGTCTGGGAAAAACATGGACGAAAGTAATCAAACAACAGAGTGTGCCTACCTGTCACGAGATTACAGACATTTGACAAAATACATATATCACCTGCTGCTGCTGCTGTTGCTGCTGCTGCAAAATGGCGAATACATCCTATTGTAAGATATCCTGGGATCATTGTCGACGAGATTACCGTGAAATGCATGTCGTTTTTTTCCACTTACATTTTTGAACTATTTAACTATACGAGTGTTTGTGGTGTGGCACGTTCACTGGTTAAGATTACATGTCGTGGTGTGGGACGTTGTTCGTTGGTTAAGATTACATGTCGTGGTGTGGCACGTTGTTCATTGGTTAATATTACATGTCGTGGTGTGGCACGTTGTTCGTTAGTTAAGATTACATGTCGTGGTGTGGCACGTTGTTCATTGGTTAAGATTACATGTCGTGGTGTGGCACGTTGTTCATAGGTTAAGATTACATGTCGTGGTGTGGCACGTTGTTCATTGGTTAATATTACATGTCGTGGTGTGGGACGTTGTTCGTTGGTTAAGATTACATGTCGTGGTGTGGGACGTTGTTCGTTGGTCAAGATTACATGTCGTGGTGTGGCACGTTGTTCATTGGTTAAGATTACATGTCGTAGTGTGGGACGTTGTTCGTTGGTTAAGATTACATGTCGTGGTGTGGCACGTTGTTCGTTGGTTAAGATTATATGTCGTGGTGTGGCACGTTGTTCGTTGGTTAAGATTACATGTCGTGGTGTGGCACGTTGTTCATTGGTTAAGATTACATGTCGTGGTGTGGCACGTTGTTTGTTGGTTAAGATTACATGTCGTGGTGTGACACGTTGTTCGTTGGTTAAGATTACATGTCGTGATGTGGCACGTTGTTCGTTGGTTAAGATTACATGTCGTGGTGTGGCACGTTGTTCGTTGGTCGTTTGCGTGATTTTGAGAATCGGGCTCGGCAGCTGCGACACGCGGGATAATGAGTTTGGAAGAACATTTGTCATATGAAAACGTGTTTCGTTCGAATATGTATATTCAATATCTAGCTAAGCCGTGGACACGTACAACTCGATAGGCCATCGACTTTGTTCAGGTTAATCCTCCACTGGGATAATCAACAACGGATGACGACGTTGATACGTGCGACTCATCATCGATCACTGGCGAACATGATATGTTTATCCTTTTTTTCCGACCACTAACCAATGAATGCGTTGGTAAACAGACTGGGTATCCTTGTATGACTGATTTTTCCGGATTGTGTGGGTATAAAAGTACAGTCGTCACGGGCTGTGTGAAGACACCAACGAGATCCGTAGAAGAAACTAAAGAACAGCCAGAATCTGGTGAGTTCAGCCTCAGGTACTGTGCCGCTTTATAATTTGATTTTCAACATGTTGAGCATTTATTTCTTGACTTTTTCGAGAAATCTTAATGTATGCTACACTGATAGTGTGGTGTGGGTATAGATATGCTATATGATAGTCCACATGCTGTCAATATCTACGCCATTAGGAACCTTGAAGAAATAAAACTGCGCTATATATATTCATGTACTTAAAGAGATGGTGTGACATATTGTCGTTTAATGACAATATCGGCTGATTGTTACACGTTGGTTGATTTTTCTAGTTGCGGTTGCTATTATGTTAAAATATTGGTTGGTTGGTTGGTTGGTTACTAGCTAACCGATCAACAGTCATCTCCATTACACACAGAACGTTGTCGTTTCTATGTTTACATTATTGGAGTATTGCTTAATCCAGTACATACAACCCCTCGTGCGACATGTATTTAGTCTAGTACATACAACCCCTCGTGTGACGTGCATTTAGTCCCGTACACACAACCCCTCGTGTGACGTGTATTTAGTCCCGTACATACAACTCCTCGTGTGACGTGTATTTAGTCCAGTACATATAACCCCTCGTGTGACGTGTATTTAGTCCCGTACATACAACCCCTCGTGTGATTTGTATTTAGTCCCATAAATACAACCCTCGTGTATTTCGTTCCACGCAGCTCACAGCCATGCTTCCTTCCGCTAGCTGGTGTATCGTGGTTCTGTCCGTGTTGTCGATCGGCAGTGTAATTACAGGTAAGTCTACGTTCAGCTTCTTGCGTCGTGTGTTACGTTCGTGTTTAAGCAGGGCGTAGAGCGAGTAATTTATTCCACATAAATCCCCAGTTCAAGACGCAATATGTGTTTATCATCAATCTTAAAGAAAAGCAAGTACAAACACTTCAGAAAAACATGCTTGAATGGGATGCACCCACTTTTTTTGCCCAGAAACACACATGCACATGCACACGTACACGCGTACGCACGCACGCACGCACGAACGCACGCACACACGCACACACACAAACAAAAAACCGCAATTACTTTTTCAGAACAACCAGGAAACTTTGCCAAGAAACTAAGTAAGTCGGTGCTAATAATTGTTTCAGCATCATCGTCATTACGCAATTTTTTGTTTGGATACGCAACATATTTGTATCATATGCAAGTCATTTCGGCGTGTTTGTACACTGTGATATATGTTGACCTTTCAGTTAATGGCCCAGCCGGGCCATGTCAGTTTGGGTCGGATCGGCGAGTACGTGCCCCAGTGCAAGGACGACGGCAAGTTCAGCACGATACAATTCCACGCTAGCTCCGGCTACAGCTGGTGCGTCAACGAAGACGGCGTCGAGATGGAGAACACGAGGAAGGGTCCGGGCGAGGGCCCGGTCGACTGCAGTGACGGTAAGTGTCTCTTGCTGGTTGGACTGGTGGTAGAGTGGGTGATTTAACAAGATTTAACAAGTCTGCCATCCAAAGCTGCACCTTCCATGTGGTAAATGGACAAAAAAACATTGGATTATCGAGAGTCCAACGATGTTTTCAACTATGTATTACCGGGTACAGTGAATATATATTCTAGCTTTGTACTGTGTGTACAGTGACTATTTATTCTAGATGTGTACTGTGGGTTGAGTGATTATGTATTTTAGTTGTATAAGGTGGGTTGAGTGATTATGTATTTTAGTTGTATAAGGTGGGTGCAGTGAGTATGAACTGTAGCTGTATAGTGTGGGTAGAGTGACTATGTATTTTAGTTGTGTACTCTGGGTACAGTGACTATGTATTCTAGCTGTGTACTGTGGGTACAGTGAATATGTAATATAGATGTGATTTGTGTGTGCAGTGATTAAGTATTATAGCTGTGTACTGTGGTACATTGACTTTATATTCTAGCTGTGCACTGTAGGTACAGTGACTAGGTATGCTAGCTGAGAAATGTGGGTACAGTGACTTTGATTTGTAGCTGTGTACTATGGATACAGTGACTTTGTATTCTAGCTGTTTACTGCGGGTACAGGGAATATGTATTCTAGCTGTGTACTCTGTGTACAGTGATTATGTATTTTAGCTGTGTACTCCGGATACAGTGACTATGTATTCTAGCTGTGTACTCTGGGTACAGTGACTATATACTCTAGCTGAATACACTCGGGTGTAGTGACAATGTATTCTTGCCGTGTACTGTTGTTACTGTAATTATGTATTCTAGCTGTGTACTGCGGGTACAGTGAATATGTATTCTAGACTTGTACTTTGGATACAGTGACTACGTATTCTAGCTGTGTACTGTGGTCCAGTGATTATGTATTCTAGGTGTGTTATGTGTGTACAGCAACTATGTATTCTATGTACTGTGGTTACAGTAACTATGTATTCTACCTGTGTATTGTGCGTACAGTGCTTTTGTATTTTAGCTGTGTACTGTGGGTACACTGACTATTTATTCTAGGTGTGTACTGTGGATACAGTGACTATGAATTATAGCTGTGTACTGTGTACTGTGGGTATAGTGACTATGTATTATAGCTGTGCACTCGGGACACAGTGACTACGTATTCTACCTGTGTACTGTGGGTACATCGACTATGTATTCTAGTTGTGCACTGTGGGTAGAGTGACTATGTACTGTAGCTGTGTACTGTGTGTACAGTAACTATGTATTCTAGCTGTGTACTGTGGGCACAGTGACTTTATATTATAGCTGTGCACTGTGGGTACAGTGACTATGTATGCTTGCTGAATAATGCGGGTACAGTGACTATGTATTCTAGCTGTATACTGAGGGTACAGTGAATATGTATTCTTGCTGTGTACTGTGGGTACAGTGACGATGTACTGTGGGTACAGTAGCTATATATATTATAGCTGTGTACTGTGGGTACAGTGACTATGTATTCCACCTGTGTACTGTGCGTACAGTGATTATGTATTCCAGCTGTGTACTGTGGGTACACTGAATATATATATTCTAGGTGTGTACTAAGGATACAGTGACTACGAATTGTAGCTGTGTACTTTGGATATATTGACTACGTATTATAGCTGTGTACTCTGGATACAGTGACTATGTATTCTAGCTGTATACTGTGGGTACAGTGACTATGTATTCTAGATGTGTACTGTGGGTAGAGTGACTATGTACTGTAGCTGTGTACTGTGGGTGCAGTAACTATGTATTCTAGATGTGTACTCTGGGTACAGTGAATTTATATTCTATCTATGCACTGTGGGTACAGTGATTATCTATACTAGCTGAGTAATGTGGGTACAGTGACTATGTATACTAGCTTTGTACTGTGGGTCCAGTGACTATTTATTCTAGCTGTGTACTGTGAGTACAGTGACTACGCATTCTAGCTGTGTTATGTGGGTACAGTGACTGTATATTGTAGTTGTGTACTCTGGGTACAGTGAACAGCGCGTGATGTTTTCGCTATTGTCGTCGTATTGCGCAGTTTTGCTTGGCTCGTTGCCCGTTGAACATCGCGTAATATTTTCGCTATTGCCGTCGAGTGTCGACCGGTGCACTGTTATTGCGCAGTTCTCCAGGTGCCTGGTTGCAATATCGTAAACAGCAGTGCGTCCGCGTGATTCACCCTTGCTGTCTAGTGCGTTCGAATGAACTCTCTTAGTCGCAAAAGTATCTGCCCGAGCATATTCTGTCCCGCTCGACCATCGTAGGTCAACGCACCCCAAAAACCCTCTTTACTTTTTACCCATTCCATCAATTCGCTTTCTCCTTTATCTAACAGTCGTTTCCGTAAGAGTCGGTCACGGAATTTCACGGCTACTAGCGCGTTCATCACGGAAAATCTCTGTCTGTTCCATTCCTCTCGTAAATGCGCCTTCTCTCGAATGCTCTTGCTCGGGTATTTAGCCTGCAGACCGGTGCGCGTGGCTACCATCTTTTCCGCCATTTTCCAGTCGTTATTATGCACACATTTCTTCCACTGATAAGCGCTTTCAACGGTGTGAAATTCTCTATTCCACACGCGTATTCTACACGCATAAAAATTAGACAGATAGCTATTACCGCCTCTGAATTGAATCGGGCGATTCATGTATTATGATGCTAAAATGTACATTTACTGCGTTATATGCGTTGCACTACGAGGGGGCGCTCGGGCTACCCAGAAGGTTGTGAGGCTGCGATAACGTCTCGTGCTAGTCATTGCAACAATACCGAGCACCGCATCACTGCGTGGCCTCTCTGTCAGTTTCTACACGCGGCCGTATTTCATCGTTCCTGCATTTATTCCGACCGCCTAAAGCTCCAAACGGTTCAGATGCGTCGCACACAAACGCTTCATTCTACAACAGATAACGCAGCGGTCTACTGATAAACACGCGTCAGTTCGTAGTCCGCTAGATATCGGGTAACGGGATGATGTTATTTGCATAGCCATTTGCACAAACTTTCATAACATAAACTTTCAAAAATGGCGGTCAATTTCTCCATGCATGTCACATGGTTGTGAATGTATCCATGCATGTCACATGGTAGTCAATGTCTCCATGCATATCACATGGTGTCAAATATGCATATCACATGGCGGTCAATGTCTCTATGCATGTCACATGGTGGTCAATGTCTCCACGCATATCATATGGTGTCAAATGTCTCCATACATATCACACAGTGGTAAATGTCTCCATGCATGTCAAATGACGGTCAATGTCTACACGCATATCACATGGTGTCAAATGTCTCCATACATATCACATAGGGGTAAATGTCTCCACACATATTACATGGTGGTGAACGTCTCCATACATATCACACAGCGGTAAATGTCTCCATGCATGTCACATAGCAGTCAATGTCTCCATGCATGTCACGTTGTGGTCAATGTCTCCACGCATATCACACAACGGTAAATGTCTCCATGCATGTCACATGGTGGTCAATGTCTCCATGCATGTCACATGGCAGTCAATGTCTCCAACCAAATTTTCATGACACAAACTTTCAAAACATGTGTGTTCGGTGAAGCAAACTTTCAACTTGCAAACTTTCATAACATAACCTTTCAAAGTGGTGTGTAGTGGAGTGGAGTGGAGAACTTCCTATTTGCAAATTCCAAAGCACAAACTTCCAACTTGCAGATTTCCAACACATGACAGTCAATGTTTCCAAGCATGTCACATGGCAGTCAATGTCTTCATGCATACCACATGGTGTCAAATGTCTCCATACATATCACATGGCTGTCAATGTCTCCATGCATGTCACATGGTGTCAAATGTCTCCACACATATCACATGGTGGTGAATGTCTCCATACATATCACACAGCGGTAAATGTCTCCATGCATATCACATGGTGGTCAATGTATCCATGTATGTCACATGGCAGTCAATGTCTCCATGCATACCACATGGTGTCAAATGTCTCCATACATATCACACAGGGGTAAATGTATCCACACATATCACATGGTGGTGAACGTCGCCATACATATCACACAGCGGTAAATGTATCCATACTTGTCACATAGCAGTCAATGTCTTCATGCATGTCACGTTGTGGTCAATGTCTCCACGCATATCACGCAGTGGTAAATATCCCCATGCATGTCACAGTACCTGACCAATGTCAAAAAGACAAGACGAATGGGAGCGCACAAGTCAAAGTCTACCAACAGTGACTGACCAATGTCAAAAAGACAAGACGAGTGGGAGCGCACAAGTTAAAGTCTACCAACAGTGACTGACCAATGTCAAAAAGACAAGACAAGTGGGAGCGCACAAGCTAAAGTCCACCAACAGTACCTGACCAATGTCAAAAAGACAAGACGAATGGGAGCGCACAAGTCAAAGTCTACCAACAGTGACTGACCAATATTAAAAAGACAAGACGAGTGGGAGCGCACAAGTTAAAGTATGTCAACAGTGGCTGACCAATGTCAAATAGACCAATCTTCCAACTTACAAATTTTTCACAACACAAACTTTCAAAACATGTATGTATGCGGTGAAGCAAACTTCCAACTTGCAAACTTTCATAACATAAACTTGTCACATCACAAACTTCCAACTTAAAAATTTTCATAATACAAACTTTCAAAACATGTGTGTGCGGTGAAGCAAGCTTCCAACTTACAAACTTTCGTAACATAAACTTTCAAAACGTGAACTTTTCACATCACAAACTTCCAACTTACAAATTTTCATGACACAAACTTTCAAAATCATGTGTGTGCAGTGAAACAAACTTCCAACTTACAAACTTTCATAACATAAACTTTCAAAACATGCGACAGACTTCCAACTCGCAAACTTCACACAACTTCGTACAACTTTGCACAACTTCACACAACTTTATACAACTTCGCAGGCGTGGAGTGGAGTGGAGAACTTCCAATATGCAAACTTCCAAAGCTAACTTTAATTTAACGATGCATTAATTTCAACTGAATTTCAACTAATAATTTCAACTAATTTAACAGAATACATTAATTTAAAGATGCATTAATTTTAACTGATTTTCAACTAATAATTTCAACTAATTTAACGATTGTCAACTAATATTTAAACTAAAAGCGTTCATTTTGTGAACTTTATCAAAGCACTAAAAGCGTAGATTTCGTGCAGTTTTCATTAATTTCAACTAATATCAACTAATAATTTCAACTAAAAGCGTTCATTTTGTTCATTGTTCATTTCGTGCGGTTGATTGAAGCGTCGAACTTGAATCGAGTGGGTCGTCGAGCGCGACGTCGAGATAAGGAAGGGCGAGTGATATCAACAATGCACACACGGCCCAAACGTCACGGAAGTAAGTCAAAAAGTAGCGTATTGTCAGAAGACATATCGCACATAGCATTGCGACTCCAGGGCACACGCCCTGAGTTAACAATAACGTATAGCAGTGAGCCATCTTATTGTCGTCCGCAAAATCGGTAATGATGGGAGTATGACGAGAAGCCCTTATATAACTGTGCACCGCACGAAAACAAGCCAACTACGCAATAACAGTCTGACTCAACGAGCAACGTGTCAAGAGATGACTGTGCACTGCACAAGCCAACTACGTAATAACAGAGGACTCTAAAGTCTCTTGTCATACGCATATTTTCGTTATATGTCAATATTTAAAAATAGTGCGCTCTTACACTTTACCCATAACTGCTACAGTTTACCCATAATTCCTACAATTTACCCATAATTCTCCTACTGAATAAGAGTACAAGGACATTTTATTAAATATTTGGAAGTAAATATTTAAAAATAATGCGCTCTTACACTTTATCCATAACTCCTACAGTTTACCCATAATTCCTACAATTTACCCATAATTCTCCTATTGAATAAGAGTACAAGGACATTTTATTAAATATTTGAAAATAATGACACAATATCGTCCACAACCGTTAGACAGAGGACTCTAAAATCTCTTGCCATACCGACGTAAAGCTGACGTAAGTTATAAACGTGTCAGGACATGCAGCTGACGTATGCCGCACACACAACAATACCAAATAAGGACATGCAGCTGACGTAAACGGCATCAGACGCGTCGCGGAAAGTGTACCATCAGCATATTTTCGTTATATGTCAATATTTTTAAATAATGCGCTCTTACACTTTACCCATAACTCCTACAGTTTACCCATAATTCCTTCAATCTACCCATAATTCCTACAATTTACCCAGCACACATATGTAGTGTAGTGTGTTTGTTCCTTCACCGAGCTGTTACTCACAGACCCCTTATATTCTAATTGACCAGGCGAGGGAAACTATTACCAAGATTCAACCTGTCTGAACGTCCGCACTGTGTGCAGTGACACTCTGCGTTAATAAAAGATGCATGATTATATGAATAATAAAGATGCATTCACTACTTACTGCGTGCAGTGATTCCATCATGCTCTTGCCTTAATTTATTTACTATTTATTTACACACACACACACACACACACACACACACACACACACACACACACACACACACACACACACACACACACACACACACACACACACACACACACACACACACACACACACACACACACACACACACACACACACACACACACACACACACACACACACACACACACACACACACACACACACACACACACACACACACACACACACACACACACACACACACACACACACACACACACACACACACACACACACACACACACACACACACACACACACACACACACACACATATATACATACATACATACATACATACATACATACATACATACATACATACATACATACATACATACATACATACATACATACATACATACATACATACATACATACTGTCTTCTGTCTCTCCTACTTCCAGCCAAATCCTGGCTCCCGATACATTGCGTCCATCATACAGTCCTCTGTCTCCCCTACCTCCAGCCACATCCGGGTTCTTTACACATTGCGTCCATCATACAGTCCTCTGTCTTTCCTACCTCCAGACACACCCTTGCTCCTTATACATTGCGTACACATTGCGTTCATCATACAGTCCTATGTCTGTCCTACCTCCAGCCACACCCTTGCTCCTTATACATCGCGTCCACCATACTGTCCTCAGTTGCTCCTACCTCCAGCCACATCCTGGCTCCTTATACATTGCCTCCACCATACTGTCCTCTGTTGCTCCTACTTCCAGCCACATCCTGGCTCCTGACACATTGCGTCCATCATGCAGTCCCCTGTCTCTCCACATCCTGGCTCCTGACACATTGCGTCCATCATGCAGTCCCCTGTCTCTCCTACCTCCAGCCACGTGCTGACTTCTGATACATTGCGTCCATCATACAATCCTTTGTACACAGCTAAAATACAAAATAGTCACAGTATATCCAGTACATAGCTATAATGCATTGTCCCTACAACTCCAGTACACGATTAGAATACGCAGTTACTGCTAGAATACATGGCCAGTGCACCCTGAGTACACATCTAGAATATATATTACAGCTGTGTGCTTGAGATACAGCAGCGATCATGTATTCGAGCTGACTATATATTCTAGATGTGTACTGAAGGTGCACTGGCCATGTATTCTAGCAGTAACTGTGTATTCTAATTGCGTACTGGAGTTGTAGTGACTACATCTTACAGCTGTGTGCTTGAAATACAGCAGCGACCATCATGCGTAGGTGCCCCTCAATGACTATTGAAAACTAAGTCTCTACTACTCACCTTATTCAAAGATCATCGGTACATGGGATTTTGACCAGTCTTATTTTGCCATGGCTTCAACCAAAATTAAAACAATATTGTGTTCTGCTCTCGAACAAATGCTAATACTGGGCTGAACGGACATCTAACTTAATATGGGATGAGACCACAGTTAGTTTTGTCATCGGTGTCCATTATACCGTTTTTTGGATCTTCTAAACATTTATAATATGATTGTCTATAAACGTTCACAGGATATCAAACATTAATCAATTAAATGCAAATTCGTGAGAAATGGCAATGACATATGTCATACTGCATTTTTAGACGAAAAACTCTCAAACTTGACACCCCTATATTTTGGTCCAGCACAGTGACTGATTATAAGATGTTCGTGCGTTCGGCGTAAAAACTCACCGTGTTATTACGTGAACTCTCTAGTCTAACATGAAATATATATCCCTCCTTCTGTCTGTCTGTCTGTCTGTTTCTCTAGAACCGACACTACTAAATATATAATAAAGAATTATAATTTATACACCATGTATGTTTTTCTCTCCCCACCTTTCTCTCTCTCTCCCCCCTCTTTCTCTCTCTCTCCCTCCCTCTCTCTCTCTCTCTCTCTCTCTCTCTCTCTCCCTCTCTCTCTCTCTCTCTCTTTCTCTCTTGTCCCGTCCCGTCCCTGTCCCTCTCGTTCTCCATCTCCCCCCTCTCGTAAGTCGCCAAATCTAACAACGATCAATATCAATTATTTAGATAATTAATGGCAAACTTACGCTCTATTCTAAAAAATAACACGATTGCTCCTCATAATATACTTAAGCTATTCGCATTCTACTATGTGTTTGAACACAGACGAAGCTGATTCGCGATGTTGTTTAATTCAATTGATGTGGAAGTTTTAATAAAATACACCATACATAATCGATCCTACACGTCTCCCTACCTGAAATGGGTCGTGGCACTGGCACAGTTACTGTCCTTTGCTATCCGTTTCAACTTCGAACCTGCATTTCTCCGTGCATTCCACCGGAATGCCTACAAACGACGACTTGTGTGTTTATGACAAAATTGAAGAGTCGCTAAATTCGCGAAATGAACACAAATTATGGAAAGTGTGAACGCAGAAACTAGTAAATCAAACACACGTTTAAATCATTAATTTATTGTCCACCTTTGGTAATGCACTGTTAATTGAACCGACGTTTGCCAGTCTTGCACACGATCTTTTTTATGAAAATTTATTGGCCCTATAGACAATATGTCACTTCCACAAAAGGATATGTGTCATATGAAATAAATATTCAGTAGATAAGTATACATTGTTTTAATTTGGAGTCGAGACTACAGATCGGTAGAGTTGAGACGAGGAGCACAAACATCATCCGTTGAAAGTATTGTCGCGATCTACCAACAACAGAGAAATACACACATCGTCATATGACAGCCGTCATGCATGGTTAATGTAAGAGCCGAAACTTCACAATCAAATACCCACCATAAGAAACGAAAAAATCGTGTGTCTATATAAGCTGCCACGGTAACAGTGAACTATTAAGTTGAACATATGGTACACACTTCTATGACAATTTTAAAAGAAAATATATCCTATTTCTTCACGTGGTTTGCTTACCTCGGAATGAGGCAAGTGTAAATATGTTGTGCATTCGTTGTGGTTCCGGATGTTAATACCGCTCGTGCGACTGAACATACAACAAACTGCCCGTCGCCGTTATACGAGACGGAGGTTTTTATATCAACAGTGAGTCCGGGGTTCAGTTCAACACTGATTCGCCGAGCGACAGTCAGGCACATAGGAAGTCTTCCTTGTAGGATGGTTTATGTCGCAAAAAACAGCTGACCATATGAAATCTATGAAAATGAAGTATGGAAATGAAATCTATGAAAACGTAGGGAGTCGTCTTACTTTGATATGTCACTTTATTCAAATTTGCTGCTGTTGCTTCTGCTGCTGATGATGATGCTGCTCCTGTTGCTGCTGCTGCTGCTGCTGCTGCTGCTGCTGCTGCTGCTGCTGCTGCTGCTGCTGCTGCTGCTGCTGCTGCTGCTGCTGCTGCTGCTGCTGCTGCTGCTGCTGCTGTTGCTGCTGTTGCTACTGTTGCTAACGACAATATGGCTAATGCATCCTATTACAAGGTATCCTGGGATCGTTGTCAACAACATTTCGGTGAAATGCATGTCGTTTGTTTTCAATGACATTTTTGAAGCTATTTAACTATACGAGTGCTTGTGGTGTGACACGTTGTTCGTTGGTTAAGATTACATATCGTGGTGTGGCACGTTGTTCGTTGGTTAAGATTACATGTCGTGGTGTGGCACGTTGTTCGTTGGTTAAGATTACATGTCGTGGTACATCTATATCCATGGGAGGCTGACATCGTTTGAATGAAATGAATAATTAGACACATGAAAAATTGCCTCGATTATTTTGCCGTGCGCCGAAACAATCATCGTATCTATGCCAAAGTGTGCTCTAGTGATGTTTCCGCTTTGACGCTAGCCATGACCGTCCTCAGGATTTTGGAGAGAATTTGTTTTAACTGCAACATTTTCAGAAATCATCCCATAAATCCCCGACTGGTTGTATACTCCCGAACCCCTTTTTAAAAATCCAGCGGACGGGTATGTTGTTGTGATTTCGATTAAACGAGACGGGGCCGACATTAACGTTGAGCCAGGTGTTTGTACCAAAGGTTCCCATGCCCGGTCCGGGTCTTGAACTCAGAACTATGTCACGTAAAACGAATGTGCTACTGTTGGTACGATGTATTCTTTGCCGCCCCGATGTTTTGATAAATATCTTAAGACTAGGTTCTGGCTAGCGTTGTCATGGATACGCTATTTTTCTGCAAAGTTTATGTTGAAAAATATTTTTACTGTATCCACCGGGGGCGTCACGGGTCATTTAATGAAGATTGTAAGATTTTTACATTTAGCAATCAAATATATTGAGACGAAGACGGCGACCTCTTTCGGTGAACTTTGCAGACAATTAGGCACATTTAATAAATAGGCAGGTAATAAAACTGACCTTGCAGTAGTTGGTGAGTAGCATATAGACATATCGATCAATGATGCCAACATTCTCGAGCGAAAGAAATTATAAAATTCATGATGGGAGCAACTCTCTATATTACGGTAATTTTAGTCAAAAACTTCGATGACCAATCAAACATCAGCATGTGTTATTTCTGATAACATCGTTTGTGTCATTTTGAGAATCGGGTTCGCCTGCTGCGATACGCGAGATAAAGAGGTTGATAGAACGGTTGCTATGTGAAAACGTGTTTCGCCCAAATAAATATTCAATACGTTGTTATTCCGTGTACATACACGAGCCTCAAATGAGGCTTTTCATGTTGTTTGTTCAGGTTACTCCTCCACTGGGATAATCAACAACATATGACGACGTTGACACGTGCGACTCGTCATCGTTCACAGGCGAACATGATATGTTTATCCTTCCTTCAACCACTGACCAATTGGTGCGTTTGTAAACAGACTGTGTATCCGTGTATGACTGATTCTTCCGGGTTGTGTGGGTATAACAGTACAGTCGTCACGGGCTGTGTGGAGACATCAATGAGATCCGTAGAAGAAACTACAGAACATCCAGAATCTGGTGAGTTCAGCCTCAGGTACTATTCCGCTTTATAATTTGATATTCACCATGTTGAGCATTTCTTTCTTGACTTTTTCAAGAAATCTTAAGGTATGATACAATGATAGTTTGATGTGGGTATATACATGCTATATGATATGCCACACGCTGTTAATATCTAAGCCATTACAAATCTTGAAGAAATAAAACTGCTTTAGATATATTAATGTGCAAACAAATATAGGTTTGACATATTGTTGTTTTATGACAATGCCAGCTGATTGCTACACGTTGGTTGATTATTTTATTTGCGATTGTTATTATGTTAAACATATTTGTTGGTTGGTTGGTTGGTTGGTTGTTTGGTTGGTTGGTTGGTTGGTTGATTGGTTGTTTGGTTATTAGTTAACCGGTTAATACTCATCTCCATTACACACACAACGTACGTTGTCGTTTCTATGTTTACATTATTGGCTACTGCTTAGGCCCCAACGTGCAATGCCTGAGTTGACATGTATTCCCCCCTGATGTGACGTGTATTCCCCCTGGTATGACGTGTATTCCCCCTGGTGTGACGTGTATTCCCCCTAGTATGACGTGTATTCCCCGGGTGTGACGTCCATTCCCCCGGGTGTGACGTGTATTCCCCCTGGTGTGACGTGTATTCCCCCTGATATGACGTGTATTCCCATTGGTGTGACGTGTATTTCACCTGGTGTGACGTGTGTTCCCCCTGATGTGACGTGTATTCCTCCTTGTGTGACGTGTATTACCCGTGGTGTGACGAGTATTCCCCCTGGTGTGACGTATATTTCCCCTGGGGTGACGTGTATTCCCCATGATGTGACGTGTATTCCACCTGGTGTGACGTGTATTCCCCCTGGTGTGACGTGTATTCCATATGATGTGACGTATACTCCCCCTCGTGTGACGTGTATTCCCCCTGGTGTGACATATATTTTTTTCTTGGTTTGACGCGTATTTCCTTCCCCGCAGCTCACAGCCATGCTTCCTTCGGTAACCTGTTGTGTCGTGGTTCTGTCCGTGTTGTCGATCGGCAGTGCAATTACAGGTAAGTCTACGGTCAACTTATTACCTCTCGTGTCAGGTTCGTGTTTAAGCCCACCGTAGAGCGTGTAATTTATTCCACATCAATCCTCAATTCAAGAGGCAAGATGTGTATATTATCATACTGATGAAGATAAAAACCAAATACAACCAATTTTGATAAACATATTTGAAAGGGATGCACCCTTTTGTGCCCAGAAACACGCACGCACGCACGCACGCACGCACGCACACACGCAAGCACACATGCACATATATAAATGGCTTGTGTAATGATGATATAAATGACGTGTTTGTGTTAATGATATAAATTATTTGTTTGTAATTGTGTAATTTACACACAGGTTACGAGACGACAATGCCGCCCGTTCTGTCCGAAGAGGCCACGCCAGGTAGGACGCTTCGCAATAACTATTATGACAAAGCTACACATTCTGTTCAAAGCCCATTTCTGTAATCGTGATGCCTGTTAAACGTATTTTGCACTCACTTCTGAGTAACACTGGTATACGTTAATACGTCGGGAGAACTAGTTTCTGACGTTTGAAAAGCTATTATGCTCTGGTATCCCAAATTGGCGTGCGGGGGTCTTGAAAGGCCAGGGGACACTGTTTGAAGGCGTAGCGTGATTACTATGCCTGGCCCAACCGCGGATTTTGTCACATATTTACTGCATATATTTCGGATAGTAGTCAATTAGCCCGCGATAACTTTTTCAGCACTACGGATCAGAATAACGGTGACGTTCGAGAATCTTATCACAAATGACGGAAGGGAATTCTGCTCGACGAATCAGCTGTACACTACCAGGAAACCAGCCTACGATATAATGAGGGACATCGGAAAGGTCGCCTCCTCTTTTCGGTACGTAGCGGTTCGAACCCTTCTAACAAACCACTTCATAATGATATTGAGAAAGGTGATACTAATGAAAGTGGTGATGGTGTGGTAGTGGTGGTGGTGGTGGTGGTGGTGGTGGTGGTAGTGGTGATGGAGGTGGAGGTGGTGGTGGTGATGGAGGTGTGGTTGTGGTATTGGGGGTGGTGATGGAGGTGGTGGTGATGATTGTGGTGGTGGTGGTGGAGGTGGTAGTGGTATTGGTGGTGGTGATGGAGGTGGTAGTGGAGGTGGTGGTGGTATTGGTGGTGGTGATGAAGGTGGTGGTGGTGATTGTGCTGGTGGTAGTGGTGGTGGTGGTGATGGTGGTGGTGATGGAGGTGAAGGTTTGACACATCTCTTGTTAATCAACAAAAATTGTTTGGTAAATCGACATATTACCAAAACAAGATATTAGCATTAAATCCATTGCGTAGTCGTGTCCGTGTGTAGTCATTTGGCAAGTGTACGTTTACAATTAAAATTAATACCACTCATAGATTTAACTGTCTATACACAGATTTACAACGAGAGAACACAGAGAGTTCGGCCACTTTGTGACACACGTTCGAGGGGTGGAAGCGGACTGGAACGAGAAGATGTACTGGGCCTTCCTGAGGAGGACGGCTGGCGGTGACTGCTACTTACCGTTGGGTGAGTCCGATGTCTATCTCCAAACACCCTCTTGTCTTCTGATTCAAACCACTTGTAAGATAAAGCAGCTTGCTTGATATTCTACTTGATACAAACCCTGATAATGTTTAGACCTTCTTAATCATAATGTTAAAAAAAATTCAAGGGGTTTTCACGGGTGATCGTGTATCTGTTTGTTGTCATGACATGGTCAATGAACATCCCTTAGCAAGCAAATATGTATAATTCTATTAAAATTCTATCGAAATTTATAGAAATCTAGATATCTGCAAATCTACTAAAGATTCTATAGAAATAACTTGTCATCTTAAATTTTTCGTATATTTGTATATCGAATGTTGTAGGATTATATAGATTTCTACATAGCAGACCAGAACATTGCATAGCAAATTGTAGAAATTACAAATTATATAACTATGTCCGCAAGAATACAATATAATATTCTAAAAAATTCAAAAGAATATTCTATAAAATGATTTCCGAATGCTACACCGTCATGTCCTCAAAAAACCTGTAGAATATTCTAAAAAAATCTATAGATTTTTTTTGTTAAGGGGTTAATCGGGCGTGTGATGTGATGTGGATTTCTCCTTGTAGGGATCAGCAGCTATATCCCATCGGATGGAGAAAATATCGTGTTGAGTCTTCAAAGGTATCCCAACAATTTGCCACCCTGTTCTACCTTCGCCAAGAGTGTGAATGGACGCCCATCGTCAGCTCAAAGTGAAGCCAATGCAGAGCGCGAAGCACAAACGGACGACTTACAGGACAGGCACTCTAAAAACACAGGTACATATCAGTCACACCACACATGCTAATACTATAAACACATTTTATCATAATCAGAACTTAAATGCTTCACTTTGAAATACATTAAAGTGCAACGTGAATATGCCTACACTAAACAATTCAAGAAAAAAAACAGTACAGTACTAGATTGAAAACATTCATAAGAACTTTGAATATCGATCAAAGCCTCCCACAGGTGTTTCCAACATAAGTTCATAAGTGTTTCGAACCTAAGGTATAAAACGCATGAATGTTTTTAACCCAAGTTCAAAGCACACCCACGCACGCACGCACGCACGCACTCACGCACGCAAACACACACACACACACACACACATATACACACACACACACAAACACACACACACACACACACACACACACACACACACACACACACACACACACACACACACACACACATTCTGGATTCAACATGTGAAGGAAGTACATGTATTTGTGAAGTGTACAACGTGTACAAGTGTACAAGTCTGGTAATCAAAGCTACATGATTAAATGTATAAAGTAAAATGTGAACACAAGTGTAGATTATCTCATACAAACCACTGTTTGGGAAAGGCCGGGACAGTTGCAGTAATAGCTGGGAATAATGGGTATACTTCTTTTGTTACTGTAAGAGAAATTAAGAACAGTGTTCGTGACGTCAAGGTACACATTTACGACTGCTCGCTGCGAAGTAGAGTTCCTAATCGCAAGTTGCGTTTTTGTGTTGCAGATGCAGAGGATGTTCCGTCCACCAGACACAGGAGGGCGGTCCTGGACTGGCTTATCCCTCGTCCCCGCCCTCCCGGTGTCCCCCGCCCGCCACCCCGCCCACACCCACCCCAGCCCCGTCGCCCGCATCGCCCCAATTGGTAATAAACAGTTTAGTTCACGGACAGTCGTCGGACTCTGGCACGTACCGCGTGAAGGTCGTGTCGTGATGAAACGACAATAATTGTACGAAATAGTCTTAGTATTGAATGTGTGTTTTATGTGTCATCCTTTTTATACCATCTTATTAATTGTTGTGTAAGGTAACAGCTCAGAAAGAGCACACTGCAGCAAATAGAGAGGTGAAGAAAAGTGTCAAAACAGACAAAAGGAACTTCGTGGAGGGACTTGCACAAGAAGCAGAAAAGGCAGCAGCTAGCAGGAACATGAAGCAACTTTACGATACAACAAGGAAGTTAGCTGGAAAGTTTAAGAAATCAGAGCGGCCAATCAGAGACAAAAATGGGATCGCCCTGATGTCGGCAGACAAACAGCTTAACAGATGGGCAGAGCATTTTGAAGAGCTGCTCAACAGACCAGTACCGCAGAATCAACCAGACATCCAACCAGCTGAGACAGATCTCCCAATAGACTGTAATAAACCCACTAGAGAAGAGATAAAAAAGGCAATCGCACATATGAAAAATGGGAAAATAGCAGGCCCTGATGGTATCCCCGCAGAAGCACTAAAGGCAGATATAAATACTTCAGTAGAAATGCTGTACAGTCTTTTTGAGGAGATCTGGGAAAAAGAAGAAATTCCAGCAGAATGGAAGGAAGGTTACCTTATCAAGATTCCCAAGAAAGGAGACCTGAGCCGCTGTGATAACTACAGAGGAATCACGTTGTTGTCAGTACCTGGGAAGATTCTAAACAGGATAATCCTAGAGAGAATGAAAGGCAAAGTGGACCAAACTCTGCGTGAACAGCAAGCAGGCTTCAGGCAGGACAGATCGTGTACTGACCAGATTGCAACACTGCGAATCATAGTGGAACAATCCATCGAATGGAACTCATCCCTATACATCAACTTTGTTGATTACGAGAAAGCCTTTGACAGTGTGGACAGGGAGACACTCTGGAAAGTGCTAAGACACTATGGGGTGCCCAAGAAACTAGTAAACATGACCAAAAACTCCTATGAAGGAATGTCATGCAGAGTTATTCATGAAGGTCAACTTACAAAGAACTTTGAGGTTAGGACGGGGGTGAGACAGGGATGCTTACTGTCACCATTCCTCTTCATTCTAGTCATAGACTGGGTCATGAAAACAGCAACCAAGGAGAAACGAAATGGAATCCAGTGGACGATGCTGACCCAACTTGATGACCTGGACTTTGCGGATGACCTTGCACTCCTGTCTCACAGCCATAGGCAGATGCAAGACAAAACAACAGAACTGGCATTGATTTCAGGGCGGGTTGGGTTGAAAATCAACAAAAGGAAAACAAAGATCCTGAGAACAAATGCTACTTGCGAAACACCAATCATGCTTGAGGGAGAGACACTGGATGAGGTCAAAGACTTCAGATATCTAGGCAGCATAGTGGATACGCATGGAGGGACAGAGGCTGACATAAAGAAAAGGATCAGCAAAGCAAGGGTAGCTTTCCACCTGTTGAGAAAGGTGTGGAAGTCAAAAGTAATTGGAGAAACCACAAAAATACGCTTGTTTAACACAAATGTAAAGTCCGTGTTGCTGTACGGAGCAGAAACATGGCGAATAAACAAGACCACACTGAAAAGGATCCAGACATTTGTCAACCATTGCCTGAGAAGAATTCTCCGAATACACTGGATGGACAGGGTGAGCAACAAAGACCTCTGGGATAGAACACACCAAGCCCAAATAGAGATAGAGATCCTCAAGAGGAGATGGGGATGGCTTGGCCACACCTTGAGAAAGCCAACCACAAACATAACGAGACAGGTCCTGACATGGAACCCCCAAGGCAAGAGAAAGAGGGGGAGACCAAAAAACACCTGGCGGCGTGACCTCGAGGCAGACATCAAACAAACAGGGAAGGGCTGGCAACAACTGGAGAGGATTGCCCAAGACAGGAGGCGCTGGAGAAATGTTGTGGATGGCCTATGCTCCAGGAGGAGTTAAGGGCCTAAGTAAGTAAGTAAGTAATTAATTGTTGTGTGCGATTGCACGAGACTACTTGTACATCTATCATTGTACTTCAGTCACAGTGAAGCAATTAATTAAACTGAATATTTAATTTAACACGCATTTGTGTCTTTAAATTATTCACGTTATACATTATTTTATTAGTCGGTTATGGATGTCATATATGTATTGCGTGGTTTATTTAAAGAATAATTGATATCCGATTTTTAATTAAACTGAGTTGTTAGAAACAGTGTATATCAGTTCGGTTGAAAAAGTAAAAGCAGTTGTCACCTGTTAGCATTTTCCCGTTGTCAAACCTAGTTATAAATGCTGGCATTGTTGAGAAAGCTATAAAGAATGATGCCTGTTGAATGATATGCCAACATACATCAATAAAAATACGTATACACGTTTATACGCAAGTGTATATGATATGTATATATACGGACTGACAAGCTGTCCTCTACGTCACCGTTCGTTTTCTACGTCACATTATATCCGCTACGTCACAAATTATCATTACATTCAGGGCAAGGCTATTTAATTCATAATTAATGATAGTCCACACGATCCGAAAGAAATCATTACCTAGCTCAGGCAACGAAACTTCATCTGTATCAAATATTTGTAAATATTTTTAGCTGGCGGTTTTCTTTCTCATATTATATCTGAAATGGTCGCTATGGTCGCATATTGGTTGTCGACTCTACAGCGCCAACACGGAATGTCATTAAATGTTAAGAGAGAGAGAGAGAGAGAGAGAGAGAGAGAGAGAGAGAGAGAGAGAGAGAGAGAGAGAGAGAGAGAGAGAGAGAGAGAGAGAGAGAGAGAGAGAGAGAGAGAGAGAGAGAGAGAGAGAGAGAGAGAGAGAGAGAGAGAGAGAGAGAGAGAGAGAGAGAGAGAGAGAGAGAGAGAGAGAGAGAGAGAGAGAGAGAGAGAGAGAGAGAGAGAGAGAGAGAGAGAGAGAGAGAGAGAGAGAGAGAGAGAGAGAGAGAGAGAGAGAGAGAGAGAGAGAGAGAGAGAGAGAGAGAGAGAGAGAGAGAGAGAGAGAGATTGAGGGAGACAGACAGACAGACAGAAGGAGGGAGAGATATTTCATGTTAGATTAGAGAGTTCACGTAATAACACGGTGAGTTTTTACGCCGAACGCACGAACAAATTTATAATCAGTCATTGTGCTGGACCAAAATATAGGAGTGTCAATTTTGAGAGTTTTTTGTCTAAAAATGCAATAGGACATATGTCATTGACATTTCTCACGAATTTGCATTTAATTGATTAATGTTTGATATCCTGTGAACGTTTATAAACAATCATACTATAAATGTTTAGAAGATCCAAAGAAACGGTACAATGGACACCGATGACAAAACTAACTGTGGTCTCATCCCATATTAAGTTAGAAGTCCGTTCAGTCCAGTATTAGCATTTGTTCAAGAGCAGAACACAACATTGTTGTAATTTTGGTTGAAGCCATGGCAAAATAAGACTGGTCAAAATCCAATGTACTGATGATCTTTGAATAAGGTGCTTTTGGCATCGGACATTACTGGATGACCAGATATGACGATCAGTGTCGCCAGCTAGCGGAGAGTTCATCCAACCATTTTCGGGTCACCTTGCAAAGACAAACTACACAACATGTAACACAGTCAACAGCCATTTGTATGTCGGTAATAACACTTTATTGTTTCAGCACGGATCGTGATAAACATAAACTTACATATTTACAGTTTTGCTTTTATTTTCAAAAATTTCATGTTGGAAGTAATTTCCTTACTGCCGTTTGTTGTTGGTTCCTTAATCGCAATGCATAGGTCGAGATGGCGACGTCGCATTTGTGCTGTTTGAACGACAAATATTATAGAGCTTCAATAGACAGTTACGGCGGTTCTTATGATTCGACATATTTTATTTTTGTTAGCACTTAGCAATATATTTAAAAATGGTTAGTAGATACTTGAACGACAACACGTTCGTGTTTGGTTTCAGCGTGAAGCGTAATGTGCATGGTTAGTTAGCATTATAATTAAAAGGCTACATTCGATTATAGAACGATGTAACTGTTGACGATTCTCACGGATGCTCCAAGTTCAGCCCAAACACACATTGAAACAGCGAAAACTTTACATATTGGGATTCTTAGCAACATAACAAGTCAACTGATATCATGTGACATACCGTTGCATCTTCATAATCACATTTTCATTTCAATATAGTTATATGCTTATACGCTCTATTGTACTATTGCAGTGTACTACCTACATAAACCCATGCAGACATGCTGGCAAATATGAAAAACGTGGTGACGTAAGACAAATACAACAGTGCTACAAGCCCTTTGTGCTAATTCTCGGGGCAGACGTTCACCTGAACCGGTTAGTGAATTCAAATTTACAATAAGCGTGTACGCGTCTCCTTTGCAACCAGCATTTGTAGTTTTGTCTAGCTGCAGCATGCATAACCCAGCTGTTGCAAAAGGTCGTCTTAGCCAAGACATACATTGGTGAAGTGCTGCACTGTGCTGTTAGAGATAATCTCGAAGCGGCTGACATGTTAGCCTTAGTGAGCTTCTCTACTTGCTGTGCGGAGATTTACGTTAAATGTCCTCGCAGAGATGTTCACAGCGTGCGACGTTAGGGGTGATATTTAATTAAATGCTGTTTACCAACCAACTAAGCTGTTAAGATGCGATGTCACCCGCGGAGTATTGACTGGTGTACATTGTAAATATGGTGTAACACGCAGATATACGCGTCGTATTCTGCTACGGATTGATACACAGAGCGTCCTCTATCGGCCAACGGTCTTCCTACGTGTGCACGTAGCGTGTCGCTGACGTGAATTCATTTGATCTTCTTCTTCTTCGTTCTTCTCTCCGTTGCGCAATCCCTCTATAGTTTCTCCTTCAGTTCGTCGGTGCTCATGTAACGAGGATTCTCAAAGGCAGGAATCTACAGCGCAGAGAAGGACAAATATCGTAATCGAGAAAGACATAAAAAACCTTGATTTTTTTAAAGCGCAGAAACTGTTGCCGGCAATACCAATCCTCTTTGTTAGAACAATTTTTATTCGACACAAGAAGCGAATTCTGTACCTACTACGCCACGGCTATGACATATTGGTCACTATTGGGAGGAATGTATGTTCGCTTATTTTACTGAGAATTGTTCAATACAAAGAAGGTTGTTTCAAACATTTCCCGAGGAGGACCACTTCTAAAGCTAAACAGAGAAACGTACTTCCACAAGTCTTAAGATATACACTTTCTGCTGTACGTCTGCGAGCAACAGTTTCTGGAAAACAAAGTGATGCTACTCGGCGACGCAATATGCAAAACTTTACTACAGTTCAAACTCACCGTCTTCTCCTCGACTTCATACACCTTCCTTCGTTTGCACCACGACACACACTGCAAACAGACAGAAACCCATAAAGATTTCGTGAAATATATGACTGAATAATTCCATAACCGAATAAAGCGATAACATATATATGTTACAGTGATTAGTGATTATGTGTTATTGAGTGTGTGCGTGTGTGTGTGTGTGTGTGTGTGTGTGTGTGTGTGTGTGTGTGTGTGTGTGTGTGTGTGTGTGTGTGTGTGTGTGTGTGTGTGTGTGTGTGTGTGTGTGTGTGTGTGTGTGTGTGTGTGTGTGTGTGTGTGTGTGTGTGTGTGTGTGTGAGAGAGAGAGAGAGAGAGAGAGAGAGAGAGAGAGAGAGAGAGGGAGAGAGAGAGAGAGAGAGAGAGAGAGAGAGAGAGAGAGAGAGAGAGAGAGAGAGAGAGAGAGAGAGAGAGAGAGAGAGAGAGAGAGCGTCCGTTGCTGCTTGCATGCATAGACCCGCCCGAAACATAAGACACCTACCACCATGCTGACAAGCAGGACACCGAGTAGACCGGCGCAGGCGACGATTGTGATGGCGATGATGACCCCACGACTCATGTCCGCAGCACTTGCATCGCTGCTCGGCTCGTCTGCATAGACGAATCCGAAGCGGAACGATTTGCCGCCGTCGACGACGTTCAACGGGCGTCCTTCGTACACGAGACGGAGTTTGCCGGCGCGAACCAGTCGCTCGAAGCGACCAGCCTTTGACAACAGGCTCACCTGGTCACTGCGGTCAGCTCTGACGTTGAAGTAAATGACGACGCTGCCGGCCTCGACCTAGACAGACGCGAAACTCCTTATGAGAGACCGGGGCAGGTTATAACATTCTTAGCATTACATCACTTGTAGGATGTGGAATTAAGTAAATGGAATGCTAACTTTGAAAGACATATCTCCATCATTGATTGGTTTAGTGATTAGCGATGTTTCATTTACAAGTAAACTGGGAATTCATGAAACGTGGGCTTGTTCAAGCTGCAACAACTTGCCCCACATCGGGGTAAGTTACCAAACAATGTGGACGAGGACACAGCGATCGCCAACTAGCCTAGCGATTGTATAAATGTCAAGGGATACAGGGGAAATGTCAAGGGATACAGGGGAAATGTTAAGGGATACAGGGGAAATGTCAAGGGATACAGGGGAAATGTCAAGGGATACAGGGGAAATGTTAATGGATACAGGGAAAATGTTAAGGGATACAGGGGAAATGTCAAGGGATACAGGGAAAATGTTAATGGATACAGGGAAAATGTTAAGGGATACAGGGGAAATGTTAATGGATACAGGGAAAATTTTAAGGGATACAGGGGAAATGTCAAGGGATACAGGGGAAATGTCAAGGGATACAGGGGAAATGTCAAGGGATACAGGGGAAATGTCAAGGGATACAGGGGAAATGTAAAGGGATACAGGGGAAATGTCAAAGGATACAGGGGAAATGTCAAGGGATACAGGGGAAATGTCAAGGGATACAGGGGAAATGTAAAGGGATACAGGGGAAATGTCAAAGGATACAGGGAAAATGTCAAGGGATACAGGGGAAATGTCAAGGGATACAGGGGAAATGTCAAGGGATACAGGGGAAATGTCAAGGGATACAGGGGAAATGAACCGGCTTGCACATATCTTAGTTCCTTGCAGCTGACGTTGTTGTGACAGCTTTAGTAGGATGCCCTCCCGTGGTGGGTGACAATATAATTACTGACTGGTATGGCAACATCGTTGCAATGTTCTTACAACTTACAACTTTTATTGTGTCATAACCTACGCCACAGGCACATAGTAAATGTCTGTCTAAAATGAATAGGTTCTCTTGTATAAGCAGTCTAGTTTTACTTTAATAGTTGAGGGTGAACCGGTTCTAAGAGCAAGCGATGTTGCAGTGAGCACGAACCTTGAATATCGCGACTTGTTCCTCAGGCACCATCATCATGTCGGCGATTTGTGGCTCCATGTACCTGCATTGTAAAAGGTATCAGTGAGAGTTTCCGACAGATAACACTGTACAAACATTAGGGTCTAGAACAATATATAGAGTCAAACGAAACAGCGGTTAAAGTACTCATTGAAAATACGGTGATGCTCTCCAACAGCGAAGACCTCGTTGTGTGTTTAAGTCTAGCTTAGATACTTACAAATACGGTGATGTTCTCCAACAGCGAAAACCTCGTGGTGTGTTTAAGTCTAGCTTAGATACTTACATATACGGTGATGTTCTCCAACAGCGAAAACCTCGTGGTGTGTTTAAGTCTAGCTTAGGTACTTACTCCATAAACTTTGTCTTGTCATTCATAGTCGTTTCGTAGTCAGCATCCAACCGCAGTGACCCGATTACACTTGTGATGTTACGCAACGCTAAAATCATAACAAATGTCATCTGAAAACACTGACGTATCATTATCTGTAGTGCACAGAGAAGACTGGTGTATTCCATTTATATTGCACCTATTTGCTCTCAACCAAATGTGAGAATCGATTTGATAGATTATTTGATGCAAGCACGTCCCGAACTGCTATACATTTCAAAACTGTTCACTAGCGTATCGGGTTACTCCGCCGTCTATTTAACTACACTATTATTTCCTGTAGAGTTCTTAATGAAACCAATGGTACTACACATCGGCTTCACTAAATATATTTAAACGTCATGATCGTAAATTGTTTAAGAATCTACCCAGAGAGAGGGGAATAAGATACATTTTGAACGTTTCTGTATAAAAACGATCCACAAAACACACAAGATCAAGGCCGATTCAAGATAACCTCTGTGTTGTTGATACCTACAGCAGTCTGCTTGCGATGGTCCACGAACGTTTGTGTTTTCCAACCGATGGCCTAGAGGGTCGACACACCAAGAGAAGCCCCAGTTTTGTTGTTGGGCTTTGAAGCGACCATATCCGTCGCAGTCTGGCACCCATAGATCAGACACTACCTTACTCCGTGCCTGTGCATGCGTCTGCATCCTCTGACACGTCGTCAACTCTGCAACAACGACACCATTGTTGTTATAACGCATTATAGTATCATCTGGTGTTTTCTGTATACATACTCCCTATATATATATATATATATATATATATATATATATATATATATATATATATATATATATATATATATATATATATATATATATATATATATATATATATATATATATATGTATATATATATATATATATATATATATATATATATATATATATATATATATATATATATATTATATATATATATATATATATATATATATATATATATATATACATATACATATACATATACATATACATATACATATACATATATATCATGGATATGAAATATTGAGTTAATTAACGAAATGTAACCTTGCATTTGTGATTATTACCAAGAGATTCCTGTGAAATTCTTATATTTTCATCCAGTGGCGTATCTAGGATGTCGCAGGGAGAGGGTGGAGGGGCAAATTTAATTACCCATTAGTTTACCATGCTACCATGTCGTGGCGCAACGGGAATATACGGGGGGAAATCAACAAATTTAAGCCAAAGAGGGTGGGTCATAAAGGATAAAGCGCTTTGAAGAGGCAACATCATTGACACGAGCTGACTTGTTAACGCCATTTACCTGTGTCACAATCCATGGGCAGATTGAATTCATCGACAAATGTCGCGCGGCAGTTGCAGTGGTCATCAACGCAATTGGCGTCCGGCATCCATTGACATGTAGGGTTAGACCCACACATGTTTTGGGCATCACACAGCCGGCTTTCGTTAGTCGCCGGACAAAGCCATCCTGCAACATGTCAACAGGTTACGGTAGCTCAGTCGGTGACGACAGCACACTTGGAATCATTCCAGGATGTCGACGTAGTGCGGAATGTTAACTACCTCGTAGTTTCGACAAGATTATGGACAAAAGAAGTCATTGGGAGGGAGGGAGGGAGGGAGGTAGGGAGGCAGGGAGGCAGGGAGGGAGGGAGGGAGGGAGGGAGGGAGGGAGGGAGGGAGGGAGGGAGGGAGGGAGGGACGGACGGACGGACGGAGAGAGAGAGAGAGAGAGAGAGAGAGAGAGAGAGAGAGAGAGAGAGAGCTGGATACATTTTTTTGCAGCCTAGCGGGCTCCGAAGATGATTAGTTTTAACTGTCACTGTTTATGCGCTTGCAGAATGCTCAGTATAGGCAGCTTGAGAACAACACTTCTGTCGCGTTGTGAGCGTCATTCACTCACCAGAACAAATATTTCGGTGCGAGAAGTCCTGGAAGACGAATCGACACTTGTTGCACGGATCCGCAATGCAGCGGGACGCGCTAGTCGTCGTGGTTTCCTCACACGATGCCCGCTCACACACGCCAGTGCAGTTGCGAGCAGACGATCCGTCCGGGCACAGCTGTGGCTTCGAGGTAACATTTGCCGGTGCCGCAGTTGTCGTTGTGTTCATCGGCGGCGGAACTACAGTGAAATAAGCGCGGCGACGTGCAACGATAGAAATACACAGGAAGGATAGTACCAGACATTGCACTATGTAGAATGGGAACAATGTGTTGACTAGAGGGTCATTATTTTATTTCTGTATACTTTCATGCTTGCTTTTGTTCCAAAAATAATTGTCACATTTTACTTTTATTTTCGACTTTTCACATCGGTTAATATCTCAACCTGTTATTACAGTGAACGACAGAGCGTCAGTCTGCTGTTTGCACATTCCACAACATTTGCTTATATGTAAAGAAAATTAAAATGAGAGAGAGAGAGAGAGAGAGAGAGAGAGAGAGAGAGAGAGAGAGAGAGAGAGAGAGAGAGAGAGAGAGAGAGAGAGAGAGAGAGAGAGAGAGAGAGAGAGAGACAGACAGACAGACAGACAGACAGACAAACAGACGGACAGACAGAGATAATTGGAGAACGTTGGAGGAAACAGAGCCACATGTTTCCGCATTGTTTACAATCCTTCATGATTACTAACTTTTCAACATGACAAATAAATAAATAAATAATAAAACCAATACACCCGACTAACCGGTGACTGGATCCGTGCAGACGTGACCACAGCCGTTGGAGCAGCACTTCTTGGCGCCGGGACACGACATGTCATACGCGCACATCTCTGCACAGATACCCATGCCCATCTGTTCATTCTCCGGACATAGACCAGGCTTCACGCGCAGACGTTCAGGGGATTCGGTAGAGGTCGCGCTCTTCGGCACTGGAAACACGGCAAACTCGGCAAAGTCATAATATGTTGACCTTGCGATCACACAAAGTCATAATATGTTGACCTTGCGATCACACAAGGAATTGCTTATGTCATTACGTTCAGGGGATTATGTTATTACTTTTTATTAAGAATCAAAATTTAAAGCGATCGCACAGCGAGACATTTGTGTAAACACATCACCTACATTGCTGACTAAATAATATTTTGATAGTTTCACTAAAATACAATTTCAGCTTATGCATGCAAACTTGACTTAAAATTATCATTTATTATACCATTGCATGATTTAATAGCAACGCTGTGTCAAGGCTGAGTTTTCCATTACGGATTTAAACTTAAAAACGTATTTGTGAATTCAGGTACCGTGTTAATGACACATGCGTAAGGACGTGTGCGTAGAAAGAGAGGCCCACGTACCACAGATACCAATTGGCTGGCATTCTGGATTACCACGTGAACACCGTTTCACTTTGCAAGTGAATCCTTGGCCACAGTTGACGGTCTGCAGGGCAAACAAATAACCGTGAGAGCCATATGGAAATATAAACCCTCGGACTCGACGATTATATAATATTCTTCTCCGTATTGAAGATATTAACAAATAATAGTGTAACACGTGTTCGAAACGATACCATGTATAATATATATATCACATATAATGCTATAACATAACTAAATAAATGAATATATATATATATATATATATATATATATATATATATATATATATATATATATATATATATATATATATTGTCGTTTCTCACAATATATATATATATATATATATATATAGTTCACATTAGGTCAAAACAATACGCCATAGTGTATCCCACAAAGACAGTATTTAACCGTGCATACGTTTCAATCATACAGAAAATATGGTGTCACAATACCGATAATCTCACCTTGCACGGGTCGTGACAGTGACAGATAGGACAGCCGTCTGGCGCTTTGTCGAAGCCGTACTCGCAGAATCGCGCGCACACTGGTGGGCATTCGGTGGCGTTGTCTGTGAACACACGAAACAGGTGTCCACCAACCGTACACGTACACGAAACAGGTGTCCACCAACCGTACACGTACACGAAACAGGTGTCCATCAACCGTACACGTACACGAAACAGGTGTCCATCAACCGTATACGTATACGAAACATATAATCAAACATGAACTCTTCATACAAAGAATGCATTTTTAAGTCTACCTGTAAACTAATTTACGTTTTTGACACCTGCCCGTAACAATGTTTCTTGGCGGACGTAAAACGGCGAATTCTAGGACAACACCAACAAAAATGATGTTACGTCGTGCGATTGTACATCGCAGCGGGGAGAGATGGAAGATCGGTGTTACGTACGCGGCACACATCGTGCAACGGTCTGACATCCGGGTCCACTGCAGTTGCCGGACATCACCTCACACCTCATGTTGTCGTCGCACGGCTTGCTCTGTATACCAAAACGACAGAATGACACATAATCGAACCTGTCTCATTAAATCATCGCCGACATCAAAGACAGCGTAGCTGTGGAACGCACTGCCGCGGCAGAAGGCACCAATATCGTCCTACCACTATTGCCGTCCCATCGTCTCCGTCACCGATCAACTTTTATTGTCATAACATGTTTTTATTAGCAACATATACTAGCACCGTACTGGCATCTGACCAATAAGACGTGGACATCATGGCCTGAAACCCGAACACCACAATAAAGGTGTATTTTGTAAAAAATGCAACTACACCTGCAACAACTGACTACATAGTTAGATAGTGTGAATTTCTAAATTGGAATACTTGGAGTAGAACAAGCTAAAACTCTCAATTCCTGACTTTGAACTGTGAATAATGGGCAAACGTACTACTGGTCATTACCCACAATTCCATATTATGTTATCCAACCAATACAAGGGAGAAGTCATGATTTCATAATCAGACGGAACTATTTGTTTACTCCATGACTCGGTCATCGCGTATAAAATTGCACATGCGATATGACATAACTATTTTATGGCATCGCGTACAAATGGCAGACAAACATATGTGTATTGTTTCAAAGACGAACGGCAGTCAACTGCGACGATAGAGTCATTAACAGTCACCAACCTAGAATTTGCCAAAATCATTAGGCGTGTCGACTAAATATTTACCGCACAAGGATTGTCTGAACATTCACAAATGTCGCAGCCTCTGACATCCTTCTTCATGCCATGCTCGCACATGCCGCAGTGCGACATGTCAGGACAGGGCGACGGCAGACAATTGTCTTCACACTTCGTCTTCGTCTTGAAGTTGTTGGCGTTCGCCTGGCAACCGCCGTAGACGAATCGCTGGCACGCGCCTTCAGTCGCGTTGTAGAACCATCGTGGGAAATACGCTCGGCACATTCCCGGCTTCCTCGGCAGCCTGCAGTCGGCCGGGATCGTCCTCAGCCGCACTGAAACAACGCCGTCCCAGGTGGTGTTCACAATCGGACTGATAGCCGATGTTCGCGTGTCCTGTGGTGGTTTCACCCCCGAACGACAACCGATGTTCCAATAGTTTTTAACAGTGGCGTATTTAGGGCTTTATTTTAGGGGCTTAATTTTGTCTCCGCATTTTTCTGTTGCGCCGCTACACGGTAGTATGATAAACTAATGGACTAATGGGTGACTCAGTGATTCCGAGTTATTAGTGCGAATAGGTATAACACATATAATTTTCACTTGATGACCTGAAACAAAGATTTTGTGTTGTGAAACAACGATTTTAAAGATGTTGCAAGCATGCTTAGTTCTAGGTGTGCTGTGTGGAAATTACAATCACCAACACGAAAAATATTTGTAGCTACAAGACTTGAACAAACAGAAGGTAGCCGGCGGTGGAGGATATATTATTTGAGTTCTTGGTTACTTACCACACTTCGCTTGTTTTCCATCACATATCATCCCGTTGGAACATCTGATATCCTGGAAACGAATGCATTTTTATAGACAGAGTAAATTACATCGCAAAAAAACGTCTACTTATAAACGTCATAATGTGTAAGATTTTATTGTGTGACTTTGCATGCACAGAAAGTAGATTTACTGAGTGGACTCGAGAAAGGAAGTCCGCAAAACAATAAGAAAAAAAACATCGACACATCGAATATATTTTGTTTAGAATAATAAGATGAAAGTTGAAATGGTACGGTCATGTTACGAGGTTCACTACCCTAGACACACTGTTCATTCAGGCCCAGTGAGAGGCAAGAAATAGAGACAACCAGAGGAAGAATTGGACACATGACACGAAAGCATAGACAGGTCTCTATGTCCGTGAGACACAGGTGACATCAATGGACCGTCAAAGGGGAGACAGATTATCGAAAAGAAACAATACAAAGACACCGATAGCTACACGGAGGATCTTGAGGACAACATGTCGATTGTGACGCTTTCTGTCACAAACTCTACTGTCCACAACGGCAAATAAAACAGCACATTCAATAGACTATCTGGCATTTAACATCGTGTTCAATGATAAAATAGTATCACTTCGGCTGCTTCCGTTGATATGTTAAATGATACTGTGGTCAAAGAGCTCTATGAGCGGGACACACACACTCACCTTGCACGGGTCTCTGCAGCGGCATACCCTACAGCCGTTGACGTCTCTATCCCAACCGAACTCACATTGCCCATCACACGAGAGAGGCTGACAGAGCGACGGTTGACACACGGCCCCGCAGCGCGACTGGCTCTCGAAGTTGTTCATATTGCCACGGCAGCCACTGCACGCACAAGCACAACCATTTAACAGTACAAGTCCGATAAATTGGGTCGACCACAAATGGCCCTGTAAACTGTAAATCGTTATTTTGGCCAAAAAAATTTTATAACAGCCACCACGTGACATAGCACTTTCATATAACAAAATAATTAAATAAATTATGGACGTGTCTTGTGCGTTTTAGTGAATGAAACAATGTACAAATTACGCGTTCTATAATAATAATGACAATAATCATATTACTACTACAACTATTGCTGCTGCTGCCTGTACTGCTATTGCTACGAATACTACAAATAATAATAACAACAATTATTAGTATTATTATGTGCGACCATAATGTCCTCTTGGTGACTCGGAAACCGAATCCCGTTGCCACCGAAGCGAACCAGCCGTAATCGACGGATGCTCCACTCACCCGTAGATGAACTCCTTGCATTGGTCCGCCTCGGTGTCGAAGTACCAGCGAGTCGTACGGTTCGCACACAGTCCGAAGTCTGACGGCACCGAGCATAAGGCAGGGATGTCGGTCCTAACAGCTGGGAGACAAGACAACGCACTTAATAATATGTGAAGATGGGATTGACACTCCAGAGTAGAAAGCAAATTAGAAAAAAAACATACTGCAAAGTAGGACGGCACATGCTATGTTATAAAATAGCATTAGAGTAAGAAACTTATATCCTGGTTACAGTTCAAAATGTACGTCTAATATCCATTTTTTATATTTGTCAAATTCTGTAAATGATGCATTTTGACTTATTTTTAACACCACGTACTACACACATATATTGATGTATAAGGATGGCCACCTAATTTACATATATATATATATATATATATATATATATATATATATATATATATATATATATATATATATATATATATATATATATTATCGTGGTTATATGTTATTATATGTTATCGTGTGCGTGCGTGCGTGCGTGCGTGCGTGCGTGCGTGCGTGCATGCATGCATTCGTGCGTACATGCTTACGTGCGTGTGTACATGTGTTTTAACTGACTGTCGAGTTTTACGACAATCTATCAAAACATTCTGAATGGATATCGTCAAAAATGGTCCAGGGCATCCAACTCAACAGAGAACAGCAAGTATATTTAAATACGCATTACTGTATGCACAAATACCTATGCATTTTGCAGTAACGGGGCAGGGCGCCGACGTGTTACAACTTCGTCTCTCTGGGAAGCAACGCTTGCCGTCCGGACAACTTACGCCCTGTAACGAAATGTCCAATGAAAACGAAAGTGTATGCCATTGTCAGGCTGTTTCTGGCGACTTCGTAATGAAATAACTTGAAAGGCCACTTAAATGAAGATCAATTGCATGATATCAAACCGTTTTTATAAAACAGTAACTGGATAACAGTCAATGACGTGTTTGATTATATGAATGAAAATAAACCCTTTGAGAAAAGATAAATTTACGATATTATATTAGCTACCCTCAAAGGAAATAACCACTGACCGTTCGCATACAGCATTTATCCCTTCTGCCTATGTTGTGACATACAAACAAAAAAACGTACCTGGTAAATTTAGTTTTTAAGATATATAACGGTTGGAACTTCTTAAATGTATTCATTCTAGACAGCTCTCTCTTTAAGTAAGATAGCCATCATGCCATGTGTTACGGTTCGACTTTGCAGTAATCATTGCGTATCCTTGCAAAACATCTATTATCTCATAGATCCAGGAATATATTTCATATCTATTTAATGGGAACGTTATATGCAGAGAGCAGGTCCTCACCCTGCACGGGTTGATACAGCGGCATATGTCACACCCATTATCGTCTTTGACAAAGCCGAACGGACAGAACATCAGGCACCGCACTTTCGTGCACCCGCTGGCTGTACACGTCAGGCCGCAGGCTTCCTTCGAATCGAATCTGTTGCCGTTGCCACGACACCCGGTGTAGTTAAAGGCTTGACACTTGTTGCTTGTCACGTTGAAGAACCATTTAAGTTCACGCGAGTTGCACAGACCGACTTCTAGAGCGAGGGAGCAACTGGGTTCCAAGTCGGGACGTTTCGCTGCAAATATGATATAATCACAATCATCACAATGCATGCCTAGCAGATGTAAATGTTATGTATTGATGAGCGTGCGTGTGTGCATGTGTGTGTGTGTGTGTGTGTGTGTGTGTGTGTGTGTGTGTGTGTGTGTGTGTGTGTGTGTGTGTGTGTGTGTGTGTGCGTGCGTGCGTGCGTGCGTGCGTGCGTGCGCGCACGCAACTGCAAACAATAACATTTAAAGTTTTTAAAAACTGTTGCCTTCGATGTATATTACAAGGAAACTGTGTAATCAGTCATTTCACATAATGTGTAGGAATTTCACGTGATCACTGGTTCACTAAGTCTTTTCGCTAAATGCCTGAAAACTTCAGCGATTTCGCGTAATGCCTGAACCCATGGTACTGTGATTACACAGTTTGACTAGTGACTATTTCAGGAATGCTGTGTAATAATTATTTTTTACTGTTTTATTTTTTAAATGTGAATATTACGATAATGACACCTTTAATAATTCCCCAAGGCACGTATTCTCGAAAGTCTTACGAATTCGTAACTCAAGTTTTTCGTAAAAATGGCAGCAAAGCTGCCATCGGGGCAGTCACTCGTAGAATATAATATATTATAATACCGAAATAACATGGTGAATTTAAGATTATAATGCAAGCCTGCCAGTGTTGGCAAGGATTATGTAATTCTTCAGTAGGCATATTCAGTATTTAGCACGCGGATATTATTTATCCAGTTATTTCAAGAGTGAACTCCCCGTGATACTTTTACCGTCATATTTACGAAAAACTTGACTTTCGAATTCGTACGTCTTTCGATAATACGGGCCCAGACATTCCCATTGTTCAAGTATACGTAACGATGCATATTTGATTGTTAGAAACGTAAGTCCCCGAACATACAGCGCTCTGACCACAGGTGTTTAGAACAAACTGCTAAAGTTACTTACGGAAACATTTGCCTACGACTGGACACGGGCTCTTGTTGCAGAGATTTCTTTCAGGCAGACATCTCTCGTTCTCGTTACAACTGACGTCCTTCGAACAGTCAGAAATACAATATAGGACATCTCGCGCTCCCTCTGCATCTGCTGGTGCTGCTGAAGCTGCTGCTGCGACTATGACTTCGGCTAATATTAATAACAACGAACGGTTATGACTGCGGCGATGAAGACGACGACGACGACGACGACGACGACGACAACACTAACAACAACAGTAATACTGCAATGCAACGAAATACAAAATGACACAATACAACCCAACCATTGTGGTTTTAAAAAGACTATGTCTAAGCATCAACACCAAATAATAATCTAGTTAAATAATAATACAACCATATTTATTTACCTCGCACGGATTGACGCATTCGCAAATCTCACATCCATTCTCGTCTTTGGCCCATCCAAACGGGCAAAACATCCTACATCTGACCGGTTCACAGTGATGAGGCGCACAAGTTTGATTGCATTCCGTCTTTGAGTCGAATCTGTTGCCGTTGCCACGACAACCGGTGTAGTTGAAGGCCTCGCACTTGTTGCTTGTCACGTTGAAGAACCATTTAAGTTCACGCGAGTTGCACAGACCGACTTCTTGGGCCAGTGAACAACGAGACTCCACGTCAGGTCGTTTAGCTGCGGTCAGAAAACCACCATTATTTATTTAGGTTGATCATTTGATTGATAATGTAGCATTATTGTTTTGCTTTGGAGCCACTGGATCTAATCTCTGAATAGCGACAAAAGTGTGCAATATTCGATCCATTGAAGTTTGTTTTATAACACCACTGTGCATATTTATAAAAAAAAACGGTTATTAATTGTAGCATGGTGAGTCAGCAAATGTATAACAGTTTGAATAGCCTGTGTCATCTCTTGTTTGAAGGCCAAACGTGTTAAATTGTTTAGACCATTTTTATATCTACACTCAGTGTTTGAAATGATAACACATTTAGCATGCGCTTCTGAATAATTGACATGCGCTCTGAGACAGCAATTTACATTATCTTGCTTAAAAAAAATTCTGCGAAGGGATTTCTTTTTTCCTTAGCGTTTGAAAGTGTACCATCCCGCTAAATATTGGGACATTTTTCTTTCCAGACAAACCATCAGTATTGGCATTTAAACGTGTTTATGTATCTTTGTTAGTAAGTACATGATGCTGTAAGTTCACTTTAGAAGCCTTGCTTGGTGTTGTGCCTATTTCACATTGTTTGTAATATTAATGTTATAACATTCACATACGTACCGAAACATTTTCCTACGACGGGACACGGACTCTTGTCGCATTGTCTGCGTTCAGGCAGACAGTGTTCCCCGTCAGAACAGCGGACGTCCTGAAAACCAAACGTCGGAATGTCTTTCAGGTGCTGGTAACTGAATGCAGATATACAAACGCGAGACAATAAATACCGTACTGATTCCAATAAGATACGAATGTTGCAACGTACGGATGACATATAAAAGTTGCAATTAAATGTGACCTGAAAAGCGTTTGTCGCAATTTCCGTGGCACCAACATCCGAGCATAATTATACAAACACGTTAGTTCGATTGTGCACGCATTCATTCGCTATAGCAACAGTAGTAGCATGCATGTAGCAGTTTCACCTGTCACATATTGCACACTGCATATATTTAAACCTTACGTGCACCTAATATGTCACGTCTCTTTTACCTCGCACGGATTGACGCATTTGCAAATCTCACATCCACTCTCGTCCTTGGCCCATCCAAACGGACAGAACATTCTACATCTGACCGGTTCACATCGGTGAGGTTCACATGTTTCATTGCATTCCGTCATTGAGTTAAATCTGTTGCCGTTGCCACGACAACCGGTGTAGTTGAAGGCCTCGCACTTGTTGCTTGTCACGTTGAAGAACCATTTAAGTTCACGCGAGTTGCACAGACCGACTTCTTGGGCCAGTGAACAACGAGACTCCATGTCAGGTCGTTTAGCTGCGGTCAGAAAACCACCATTGTTTATTTAGGTTGATCATTTGATTGATAATGTAGCATTAATGTTTTGCTTTGGAGCCACTGGATCTAATCTCTGAATAGCGACAAAAGTGTGCAAAAGTCGATCCATTGAAGTTTGTTTTATAACACCACTCTGCATATTTATAAAAAAAAAACGGTTATTAATTGTGGCATGGTGAGTCAGCAAATGTATAACAGTTTGAATAGCCTGTGTCATCTCTTGTTTGAAGGCCAAACGTGTTAAATTGTTTAGACCATTTTTATATCTACACTCAGTGTTTGCAATGATAACACATTTAGCATGCGCTTCTGAATAATTGACATGCGCTCTGAGACAGCAATTTACATTATCTTGCTTAAAAAAAATTCTGCGAAGGGATTTCTTTTTTCCTTAGCGTTTGAAAGTGTACCATCCCTCTAAATATTGGGACATTTTTCTTTCCAGACAAACCATCAGTATTGGCATTTAAACGTGTTTATGTATCTTTGTTAGTAAGTACATGATGCTGTAAGTTTACTTTAGAAGCCTTGCTTGGTGTTGTGCCTATTTCACATTGTTTGTAATATTAATGTTATAACATTCACATACGTACCGAAACATTTTCCTACGACGGGACACGGACTCTTGTCGCATTGTCTGCGTTCAGGCAGACAGTGTTCCCCGTCAGAACAGCGGACGTCCTGAAAACCAAACGTCGGAATGTCTTTCAGGTGCTGGTAACTGAATGCAGATATACAAACGCGAGACAATAAATACCGTACTGATTCCAATAAGATACGAATGTTGCAACGTACGGATGACATGTATAAGTTGCAATTAAATGTGACCTGAAAAGCGTTTGTCGCAATTTCCGTGGCACCAACATCCGAGCATAATTATACAAACACGTTAATTCGATTGTGCACGCATTCATTCGCTATAGCAACAGTAGTAGCATGCATGTAGCAGTTTCACCTGTCACATATTGCACACTGCATATATTTAAACCTTACGTACACCTAATATGTCACGTCTCTTTTACCTCGCACGGATTGACGCATTTGCAAATCTCACATCCACTCTCGTCCTTGGCCCATCCAAACGGACAGAACATTCTACATCTGACCGGTTCACATCGGTGAGGTTCACATGTTTCATTGCATTCCGTCATTGAGTTAAATCTGTTGCCGTTGCCACGACAACCGGTGTAGTTGAAGGCCTCGCACTTGTTGCTTGTCACGTTGAAGAACCATCTAAGTTCACGCGAGTTGCACAGACCGACTTCTTGGGCGAGTGAACAACGAGACTCCATGTCTGGTCGTTTAGCTGCAGTCAGAACACCACCATTATTTACTTAGGTTGATCTTTTGATTGATAATGTATCATTACTTGTGCTTCTGAGGAGCCACTGAATCTAATCTCTGAATAACGAAAAAATTTGCAATACTCGATGCTTTAAAGTTTTGTTATGATACCGCTGTGTATATTTATAAAGAACAGTAATTAATTGTGGCATGGTGAGTAAGCAAGTTTATAACATATTGTGTAATCTGTTTAATCTCTTGTGTGGAGGCCAAACGCGTTAACTTATTTAAACCACTTTACATCTTCTTTGGACACGCAACGTTTGTAATGAAAATATATTTAGTAAGCGCTTCTGAATAATTGACATGCGTTATGAGACATTAATTAGCATTATCTTGATTTAAAAAATAATTTTCTGCAAAGGGATTTCTTTTTTGTTTCCCTAACGTTTAAAAGTTTACCATTCCCCTAAATATCGAGACACTTTTCTTTCCAGACAAACCATCAGTAGTGGTATCTAAACGTTTTTTAATGTATCTTTGATAGTAAGTAGATCTGAGGCTGCTCGTTGTGGCAATGGTGGGAAGGGAACAGGGGAGTTGTGCCAGTAGTTCCGATGGGGGAACTGTAGACGATAAAGTGGGGAAAGACACAAGAGATGCTAGGAAGAGCTCACCTCAGCCTGGGAGGAAGCTGAGAGGAGGGAAGGTGACAGGTCATAGGGAGACAGGACGTAAGGAGACGGAAAGGAAAGGAACGGGAGGGAAGACAACCAGAGTGAAGGAGAGGGGTGTAGGGGAGACAGGAGAGAAGGAGAAGGGAGTGGGGGAGACGGGAGGGAAGACAACCGGAGTGAAAGAGAGGGGAGTAGGGGAGACAGGAGGGAAGGAGAAGGGAGTGGGGGAGACGGGAGGGAAAACAACCGGAGTGAAGGAGAGGGGAGTAGGGGAGACAGGAGGGAAGGAGAAGGGAGTGGGGGAGACGGAAGGGAAAACAACCGGAGTGAAGGAGAGGGGAGTGGGAGAGACAAGAGCAAAGGAATGGGAAGTGGGGGAGACAGGAGGGAAGGGGTCAGGACAGAATGTGATGGAGGGGATCGAAAGGAAGAGTTATTCTGCAGCAGTGATAGAGGGGGTGAGGAAGAGAGCGAGGGTGTTTGTGGGGGATTCGATAGTTAGGAAGACCGACCGAGTCTTAAACAAGGGAGATGATGTGGTGGTCTGCTTGCCTGGAGCCAAAATAGAGGCGATAACTGAGAGGGTAATAAACATCGTAGGCTCGGGTAAGGGTGGATCTGTTTTAGTACACGTAGGGACAAATAACGTAGAGAGGGAGGGTACAACTGCCATAGTTAGGAAATATAGGCAGTTGGTCAGAACACTAAAATAGACGCGGGTTGAGCAGGTAATACTGTCAGGGATTTTACCTGTAATGGGCAGGAGGGGTCACAAATATCGAAATTGTCGGGGGATGGCAATTAACATGTTAGTCCAGAGGCTGTGTAGGGAAGAGGAAGTTTTGTTGGGAGGGCAGATATGTACATGAAGGATGGGCTTCATTTAAGTGGAAAGGGGGCGGCAGTATTCGCGGACAAACTTTCAGCAGCAGTAGATAGCGACTTGGGTACAATGACAAATATTTTTGGAAGTAAACATTCTTTAAACTAGAAGTGCAGGGGGGTTACCTAGAGGTGTCTCAAGCAGAACAAGAGGCCACTAGCACAGATAAACCAATATCAAATCATCCGAAAAACATCTCTGAAAAAGGTTATAGATGCATATGTTTAAATGCAAGGAGCATAGTAAATAAGAAAAACGAATTAAACATTATGGTAGAAGATATTGACCCTCACATAATTGGTATAACTGAATCATGGGCCAACATAGATATAACAGATGCTGAATTAGGATTGACAGGATACGTAATGTTTAGGAAAGATCGAAGGGGCGGAAATGTTTAGGAAAGAAAGAAGGGGCGGGGGAGTTATTTTATATGTTAAAGAATCTATTCAGGCTTATGAAATAAAACTAGAAAGGGAAGGGATTGCGATGAAGTTGTTTGGTGCAAAATTGTTTCAGGAAATTCAAAATTAACTATTGGATTAGTTTACCGAAGTCCAAACATAAATGAAGAGGACAACAATCTAAAAGAAACTATGAGCAAAAAACGCTATAAAGGAAGTTAGTAAAGGGGAATGTATCATAATGGGAGATTTTAACCATGGACACATACAATGGAATTCTCTAGAGAGCACAGGGATTGAGGATCAACAATTTCTATGTTTAATCCAGGATAGCTTTCTTACTCAGCACGTACTAGAACCAACCAGGGGAGAAAATGTATTAGATATAGTTTTGTCATCACAAAATTAATTAGTGGACAATGTAAAAATATTTGAACCATTGGGTAATAGTGACCATAATCAAATACATTTTGACATCAATGTAAAATCAGAAGGTAAAAATAAGAAAACGTACAAGAGAAACTTCCACAAAGGTAACTACAAAGATATGAGAAAATACTTAGCACAACTAGATTGGAATAACATGCTGATGAATAAGACTGCAATTGAATGTTGGAATATTCTAAAATATGAAATTGAGAGTATCATCGATAAATTTGTTCCCTTCCGAAAACAAGGAAAACGGTGTAGGAAGAAACACTTGTCAAAAGAGGCTATTAGAAAAATAATGCTAAAACAAACTATGTGGAGGGTTTATAGGCGTACCAGAAAGGAAGAAGACTATGCAAAATACAAACAGGCACTTAATGCAGCTACAACTGAAATCAGACAATCTAAAAGAAAGTCTGAGCAAAAACTGGCATGTAACATAAAAAATGACAGCAAGAGTTTTTATGCATATGTCAGGAGTAAACAAAACGTACAAGACAAGGTTGGACCTCTAGAAGACAGTGCTGGAAATATAATATCACAGGGGTTTTTAATGGCGGAAGACCTAAATGGTTACTTCAGTTCAGTGTTTACCAAAGAAGATATTAGTTCATTACCAGTTGCTGATACTAAATTTCAGGGGGCTAAATCTGAATATTTAGGACCGTTATTTGTAACTCCAGAATTGGTAGCTAAGAAAATAAAGGCAATGAAGGATAACAAATCACCGGGAGTGGATGGGATTCCTCCAAAATTACTAATGGAAGCAGTAGATCAAATCAGTATACCACTTGCAAGAGTATTCAACTTGTCATTAAAAGAGGGAGTTGTTCCTTTTGAATGGAAAGAAGCAAACATCATACCATTATTTAAAAAGGGTTCGAGAAATAAGTCAGAGAATTACAGACCAGTGAGTTTAACGTCAGTGATTTGTAAATTATTAGAAAGGTTAATTAAAGACCACATGGCGGACTTCCTCGTTAAGCATAAATTATTAAATTCATCTCAACATGGATTCCTTAAAGCGAGGTCATGCTTAACAAATATGTTATGTTTTTTGGAAGAAATCACTAAGTGGATAGACGTGGCATCGCCAGTAGATATTATCTACTTAGATTTTCAGAAAGCTTTTGACAAAGTGCCACATCAAAGATTGCTACTTAAATTAAAAGCCCATGGTATCGGGGATAGCATAACTGACTGGATAGAACAATGGCTGACTGACAGAAGACAACGAATTGTAGTAGATGGAAAAGTTTCAAATTGGAAATCGGTTTTGAGTGAGGTACCTCAAGGATCAGTATTAGGACCTATATTATTCTTAATTTATATCAATGACTTGGACGACAGTATAACAAGTAACGTACTGAAATTTGCGGATGACACAGAACTGTTTAGAAAGGTTAATACTGATGGTGATAAACAACATTTACAAAACGATCTAGACAGATTAGTGAAATGGTCTGAGAAATGGCAGATGCTGTTCAATTTTGGGAAATGTAAATGCCTACATACAGGACATGGGAACTTTAATGTAAACTATAAAATGGGAGATACTGTTCTGGGTACTACTGTAGAAAAGGAGTTACAATAAGCGCTGATATGAAAGTTTCAGAGCAGTGTGGTATTGCAGCTTCAAAGGGTAATCAAATTCTTGGATTGATTAGAAGAAACATAACATACAAGGGAAAAAAGTTAATTATACCTCTTTATAAAGCAATAGTTCGACCTCATTTAGAATACTGTATACAATCATGGAGACCATATCGTAAGAAGGATATAGATACGCTTGAACGCATACAAAGGAAAGCAACTAAAATGATTCCAGAACTCAGAGACCTTAGTTATGAAGAACGCCTGAAAGAATGTGGTTTAACAACTCTAGAGACAAGGAGGTTAAGAGGAGATCAGATTGAAGTTTTTAAGATATTGAATGGGTATGAAAATATTGATAGAAATATGTTTTTCTCACTCAAGAAGGATAGCAGAACTAGAGGACATGAGGTAAAATTTGTAAAGGATCAATGTAGATTGGACATCAGGAAGCACTCGTTCTCACAGAGGACAATAAATGAATGGAACAAATTGTCTACAGATTGTGTAACTACTAGCAGCGTGAATATGTTTAAAAACAAGGTTGACACATATATCAGGAGGGCGGGTTATAAGTAGGTGAACATTGTTGGACTCTTGATAAGCCAATGGCTTTCTTGTCCACTTGCCATCTGGGCTTTTGGCTTGGATGGCAAATCTTGTTAAATCTTGTTAAAGTGCGTGATGCTGTAAGTTCAATTTAAAAATTTTGTCTGGTGTTATGCCTATCTCACATTGCGTGTAATAGTAATGTAATCATATTCACATACATACCGAAACATTTTCCTACGACGGGACACGGACTCTTGTCGCATTGTCTGCGTTCAGGCAGACAGTGTTCCCGGTTAGAACAGCTGACGTCCTGAAAGCCAAACGTCGGAATGCTCTTCAGGTGCTGATCATTTGATGCATACGTACAATCGCGAGAGAACAACTGTAGTACTGGTTCAAGTGAGACGCGTGTGTTGATACGTAAGAATAACGTATAAAACGTCCTATTTAAGCAGATATTAAGTGCATTAATGTTAATACCGTGGTGACACTACACAACCACACACTATGAATGCATGACACATTCGAACACACACTCAAATAAATTATGTGTAAATAGATGAATAGGAAAACAAGTTCACCTGTGAAGCTACCATCTCAAACCACGTGTTTGTGGTAACTGTACCAACATGCATATGGCGTGTTTCACTGCCAGTGTAGTAAATTATAGTATATTATAGTATATTATAGTAAGTAATAATTTCCTTTATCTAAAACAATTTACGCGCTGTCTCACGCTTGTTTTACCTTGCACGGATTGACGCATTTGCAAATCTCACATCCACTCTCGTCTTTAGCCCATCCAAACGGACAGAACATCTTACATCTGACTGGTTCACAGCGGTGAGGTACACAAGTTTGATTGCATTCCCTCACTGAGTCGAATCTGTTTCCGTTGCCACGACAACCGGTGTAGTTAAAGGCCTCGCACTTGTTGCTTGTCACGTTGAAGAACCATCTAAGTTCACGCGAGTGACACAGACCGACTTCTAGGGCGAGTGAGCACCGAGACGCCAGGTCTGGTCGCTTAGCTGTAGTAAAAAAACCACCATTATTTACTTAGATTGCTCATTTGATTTACAACTGTGGAAGTCGTTGTTTTGGTTCGGTTATCTGGATGTATCGTTTCAATAAAAAGAGAATATGCATTGATCGGGCCATTAAAGGAGAGCGCGTTATGCCACACTGTGTACTGTTATGGAATTACTATTAATTACGGCAATGTACCATTTTGCTATATATATCTGGTTTTAATTATGATTACGTAAATCCGATAAGAACTGCAATGTCAAAGATTACTTTGTGTAACCAAAGGTTAACGAAGTGGCATGTACTGAAAGGGGCTGACGTAAGTGGCAAGAGGTTCTGAAGAACAGAGTTCTTTATACAACAATAGCTGTTTTATGCGTATGTTAACAATTTCTCTGTATTTGCAAGTACACGACGATCCGTGTTCATATTAACAGTGATTTCTTAAAAAAAATCGTGTCAAACAAATGCTATGTTATACTCTGCAAAATAATGATAAATTACTAATACCTACCGTAGCATTTTCCTACGACGGGACACGGACTCTTAACGCATTGCCTCCGTTCAGGCAAACAGTGTTCACTGTCAGAACAGCGAACACCCTGAAAACCAAACGGTCAGAATTTCCTTCAGGTGCTGGTAACTGAATGCAGATTTACAAACGCGAGACAAAAACTACGGCACTGGTTCCAATAAGATACGAATGTTGCAACGTACGGATGACATATATAAGTTGCAATTAAATGTGACCTGAAAAACGTTTATTGCAATTTCCGTGGCACCAACATCCGAGCATAATTATACAAACACGCTAGTTCGATTGTGCACGCATTCATTCGCTTCAATTATTGCACACAGCATATATTTAAACCTTACGTATATGTAATATTTCAGGTCTCTTTTACCTCGCACGGATTGACGCATTGACAAATCTCACATCCACTCTCGTCTTTGGCCCATCCAAACGGACAGAACATCTTACATCTGACCGGTTCACATCGGTGAGGTTCACAAGTTTCATTGCATTCCGTCGTTGAGTTAAATCTGTTGCCGTTGCCACGACAACCGGTGTAGTTGAAGGCCTCGCACTTGTTGCTTGTCACGTTGAAGAACCATTTAAGTTCACGCGAGTTGCACAGACCGACTTCTTGGGCGAGTGAACAACGAGACTCCATGTGTGGTCGTTTAGCTGTAGTCAGAAAACCACCTTTATTTATTTAGATTGATCATTTGATTGATAATGTAGCATTATTGTTTTGCTTTGGAGCCCCCGGATCTAATCTCTGAATAGCGAATTTTTTTGCAATATTCGAGCCATTGAAATGTTTACACCACTTTGTATATTTATAAAGAAAACGGTTATTACTTGTGGCATTGTAATTCAGCAAGTTTATAACAGTTTGAATAACGTGTTTCATATCTTGTTTGAAGGCCAAACGTGTTAAATTGTTTAAACCATTTTTACATCTACACACAATGTTTTGCAATAATAACACATTTATTATGCGCTTCTGAGTACTTAACATGCGCTGTGAGACAGCAATTTACATTACCTTGATTCAAAAATAACATTTTCTCGAAGGGATTTCTTTTTTCCCTTAACATTCGAAAGTGCACCATCCCACTAAATATTGGGACATTTTTCTTTCTAGACAAACCGTCAATAGTCGCATGTAAACGTGCTTACGTACCTTTGTTAGTAAGTACATGATGCTGTAAGTTCACTTTAGAAGCCTAGCTTGGTGTGGTGATATTTTCACATTGTTTGTAATATTAATGTTATAACATTCACATACGTACCGAAACATTTTCCTACGACGGGACACGGACTCTTGTCGCATTGTCTGCGTTCAGGCAGACAGTGTTCCCCGTCAGAACAGCGGACGTCCTGAAAACGAAACGTTTTTAAGCAGACCGTAAGTGCATTGATGTATATACCGTTGTGACACTACACAAACACACATTTGTGGGGAGCGGTTGCGCAGCGGTTAGAACGTCGGACCCTCAATTGAGAGAACGCGGGTCGAATCCTTTTGGTGTCATTTCAAAACGTTGACAATTTCGTTCACCCCACGTTGCCACAGTTCACTCAGCTGTATAAATGAGTACTTGGCTGTGGCTACATACATAGGTGGATATTTGAACGAATAGTCTTCGCGCAGTAATTGCAGTATGGCTGAATGCTTCTCAGATAAGTGGAGTTGGCGTTGGAATGAACAGGTCTGCTAGGGGGTGGAGTGTAAAACGATTTGATCAGTCCCAAGGACTGGACACCACGCTATATAAAACGTACCTTTGAACTTTTCCAAGGACTGGACACCACGCTATATAAGAACGTACCTTTGAACAGTTCCAAGGACTGGACACCGCGCTATATAAGAACTTACCTTTGATCAGTCCCATTGACTGAACACCGCGCTATATAAGAACTGACCTTTACTTTATGAATGTATGACACATTCGGACACACACGCAAATAAAGTATAACGTAAATACATGAAAAGGAAAGTAAGTTCACCTCTGAAGCTACCATCTCAGACCACAGGTTTATGGTAACTGTTGCAGCATGCATGTAACATGTTTCACTACCAATGACTAAGTAATAATTTCCTTTATGTAAAACAATTTACGTGCTGTCTCACGCTTGTTTTACCTTGCACGGATTGACGCATTTGCAAATCTCACATCCACTCTCGTCTTTGGCCCATCCAAACGGACAGAACATCCTACATCTGACTGGTTCACATCGGTGAGGTACACAAGTTTGATTGCATTCCCTCACTGAGTCGAATCTGTTTCCGTTGCCACGACAACCGGTGTAGTTGAAGGCCTCGCACTTGTTGCTTGTCACGTTGAAGAACCAATTCTGTTCACGCGAGTTGCACGAACCGACGTCAATGGTCATTGAGCAGCGAGACTCCAAGTCTGGCCGTGTGGCTACAATCAAATTATTTGTCACACGTTATGCACTTTTTATTGTGATAACAACGACAACAACAAAATATATATTACGAAAGAACTGCAATGGAATAGTGAATTTAGATAATTACACATGTTCACCGATATCGTATTTATCAATATATTGATGTTTTACGCTTCAAATGTTGTTTAATGAAAGCACGAATGGTTGAAGTATGGTTGTACAGTGATGCAGTGTTACTGAAGCTATAGCACCGCAATGGCAGGGATGTTGCCTCCTGACCAGCATGGTGTCGGTTAGATCCCAGCCACTGGCCCTTCAAATCGTTTCAAAAACATTGGTGCAACTTTCTGATTCGCGGATGACTTAGAAAATTGTTGTTTGGAATTTTTTTATTTCGGATAATACACGAACACTCCCTTTTATTATATGTGTCAGGTAAAGTAAACTATTTCACATAAGGGATAAATGTGTACCCTATCGTGGACAGATGTATGACTACAACGACACAATCGGTATAGCAATATTTTTAATTAACCTGCATATGAATAAGAAATAAAAAATTGCACAGTTCGGTTTTAACCATTGAGACCGGTACATTTTTAAAGGTGACTGTTCGAACTGTCAACACAGCTATTAATAATTATATTTTCATGCGTCCAGAAACAATAATAGAAAATTGGTTCTCTATTTTTACGACACATTTAATTAACAAACCCGACTCGATGAATTATCTACTTATTATTTACGTTTCGTTCCCAGTGTTAAGACAAACGACGGAACTACAACTTTCTCAGTTGCTGCACGGACCCTGTGGAACTCATTCCCTGTCAGCATTAAGTTCGTAGGAATTATAATAACATTTCGACGATACTTAAAACCTACATATTGAAAATCGCTAATCCTCCATGACTCCTCAGCGTACAAACCTAACTGTATACAACTGGAATTGTTAATCGATTATAAACTGATTTTGTTCTGGTACGCTGCCGAGCGTGGGTCTCCCGAGGATCTTATCGCAATAGAAGTGTTTTAAATTGCATATTGTATTGTATATTACGTACCGAAACACCGTCCCACAACGGGACATGGTGACTTCGGACATGGTCGTCTTTCAGGTAAGCAACGCTCACCCTCTGAACACGGGACATCCTTTCCACGTGAAGAAAAGAAGTAAATACGGTGAGTTGTGTCAGGTGGTGGAAGTGATATCAACACAAAGCAACACACGCAGGAGAACTGTTCTAAACAGTACATTGTCAAGTAATTTGTTTGGTTGCGTACAATAACATTGTCAAGTAATTTGTTTGGTTGCGTACAATAACGTCAAACGTTGATGCCGACCCTACGATAGGGTCTACGTATTTTGTTGCATTAAAGCTAACGCAAATTAAATATTGGTCGTTATCACGACATAATCTCTTTCGCCAAACAATGCGTTAATAACGGAATACATACATAATAAATATACCTAATAAGAGAATAATTACATAAGACATATAAACCACAGTCGCAAGTAGCCAAACAGGTCATACGACATGTTTCGAACAAATATCATACCTTGCACGGATTGACGCACTGACAAATCTCACATCCACTCTCGTCCTTGGCCCATCCAAACGGACAGAACATCCTACATCTGACCGGTTCACAGCGGTGTGGTTCACACGCTTGATCGCATTCCGTCTTAGAATCAAATCTGTTTCTGTTACCACGACAACCGGTGAAGTTGAAGGCCTCGCACTTGTTGCTTGTCACGTTGAAGAACCATTTCATTTCATCCGAGGTACACAGACCGACATCTTGGGCCAGTGTACAACGCGAGTCCAGGTCAGGACGTTTGGCTACAATTAGAAAATATAGGTCGTATGTAGTGATTTCATAGGTAATGATTTACTATGACAGCGAAATCCTATTTCCGTACATATTGACAATGGAAATGGAATCTAAGTAATTAACATATGTACGTAGGCATAATGATGAATCTAGATGTCAAATCTAGATGTGTGTGTGTGTGTGTGTGTGTGTGTGTGTGTGTGTGTGTGTGTGTGTGTGTGTGTGTGTGTGTGTGTGTGTGTGTGTGTGTGTGTGTGTGTGTGTGTGTGTGTGTGTGTGTGTGTGTGTGTGTGTGTGTGTGTGTGTGTGTGTGTGTATATATATATATATATATTAATGGCAGTATATAAGACACTGGAGTTGAAATATGTGATAGCAATTAGTAGTAGCAAGTTTCTGATGAACATACACACACGCACGCACGCACGCACAAAAGCACGCGTGCACACACACACACACGCACGCACGCACGCACACACTCACTCACTCCCTCAAACACACACCGTCACGCACGCATGCACGCACGCACGCACGCACACATGCACGCACACACATTCATATCCATGCACATCTCTTACATATCAGGTAGTATTAGTGTGCCTCGTTGCTTACGGAAACATCTGCCCAAAACTGGACATGATGACGTCATGCAGGCTCGTCTTTCCGGCATGCATCTCTCGGTTTCTAGGCACGTGACGTTCTGTCAACAAGTAAACGAAAGCAAACGCATTTAATACATATTCTGGATTCACAGTGAAACAGAAACAAGGCATCAAGGAAGGCGCATATTGTAATTAAAGTTCTCGATAAGAAATCTCACAGTTATCAGTTACGAATACTTAAACGATTCAATCTATGCTGTTAACTGTATATTTTGGTATAACATATCTGACATCGATGTAATAACAGAAAATGCATTGTGGTCAAACCAACTGGACATACGGAAGTGCATCGCTGGAATAAATGCAAACCATAAAGTTAAAATCTCAAATACTTTGGGGAAAATAGTTGGTAAAGATACAACACAGCAGAAACAGGTACCAAACATGGCAATATACTAAACATACTGTCGGTTTTACCTTGCACGGATTGACGCACTGGCAAATGTCACACCCGTTTACGTCTTTGACCCATCCAAACGGGCAGAACATCTTACATCTGACCGGCTCACAGCGGTGAGGTTCGCACGTCTGCTTGCATGCTGACCTCGTTTCGAATCTGTTGTCATTGCCGCGACATCCGGTGTAGTTGAACGCCTCGCAGTGGCTGCTGGTCGTGTTAAAGAACCATCTCGATTGACGCGATGAGCATAGACCGACCTCCAACGGAAGCGAACACTTGGCTTCCAGATCGGAACGGGTGGCTGCCATGGGAAAGTGAACATCGTATAAACGTGTATTGTCTATTCAAACGCTGTATGAACCTGTTATGGCGAGCAGCCAGGTATAACGGACAGACTTTTCATTCAAAACGCATGTTTTATAGTAAATATCTTTAAAAGGCACGTGAGTGTTAAACAGAAAATAATAACGGGCTTAATATCAAAACATACATACAAATATAGCTTAAATATGTAACAACGTCGTTTCCATAATTTTCACTGAAATAGCAAAATTATAGTAGATATTATGTGCGACGCCTGTTCTACTGTGGCGTGTGATTCAGTAACGTATATGGTCAATACATACCGAAGCATTTGCCGACAACTGGGCAAGGGCTCTTCTCGCAAGATCTTCGTTCCGGCAAACAAATCTCTCCCCTTCTACAGGTGACGCCCTGTAAATATACGGAACACGATTCTAAACTCATGTTTTGTTTTAAACTTTACCAAATAAGAGAAATGTCTTCTAGTTAATTTGGAACATTTGTACGGGGATATCGGGCTATTGGAAACTGTTCCGTTGTATTATCGTCGACGCAGGTTCGAGACTAGACAATAACAAGGTGCAATACTATTTAATTATTAGCAAACACATCAACTTTTGAAAATGTTAATGTCGTAAACCATACGTGTAGGTATCAAACTGACCACAGGAAAGCATTAGTCTGAATACATGATGTCTTCTTCAAAATAAATTTACATAATCGATAATATTGTGTGGTACTCTATTAGAAAAATGTAAATACTTTACAAATACCAATGATATCGTGACAAGTTAGCAAATGTAATAGTCCTAAAATAATAAAATTTGAAAAAAAACAATAATTGGAATCTCAATAAACCAATGGATACCTTGTTCACTTACCAGCTAGAGCTAGTTGCTTTAGGTGGCAAACATTCAATGTTGCTCATTCTTATTAAATACAAATGCACATCAGCTCGTGCAATGCTAATTATTAAAAATGTATGTTGGGAAAGTACCAACTATACTATCAAAACAATGCTCTACACATTAAAAGAATATCCACTATACCTGACACGGATTGATACACTGGCACACGGCGCATCCGTTGTCGGCCTTTGCAAATCCAAACGGACACATCATGCGACACGTAACTGGTCGACATGTCAGTGTCGTTGGCTTGCACGTACTCTCACACTGATTTCTGTTTTCGAATCTGTTGTTGTTGCCATAGCAGCTGGAGAAGTTCCGCGGCACGCACTGGTCGGAAGTAGCGTTATAGAACCATTTCTGCACACGCTCCGAACAGCCGCCCGCCTCGAAGCCGAACGAACAAACACTCGGCACATTTGGCCGTTCAACTGCAGTGTAAAGCGACCAGCTCAAATACATGGACATAGACAGGGCCCCAAACATGGCGAAGCGCATGAATACAGACTGATGACGTTATTATATAAAGTACATTACCAGTTGATGCTCACTGGCAATGGAAACAAATACTTCTTCGGTGTGGGAGATTCTTACAAAGACTTGCATGGATGGCTGGGTTGCGTACACCATATTCAGGACAACAGTGTAATTAAATTTCAAATTGTGCATTCGTTCTAACATTAGTCACTGATAATAAGACTGAAGGTACACTTGGCAATTATCTGTACAATACCTTTGATAATACTTTGTATAATCATTTCGTAAAGGCCGGACAGTTTTAGCCTTTAGGACACCTTAAACAATGGGATTCTTTCTAATGAAGACACGACCTCTTGGTAGTGCCACCAGTCGTCAGTTGGATACTACGACTGTTTTGTTGTCGAGTCCACCAGTGGTCAGTTGCGATATTACACCGGATTTGTTGTCGAGCCCATATCTACTCACCAATACATTTGGCGGTAGCCGCACAGGGCGGACTGGCGCAGTAGAGTTGCTCTGACTGACAATGTTCTCCATCGGAGCAAGAAACACCCTGCAAACGAACACATGGAAGCATGACTTGGCTGACTCATACGTACCTCAGTATCGTGTTTCTGGGCGTCCTAATAACACCAACATTAATAGTAATAACAGCAACAGCATCATCATTAACAACAACGACATTATTATTAGTATCATCAGTAATAATATTAACAAACCTAATAACAATAATAACAATAATAATAATCAACATAAATTTTCGCAACGCTATAATTGTTCATGGGCAGACCACGAAAGGTGTCCTGTGGCTAATCGCAACTGGTTCGTGTAACCACAGCCATTGACAAAAGCATTGAACAGGGCATTAAGAATGAGCCTATTTACGGGTTATTTACAGCAGCTATTTCGTGTGGCAGCATTATGAATACACTCGAGCTCTCCAGTCATCCTCACTACTTCGTACCTTGCACGGATCGACACACTCGCATATTTCGCAGCCGTCACTGTCCCGTTCGAACCCGAACGAACACCCCATGAGGCACATGACAGGGCGGCAATGGGCTTCAGGCATGCACACCCGTTCACAGTCCTCCCTCCATTCAAAGTTGTTGCTGTTGCCATGGCAACCGCCGTAGAAAAATTTCCGACACTCCTTCGTCCCTGTTCCACGGATATCATTAAAATATCCACAAATAGTGACCATTGGTAACATGTTTACTAAAATACTCGCTTTCCATTAACTACACACACTTCATACATATATATATATATATATATATATATATATATATATATATATATATATATATATATATATATATATATACATACATATATACATACATGTATATGTATATGTATATGTATATATATATATATATATATATATATATATATATATATATATATATATATATATATATATATATATATATATATATATATATATATATATATATATATATATATATATATATATATATATACAAAGCAACGGCGTCATATACATAAATGTAAGATTATCAACCGTCTGATATTAAGATACATGTATGCATAAAACATGACTCCCGTCCATTCATCAACAAGTACATGTCATTAGTACATGTTTATTAATCATTCGACGACAGGAACAACGTATCATATGTCATGACCCGACAGAGGATGAACGAAAGAAAAATACATATGAATGAACAATACCAAACTGACCATATCCCGCCAGCTAAAAAAAATTACGAGGACTGGTCGTCACTAGGCTTCATAAAATACTGCCGTTACTTTAAGTTGTTATATTTATTTACAAGGCAATGGTTGTATGATATACATAGGTAGCCTCTTCCTTTCAATTCACGAATTAGCTATTAAGTGTCGTTCAGCATATTTCGTTCATCAAAGGTAGTCTCTTGGCAATGAAAATGTGATCAGGAATACCTGAGTCGTAGAACCAGCGAGGGTACTCCGCTCCACACGGTCCAGCGTCAGCGGGATTCGTGCAGTCGACTCGCATAATACGGCCCTTTTCTGCAAAGAATAGTGATTAGCTAATGTTGAATATGGTTAATGTGAAGGATTTAGACTCGAGGTGATATTTTGGTTGGTTACAACAGGGATATCTTCTTGCGACTCTAAGGCTTTTAAAGGGAAACTTAGAGAGACGCACCATGAAATGATGGTACCGCTGGTATCATGGTATCTTGGATGTTATTGTTAATCAGGAATCAACAGCAAATAAATTGGTAATAATAATACTAATAACACTAATACAATTCATTCTAACAAAGAATCTGTTATTAGCCACAAATGCGATCACGACATGATATGTGCGTTAACATTTACTTGTGGCTATTGTAGCCGCTCCTGTACCAGCGTTACCAGTAAGTTGCGTTTAATAAAGACGAGCCGACGATTTAGTCGTCATTCACAATTATCGACATTTATATCTTCGTACAAAGTGTACTAAGAGGAGAAGGGGTCAAGGCACGGGTACTAATTTTGTAATTGTCGGTTGCATGCGAAATATGACCATCTTCACGCGGCGCCACACTGTGAACAGCTACGGAACTACTATTGTATTAAATCGAGTAACCGACCACGGACCGGCGTTGTGATAGAGTCATCTTGGAATGTCGCAACTTCGTGGAAAACAATTATCAATGTGACCCCATGGTCGTGGAGTTGTTAGAAAAAACATTCACTGTGTTATAACATTTTTACATCGAAATGTGTTTTAATTCGGAAACTGATCAACGTTTCTAAGCATTAATTCGGGGAAGGGGTAATTACTACGCTTTGTACGAATAGTTAAAAGTCATGAACGGGCCTTTTCGTCACATCACTTACTCGTGCAATGCCCAATGACAGCGCATGGAGGCTGGGCGCAGGTTGTATTTACAGCTACGCATTCGTCTCCATGAGAACAGTCCACGCCCTATGACACAAAGCACATGTGCTAGAAATGACACGAGACCAGGAGAGACATTACTAGATCTAGATGAATAAATTAATAGTTAAACCTAAGCGCGTAAACATAAACATATCTCAGCAGTATAGCAACGGCATAAGAATACTTAAACCTGAAGTGCGGCAATGTGCGCCACCGCGCTGGGTCTGCATAAACTGATATCGGCGGTGTTGCTGGTGAGGAAATTAATAATGTGTTCGCCAGGGGGCGTAGTTGTTGCATACATCTCGGGTTGTGCAACGATCCGAACAATGACAGCCCGACACTACGCAACACATCTTAAAATGAACATGATGATGACTGATTTAGCTAAACTTCTTGCTGACATGTTGCTGATTATTCAACACATCACGCAATGTCTTCATTAAATAGTTTTAATTTCTCCTGTCCGGGGGACAATTCATCTACACATATGACAGGGGTGTGGCAGTTGTCTCAACATCCCATCTCCCACCTGCCTTGGGAGCCAACATCTCACCTCCCACAAATGATTAGAGTCCACCTCCCACCTCCCGCCAAGCCTACCTCCCACCTCCGACCTATTTTTGAGGCCAACCTCCCACCTCCCACCAATTGTTAGGTCCAAACTCCCACCTCCCACTTCCTGCCACAACCCCTCACATATGGTAATTGCATTTAAATGGCCGCAACTCGTTTGATGTATATACACAATATATGTACCCAACACACAAGCATACAGGCATAGTTTTTGTATGTCGGCAATGTATATCCGATTATAAAGTAAATATATCTTAAACAGCAATACTGCGTTTATTTTCTATGAAATAAACGATCACTTCTTACTAACATCAGCACAGAAAGTGTGCAGTTTACGAGAATAGTTCAAGCAGTACAATGCTTAATGTGCATGACATTAAACATCAAAGGTGAGGGTGTCACACGCCCCACCTTCACCTTTAGGATGTTAAGAAGGTGACGGAAACGGTAGACCTGCATGAAATAAAACGTACCTCGCATGGTTCGTAACAGTTGCAAGTGTAACAGCCATTGTCTCCTTTCTTGTAGCCGAACTTGCACTTAGTCAAACACATGGCCAGGGGGCAGGGTTCTTGGCACGCCGTCACGCACTGCGGTCACAAACAGAAACATTGCACGGTTTCCAGTCAGCGCATTCGACGGGACGGGAAATAGGTTAGCTTGGGATAATATTAAGCGACACCGAAGTGTTGTTTGTTGGATGAAATTACTTATAGTTGAAACAGTGTGTACGGTGGTGGCAACATGCAAGTGATGAAAAGAAGTAGAGGGGGCATTGCGCACACTGAAAACGGGGAAATCGATCACGCGGCGCCGTCAACATTCCAGTATAAATGCCTAAACACGGCGGCCCTAAAATGGTAAACGTACTTCATCCTGCCACAGGATATGGAAACAAAGGAATGGCCGAGAGAACTTTCCAAGCCCCGAAAAGGTAAATTTTAGACTACACAAACATTACAGAACCATCAGTCTCAGGGAAGGAAAATAACTGGCTGGATAACTAATATACCGCTTATGCATGGTGACACCGGCATCGGTCGTTGTAGCGATAATAGGCCCTAGTAGTAATTAGTAATTAGTAAGCACATACCTCTATCTTTGTCTTGAAGTTGTTTCTGTTGCCGCCGCACCCTCTGTACGAGAACTCTATGCACGACTTGGACTCCGAGTTGAAATACCAACGCATAGTGTTGTTGTCGCACGTCCCAGCGTCGGTGGGCAGAGAACAGTAACTTGGCACTTCTGGCGCGTCGTCTAGTTACACACGAATGTCAAATTAGGTAAAGGTACGTTCTTTAAGCAAAGCACAGTATATGAAATGAAGCTACCTAGCTATAATAACAATACCTATCAGCTAAGTGAAAGTACGGGGATACTCCGCCGGTAACGATAGCTTTAAATGTTTCGGTGACTGTCGATTCGATTGATCTGTGTATTGCAATGTGCATCTCACAAATAGCGAGATTTTTTTTAATAGTTATTTTTGACCCCATCGCGACATATTTTTCTTGAAAAAATGGTCTTCTATAGAAAAGTCGTACAATCAGAGTCAAACGACGTTACACTGGGCGGCATAAACTGTGACTTACCGACACATGTGACTTCAGACGGACACGAGGCGGCGCCACATTCGATCTTCTTCACCACACACGACTGACCAGACGCACAATCAATTCTCTGCAAGTGCAAGTAGAACTTGGTCTGTTTCGTTGATTGAACTCTCAGCTACTGGTGTCTATTAACACTATTAACACTTTAAGACAATTATTTATGTCAAGACACGATGGCCGTTTTGCATGAAACCATTTTGTTAACTTTTGAAAGTACATTCCAAACAGCCCAACATTGGGCTAACGCAGAGTTTGTGGTGGTTTGTGTGCATGCCTTAGGCTAATGCAGGAGTTTGTGGTGGTTTGTGTACATGCCTTGGGCTAACGAAGGAGTTTGTGGTGGTTTGTGTGTATGCCTTGTATATTAGTCAAAGTTTTGATTTGTTTGGGTTGATGTATGGAAATGTCCATTTAAAAAAAAGAGTGCCTTGGACTTTCGAAGATTTTGATGTTGTGTCAATGACGTGATTTGCTCAGATTAATTTGGAATCTAATTTTACTCCGAGATATGGGTAGTTGGATAAGGTAGAAAGTGGCTAGCCAAAAGCGTGATGTGTATACTTTTATTTGTTCCTGGAAGTTTGACACATTTTTATATATTAAATTCCGTTAACTATTTATCTGATCATGTTTGGAGTTGGTTCAGGTCGGTTCGGAGAATTTCGTGGTTAGTTATAAACGTATTTTGTCTAGTTATAACAGGTAGTGTGTCTAGTTGTAGAACATACAATGCATGTCGGAAGGATTTGTCGTCCACATGCCAGACACATAATAAACGTTCAGCAAGTGTAGTATTCTCATAATATAGTATGTCTTAATTCTGATACTTCGTTCAGCTCACCGAACAAGGGTCAGTACAACGGCACACGTGACAGTTGTTCGAGTCAACTTGGTAGCTGTATTGACAGGTCAAGTCGCAGTCAATGGCTGGACATCCGTTGGGTGGACAAGCGAACTCGCACTTGGTCTTACTGTCGAAGTTGTTCCCGTTACCCTCGCAGCCGCCGTACGCGAACTGCTTGCAGGTCTCCGTCTCCCGGTCGAAGTACCAGCGCATGAGCACGTCATCGCACGGACCGGTGAGGGGCGGCAGGCTGGAGTAGTTAGAATGAGTAGTTGTTGGATCGAGTGATTTTGCCATCATCATGAATTAATTAAGTATTTAAGCAAATCATGGATTTGACTCGTATCGTTGAAAAACATCAACACGCATACAGGTTAAGGTTTAGAGGTATAAATGGCTGCCTTCTGGAAGACAGCTGTGCGGAAAGGCGATATGCAATAGTATGTGTGAGTGTGTGTGCGTATGTGCGTGTGAGTGTGTGTGCCTGTGTGCATGCGAGAGAGAAAAAAGAGAAGACAGACCGGCAAACAGACACACATATATGCATACATACATACATACATGCGTACGTACGTACGTAGATATATACATACATACATACATACATACATACATACTTACATACATACGTACATACATACATATAGATATAAATGTATATTGTAACTCCTTAGACGCATTTATACTTCTGCACAAACATAGCTCATGAGTTCGCCTTATTTCAACTTCAAAAACGTTTTTCATAATATATGTAAATCATTGCGGTGGAATGGAATACATTTCTTAATGAAAATCAAGTTATTATCAACGATGTCTTAGCATTATTTCACTAGCGCTTCGAGCGACAAAAGACGAATGGGGAGCTTTTGAGAAACAAGAGATGCTGCTGTATACGTTGACGTTTCTCCCGGCTGTCAACAACGGGCTTGCTCCGGGGGCACAGATGCAGTGGCAACACGTGTGACGGCGTACCTGCAGGAACGAGGTGGCGCGGTCGGCGGTAGCGCAGTAGGCGTTGGCGTTGCCGGTGGGGTAGGTGTAGGTGTTGCCGGTGGGGTCGGTTTAGGTGTTGCCGGTGGGGTCGGTGTAGGTGTTTCGCTTGCGGATGCCTCATCCCCTCGTGACCCGACTGGAATCAGCACATAATTTTTCATATTTCATCAAGATATTCATAAATTTAAGGTGCCCCCTAATAGTGATGAGTGATGATGAATGTGTGATTGTAATATTCTTTTTGTAAAATTAAAATTTTTTTATAACGCGTAGACTATTTACTAGTTGTGTTAACTATATTATCAACTGTATATACTATCCATTGAAACTGGACATTTTGGTAACTGTAGAGATTTGTGGCTGAAATTAAATGGCGGAAGTTGTAAAAAAGATGTTGCCCCCTCCACAGAAAAATTCTGCCCACGTCCTGTAACCAGTGTGACAATTTGTTGTTGTTCAGACATGCATTGCGTGAATAGGTTAAGTATTATGGTAAGAGAGCGCCTTAAAATCATCGAAAGAATTGGTCATTAGATTGGGTAAACTAGAATGTGAATAGCATTGACGGAATATGTGAATAGCACTGACGTAATATGTAGAGCCGGAACATATTTGCCATTTTTGCTGATCTTTTTACCAGAACCGGTCAAAACAATTTAATAGTTTGTTCGATGATTAACACATTTGCATAAATGACCTGGTACGTCTCGTCGATGCTAGGATAGGTTTGATTTCTCGGGAAATTATTCTGAAATGAGACGAACGAACAATATTAATCGAGGATGGACATTAACGTAATTTGCCAATAATTTCATTTCAAAGTACTGCTAGGACAAAACAGTTGTATTTGGGCGAGCGATTGGTTATATCTGTGAAGATATTATTCAGTGTTTGCTTGTTAAACATTTTGTTGTTTTTTTATCAAATGAAAGAAAATATTCCAACTGTGTATAATTTAAATAAGTCAAATAAATGTCACATTTGTGTGGACAAGCTCACAACTCAAGCATCATTATCTTGTGAAGGTTTGCTATAATGTATTCGTGTACACATCTTGTTTTTATAAATATCCTCCATTCTCCTGTCACAGCTTCGAGACTGCTTGTCCTGGGTCACTCGACCGCCGCTCCGTCTCACAACGTATGACGCACGCTTCGGTGACATTTCACAACAGCTTTCACCAGACGACGTCAGAGCAAAACAAGTTATGTAAAAAACTGGAGTGAAACGTCCGAAAAGGAATTAATAGTCCTTCTGTCAGCCAGTCGACGTAATGTACCTTCCTTGTCTCACCGCTTTCGTCACCCCCATAACTTTTCCTCCAGTTCGCTCTTTCTTATGCATGTCGTGTCTAGACAATCAGCGTCGTAAAAGTGCACGCAGTTCACTGGCATGCCCGTCTTTTTATTGTCGTAAATTCGCGTTGTAGTGACGAAGGGTGTGGCCTATTGGTTGAAATGCCACCTCTGTAGCATCTACTCTAACTTGTTAAGGCTGTTTGAAGATAGAATACCTAATGACATCTACATCAATCTCTGCCAAGTGGCATTGTCTCGATTTTTTTGGCCTTCTTTCATCGTGTTTTCTTTTAGTATAATCAGCGTGTTTTTTCTACTCTTACTCACGTTACATTTTTGGTAGCTTACAGCTCTAGTGTCAGAGCCTGTGTGCTGCAGTGGCCTGGGAAAGTGTAACGACACGGGAAGAAGATGAACAAGAACGCGTTGATATCCAGTTATCTATTCAGTCACCATATCATCCTGGAACAGTGTTAACATTTATTCAGTCCTTTCCATATCTGCGGCAACGGGTATACACGTCGTTCGTTGTGCCCGTGTTGACATACAACAGGGGAACATGGGCCTGACGAAATCAGAGCTCGAACGAATGGACGCGTTCCACCGTCGTCACCTACGCCAGATCGTCGGTATCCATTGGCCACATCGTGTATCGTACGAGGCACTATACCACCGTTGACGATGCAGTCCCATCAGTGAAGCCACACTGACTGCCCGATGGAGTTTGCTCGGGCACCTGCTCCGTATGACACCCGATACTCCCGCTTAGCCATCGACAACTATTCCGTGGACTCAGGCGTCGCGTCATCCAGGGGCCGACCGTGGACGACATTGCCGACGGGGTTGAGCGCGGATCTGCGACGCGTTGAAGCTTAGCGCGCACTCGATCGTGGACAGTGGCGTGAGTTGGGACGGGAATTTACGACTTTATTTATAATTATTTGTTAACTTATGTATTATTTTTAGTAACACTTTAATTGACTTTTCAGCAATTGTTTTAAAAAACTTTTTTTATTATAATTATGGACATTTTAATTATGTATTTATTTTTATTTATTTATCTATTTATGAATTAACTTTTAAAACTGTCATGGCATATTTTATTGGAATGGCATTAGCGAAACAAACGTGAGTGATATCATGTCTGCCACGCGAAAATACATTTAATAAAATAATAATAATAAATGACCCTGATGCAACATATATACATTCGCAAGTTTTCCTGTATCAAAAATATCGCTGTTCATTGTACCTATTAGTTAAGTGTTTATTCTTGGATATTTCGACTTCTTGAATCATGTTCCATACAAGTAAACTTTGTTAACAACAAATACTTCAACTGATGACTATGTGTTTTATTGTTCACTGCTCATTTTTATGTTGCATCCCCTTTCTCTATTATCAAAATGTTGCATGTACATTGAATCCACAGAACTTAGAACGGTGTTGCATTTAATGGAAGGTAGTAAATCTTTCTCCATGTTGATATAGTTACTATGCAACTATTCTTTTTAAATAATACATTGTCTTGAAATACACCTTTCATAATGAATTGCACCTTTCGGTCGGCGTCTGCCACTCCTGTTTAACCGGCAACTTTCGCCGTGTATTTAAATGTAGCCTAACTCTTTATTTCTTAAGTTTGGATCCATGGTTTAGCTGGAGGATGTTTGCGTGGACATTTCGTGTAACGAAGGGTGTCAGCTGCCATCAGGAACCCCTTTTCAACATTTATACCTGTTGCAGCAAGCCAAGCCAAACACCGGTCAACTGTAGTGGTTTCAGAAATAGCTCATCGGGGGTTTGACAATACTGGAATGACACTAATGGAATGACAATAATGGAATGACAATAATGGAATGACAATACTGGAATGACACTAATGGAACGACAATAATGGAATGACAATAATGGAATGACAATAATGGAATGAATTATGCAAACCCTGCAAGGATCCACCACTGTTTTGTACCAAAGCGAACAGCTTCTCTGTTATTGTCGTACACTGGCCTATTTTTTTTACAGCTAATGGTTTATATAATAAAGAACGCCGATTACACGTTATACGTTAGTAGGCGCGTCCTCGTCTATTGGCCGCATCCACGGTATTTAGATTGAACATTCATAGTTAGCTTCGTTAAGTATTTGCCTGGATGACTTGCCTGGATCTTCGGATTCTAATACAATAATAACTTAACTGTAAATTAGTTTAAACATCCTCCTTTATTCGTCGTAATTTATAGATGTGAGAAAAAAACATGGCTTGATTTGTGCATATATAAATACATGTTGGTTCTTTTAAAATTTTAATATGTTCCTCTTCCAGAGATCGTCAAGTTTTTATTAACGCAAGGATGTTTTTGGCTTCTACCATATACTATGATTATTCCGCACCATAAACATTTAATGTGATGTGTCTCGGTCAGTGTAACTTGTACGTATGTCTTAACATCAAATATACACAGTTTTAGTATGACTCGCTATGTGTTGTACTGGTTTAATATTGTATATTGATATGGGGAAGTGTGAAGGCTTTGAAAAATGGATCTGGATGTGATGTTAAAGGATCAGCTGAACCACCGTTGTAGGCAACGATGATGGAATAGGAAACATGCTAAGAAGATTGAGGAAAGGAAGTGGGAAAGACGATATTGATGCAAAAGCTGAAAATCGGACAGGATGGAGATAGAAATTATGCTTGAATCTGCCATTTCAATGCCGTGGCAGACCACTTGCAGAAGGATGCTGTGTGGTCGAGCATGTAGGTATGTTATCTACATATGTTGTGCGAGGATCTCATGCATATCAACAGCAATATGCTTGCTGTTCGGATGCCTGAAGTACTACACCTAGTTGATACAGAGTGGACGTTGTCACCTAATCTACCACTAGTCCAACCAGCAAGAGACACTTACCGTCACTGCAGTCAACCGGGCCCTCGCTCGGACTCTTCCTCGTGTTCTCCATCTCGACGCCATCTTCGTTGACGCACCAGCAGTAGCCCGTGCTTCCGTGACATTGCATCGTCGTAAACTTGCCGTCGTCCGTGCACTGTGGCACGTACGAGCCAATCAGACCCGAACTACGTGACCGCGCTACATGACACGGCCCGGCGGTACCATTAGCTGAAACAACATATCATAAGGAAGGGGAATAGATCATAGGACACGAGCATACGTGTGTTTTGATCACCAGAAGCACACTTTTGATTTTTGACACATACCACTAAAGACATGATAAGTGGTCTAAGTATGTACAATGTAGGTTGCTGCATTTACATTATTTGTCTGCTGCAGGTGCAGTGTGCCATCAAACGTGCAGTGCAAAAAAAGAAACACATCCCAAAGGTGTACGTGACCGACACAAGTGTCTGGATGATGAAGAAAAAAAAAGAAACACATCCCAAAGGTGTACGTGACCGACACAAGTGTCCGGATGATGAAGAAAAAAAAAAGAAACACATCCCAAAGGTGTACGTGACCGACACAAGTGTCCGGATGATGTAGAAAAAAAAGATCGGACGACCAGCTGACGAAGACGGAACTACGGCATTGATTGAGGTTGCCACTTTTCTGGAAGAAAATTGCATTGAGCAGATTGCATAAACGATCTGGTTGGCAAAATGCAGGTGTTTAAGAGAGCAACGGGAATTGAACCGCGTGGGAACACGCACAAGTAAGCAAATCTCAAAGAGCACTTTGTAAATCGGATAGTAATCACTCGGATTAATGGGAATGAAAATGTTGTTACACTCAAGAGAATCCCCGACACTGTCCTTCGCGAATTTCACGTTCGTTAAGAGTGTGAGAATTAATTGGAGACAATTAACATTGCATAAACTGCTGCATCAGTCTTTCGGAATAACATCAAATCAGTGAAGACATGGCCTGAGTCGTTCCATCTTACTACGAAAGTGAATCTGAAATTGAATGCGTCAGCACCGTCCCGTGAAGTCTCAAGCTTTTGTTGGAAGGACTAATTGCTGGAATCTGGAAAAAGAATATAATGGACAGGCGATTTTACAGGAAACGCGACATAGAGTTCTACTTGCGCCGCGACAACTGGGGTTGGGTGTAGGTTCATCGCCGCTTTTGGATCACGTTTCCCAGTAGACACGCTCAACAACTAAGACTTATGTTGTTAATACAATGAAGTTCAGAAGTTTGATAAACACGGCATTCGCACGAAGGACGAACAATACCTGGTCTGGCGGCACCGCAGTCGACCAGGCCCTCGCTCGGACTCTTCCTCGTGTTCTCCATCTCGACGCCGTCTTCGTTGACGCACCAGCAGTAGCCCGTGCTTCCGTGACATTGCAACGTTCTGAACTTGCCATCGTCCGTGCACTGCGGCACGTACGCGCCCATCAGACCCGAACTACGTGACCGGGCTACGTGACACGGCCCGGCGGGGTCATTAGCTGGAAAGTCAACATATCATAAGGAAGGGGAATAGATGGTAGGACTCTAGCATGCATGTGTTTTGACCAGCATAAACACACTTTTTATTTAACACATGATATGTTTTATGTGGCAAACAAGTTAAGGATTAGAAGAGCATGCAATGACTTACAAGAAAATAATACAAGAAAATACAGCGAGAAACAGAGATCGTATATGTTCTCCTGAGCAAACAAAAAGTTACATACAAATACCAACAGTTCTAGCGATTTGATCGGTTATATCTAAAGATCTAATTGTACATCTGTTGATTTTTTTTCAAACACTTATGAATTGTTTGCGCGTTTTGCTGAAGTCCGACAAAATCCGGTCAGGATTAATCTAATTTTATGAGGGGACCTTTTGTGCGGGGGGTGGGCTTTATGTACTACTTATATATTGCTAGTACCAAGGTTAATCCGGCGAAAGAGAAACGAATCTGATGTTGTCGTAATACGAACTATCGGCTTCAAGGGTAAGTTATTATCAATATGCCACGAAAGACAGGATGCGTGGTCTGACTCTGTACATGTACATGATACGTGGTCTGACTCTGTACATGTACATGATGCGTGGTCTGACTCTGTACATGTATATGATACGTGGTCTGACTCTGTACATGTACATGTACATGATGCGTGGTCTGACTCTGTACATGTACATGATACGTGGTCTGAATCATGTACATGTGCATGATACGTGGTCTGACTCTGTACATGTGCATGATACGTGGTCTGACTCTGTACATGTACATGATACGTGGTCTGACTCTGTACATGTACATGATTTGCCTGCTGCTGATGCCGTGTACCATCAAATGTGCAGTGTAAAACAAGAAACACACCCCAAAGTTTTATGAGACCGATACAAATATCTGGAAGAAGAAGAAAAAAGAATGGGCGACCAGCTGACGACGAAAGAATAAATGCATTTTTTGGAAGAGAATGACACTTGCGCCACGACAACTGGGGCTGGGTGTAAATGTATCGCCTCTTTTACATCACGTTTCCCAGTAGACAGGCTCAACAACTAAGAATTATGTTGTTAATACAATGAAGTTCAGAAGTTTGATAAACACGTCATTCGCACGAAGGACGAAGAATACCTGGTTTGACGGCATCGCAGTCGACTGGGCCCTCGCTCGGACCCTTCCTCGTGTTCTCCATCTCGACGCCGGCTTCGTTGACGCACCAGCAGTAGCCCGTGCTTCCGTGACATTGCAACGTTCTGAACTTGCCGTCGTCCGTGCACTGCGGCACGAACGCGCCCATCAGACCCGAACTACGTGACCGGGCTACGTGACACGGCCCGGCGGGGCCATTAGCTGAAAGGTCAACACATATCACAGTGTACAAACACGCTGAAGTAACCAAATATATGTTGCTTGTCAACAACATTGCGTAATTAAGAGGAGGGTGAAACCATTGGCGGCATCGACTTACGGGCGTAACCGGGGCGTCTTGTCTCCTTGTTCAATAATGCACCCAAATTTTAATGGGCTATCACCATTTGTCAGCGTCTACTATTCAACCCCGTGGCTACTTCATCGCTTTGTCTGCTGTCGACAACATTTGAGAGAACCGACACAATCGACTTACGACGTCTTATCTGCATCCGGCATATTAGGGCGGAGAACCACCATCATAGACGTATGGCATCACGTCGATTAAATTAACAACATCTGGTCGTAGCTTCTCCTGCAATCATCATGCTACTCCCGAAATCGGCCCCAGTTGATCAAACTTTGATGTAGCAAAGGGGTAACACCACAATAATAAGTGATGGGCCCAAAGCAACAGTATTGATACCGCTAATGGACATAGTCTTGGGATTTCAAAACAAAACAAAACAACACCAGACAAAGTATCATGGAAGGCAGATACACTGACTGTTAGTGTTTTGTACAGTTTCCTAGCAACGCAAAAATTAATTAATATATAAGCTTGGTGGATTCGAGAACGAAGACGAGTGTTACTTTCCTCGGAAATGCATATTTCCGTGCAAATTCGGACATGAGCTAATTACATGGCAACGCTCTAACAACTGTGGTTGTAATATATCCTAGTATATCAATTGTGTTGACTTTCCCGATACGTTTCTGTAACCACTGTGTGCATATCTTAATTGTAACTTAGGCACTAGGTATGAAAAATATAGCAGCAATCACTTCTTTAATATGAGTCGTACGGCGTGAATCCCTTTAAGCAATTGGCTTCAACGGAAACATTTATTGTGTATTCGTGGCGACTGACCACTAACCGGACACGGGTGACCACGTGTCGTGATCAGGTCATTGACACTTACGTCTGTCGCAGTCCACTACCCCTTCGTCCAGACTTTTTCTCGAGCCCTCCACCTCTGTCCCCGTCGCCGGGTCGACACACCAACACTGCATCCTGTCACGAGACGTCGAGTGTCAACAATGAACAGATGGGAGATTGACAACTTTCAATCGATCCAACAATCAATAATTTAACTATTCGGTCATTCGGTCAGCCAAGCAAGCGATCAATCTATGAAAATCATGGTTAATTATTGTTAGTGTTCAGTGTGGATAACAATGCAATATTCTTCATCTCAGTGTGTCGAATACCTCACTATTTTTCTTCTGCTTTGTTTCCAAATATTATACAGTTTCGTATGGATCTAACACATTAAACGTTGTTTATAACGGCACTTCAAACGCAGGCCTAGATCGAACAAAAAGGCCACCAAACTCGGTAACTCGTCATATTAAATCAGCACAAATGCTTCGGCATTTTACCAAATCGCTACAACCACACGTGCTGCTTCGGTAACTCACACGAAGTAGTGGCACTGCCGTCGCTCATAGAGCCCCGAGGCCGAGCAGGAAGGCAGGAATGCTTCGGGCTGTCCGGCCACAGCCTGCTGAGCCGCCAGACACGGGGAGTCGGAGTCGGTCTCCTTGCTGTCTTCTGGGGATGGCAAACACGTATATGATGAGTACGACGGACTTGAAATGCCAATATATTAATTCATACATCAATTGTAGATACTGGCAGCGTGAATATGCTTAAAATAAAATTGACAAATATCTCAGAAAGGCGGGTTACACATCAACGAAAGATGTTTTAACTCTCGATAAACCAACGAGAATCTTGTTGTTAAATCTTGTTTAATGCCTTTGGATGTGGATGCTATTTATGTTCGTGTTGTCATCATTACAAGAGTACCACATGAACGGACTGGGTTTGTTGATACAACGTTCTATATCGTTGGCTATCACGGTCCTATAGCCACGATGGGCATTCATTATAACTACAGTCATATAATTTGCAACGGCTTCAGTAACAGTAAGTATACTACAGGTGAATTAATCCAAGTTTGAACCGACCAGACGGCGGAGTAGGAGGCAGTGATGTGGATGTCGGCAATGACGTCACGATTTCTGTTGTGTGAGGAACATCTGAAAGGAGATTGTCAATTTTCCATTAAAATGAACGTTATGGATTGGCGCTGACGGGCATATTTGGAAAACGTTCTCAGCACACGACATCGAGTAGCCACTGCATCATTTCTTTTGTGACGTAATTTCTCTTTCTTGCATTAGCATGTGAATAATCTTCATGGGATTCACGACATATCCCCATCTTCCTTTCGTCACCATTTGCTGTCTTCCCATAAAAGTAGGCGTGAGTGAGTGAGTGAACGAGTGAGTGAGTGAGTGAATGAGTGTTTGTGTGTGTGTGTGTGTGTGTGTGTGTGTGTGTGTGTGTGTGTGTGTGTGTTTATGTGTTTCTGTGCGTGCGTGCGTGCGTGCGTGTTCAGTTTGACATTTCTGACTTGACAAAGGTGTCTGTGGCATGGGTGCTGCACATGATCTAATGATATAACTAACACGATATCATATTTTTTATATGATGCCAAAACGCGAGAACAAACAACCAGACGGTGGTGACAACCTTTCGTGGACGAGCAGTGTATGAATCACGACCTGTTACCTAGTTACGACGCTTACGTTTGTCACAGTCCAGAACACCTTCATCGAACCGTCGTCTTGTGCCATCGATCTCAGCGCCAGTGGCAGAATCGACACACCAACAGGTCCGACTGAAATAACAGTTAAAACAATTAGCCAAAGAAGCACCCTACGTTAAACAATTTCGTTTGTCCGGCATATTGCTCCTATGCTAGGCATTGTTTCTGACGGAATCATATCGTTGTGTATAAGTGATATGTGTGGTGTATGTCAGATATCTGTATAATGATATCGTGTCTTTTGTTGGGACTCTTTGGATGGACACGCTTTTTAGTTCCGTTATTAGATTAAACTAAACAAACGTCATCGTTCTTTCGTTTTATGAAATCGATGGAGGTATCTAAGACTCACACGAAGAGATGGCATTGGCGTCGTTCGAAAAACCCATCGTCTGTGCAGTCCGGCACGAAGGCATCTGCCCATCCTGCAGCAGCGCGCTGCGCCACGATGCAAGGAGTGAGTTTAGTGTCGGCGCCACCGTGGCTGCCGTGGCTTCCTTGGTCATCTGCATAAGATAAAACGACATGCAGGGGTTATATGTTCGTAACTCTTTTAGCAACTCATGTGCTTATTGATTTGTGTAACAAATATGTGCGTACGTGCGTGCATATGTGTATATAAACCATGATTTGGTTCATTTCAACTTGATGATGTGATGTCCTGTCGTAGGACTTCTGGTGACGTCCGCAACTATCTGTCTCCAAGCAACCATGTGTCTTGTCGCTCCTCTCAATCCGTCCATCGTCAGCTTTGTTGTATCCCTGATCTCATGCATAAATCTCATATATGGTTTTCCTCTCTTCCGTTTGCTGTCATTCGTTCCGATCATTGTCGGTTTTCCCACCTGTCGCCTTTAAAATGTATACTTACTGATTGTTAAATATATCACAATGTCATGGGTAGCTTTTTTAACAATTACAACTACGGTGCTGAGGAAGTGCTTATTAACATATGTAATGTTATTGCAAAAAGCATTCTTGCCTGCATGCATGTATCTCTATGCTTGCCCGCCTGCCACTAAAATATACCACGTCTTTGTATTACAAAGGAGAGAGGCCAGTCATGCAAAATGTCACGAGGCATCATAGCGTGTTGAATCTGACATTTGAACCTCGTTAACTTGGTATATATGCTAAATGGAAATGATGACAGGTGTAATTTAAATACATATGTGATTTAAGTACACGCAAACAACTATTATGCAAGTTTGCTTGACACTGGGAAAATGAGCTTCAGTCTGGTGGTTGGCAGGTAACCGGAAAATGGCTTAAACATATTATTCGTGATTTTAAGTATCAGCATGACGAACTTATTTAAAAATATTAAATTATTATTAATGTTATTGTTATTGTTAATGTTAGTGGTACCGTTAATGTTATTATTATTATTATTGTTATTATTATTATTAGTATTATTATTATTATTATTATTAGTAGTAGTAGTAATAGTAGTAATATTAGTAGTATTAGTTGTACACTTGACTGTCAATACAATACACTGTAAAGTCGCACAACAAAAGCATACGAACTGAAGTGATGATTAACGTCTGTGGTCTGACTCTCAATATTTACTTCCCATGTCAGTCGACCGTGACCGTTGCCAGATGATACGTCGTGCGTAGGTTATGTATTACAATCACGAAAAATTAATGGTGGCTTAGTGAACAGTACTCTTGACACATTTCTAGCGAACCAGTACAATGTAAAAGGAATGCAGTCGATATGTGGGCGGACCTGGGATAATAAAAACAAAAATCTTTGGTGTAAGTTTATTACGTAATGTCGACAGTGATGTTTTCCCCGACGTTGCACTGGGGACATTTTAAAGCATGTCATACCAGAACTGGGTTATAGAAACACAACGTCGTATGTAACCGCCATCCAAAATCTTCCAGCCCGAAAGAAGCTATCATAACAGGAAGCGTCTCCAAACAGTCAAACCCAGAGCAGAATCGTCGTATTTCACCATGACGTTATTCTCCAAGGACTATACACCCAAAATTATATCCGCCTGCCGCATTGCGTCATTCACCAAGGCTGTAAAATCTAATTCCGTAACATTAAAATACCGATGACATTTTCCACACGCCACAGACCAAGTCCCAGCTTTGTTTATAAATCTGCTTTATTAATCATTACTATTGTTGTAATTATATTGTAGGTTGGATTTCGAACTAGTCAGCTCCTAACCTACTCAGTCATTCTCGTAAACATTCTTCTGCTAATGACCAGCAGACGTTGTCTTTGACCTGAGTAAAAACCTAACCTAACTACTCTGTCGTAGTTGGATCTCTCCACAAGGAGCTATGTAAAACCGGGAGATATTGTCATGTTGATAGTTATGAATGCACTATGTTATATGTACGTCAAGTTAACCAGATAGAGCTAAATTCTTGTGCAGGCCAAAAATTCCAGAGACAGTGCTGCATAGAGAATTCTAGTTTCTGTGGTCTGATTCTCATCCGAGTGTTACAGTTACACTCTTAGTAAATAACTACTATCTTTAGTTTTTATATAATTATATTTGAACAGCTTCACATATACCGTTCCTCTTTCTGCTTAATAAAAAAGTATGTACTTTTGTTAAATCGACGACAAATTTTACTTCGATAACGTGTTAATAGCCTTTTGTCATATTATTTAGCCAGACCACTGTTGCCCCCGAATCATGACAGGTCCCGGCCAACAATTATTAAATAGTTTGTTCGATTATTTTACCAAAACTAAGAAACACATTTCCACGAATAAGTTAGTATGTCGCAGTTGGTTTGAACTTTCGCAAAATCATTCTAAAACATTCTAAAACGAGACGAGCTAAAACAAATTACCTTTAATATATCGGTATGACAAGTGGTAGAGAATACATGTACACTCCATGTATAACAAGTGGTACAGTATACATGTACACTCCATGTATGACAACTGGGACAGTATACATGTACACTCCATGTATGACAAGTGGTACAGTATACATGTACAATACATGCATGACACATGCTACATTATACATGCACACTACATGCATGACAATTGGTAGAGTATACATGTACACTACATGCATGACAATTGGTACAGTATACATGTACACTACATGTATAATAATTGGTACAGTATACATGTACACTACATGCACGACAAATGATACATTA
>BSQZ01000037.1:1820000-1900000 GCA_033239005.1 Lamellibrachia satsuma | reverse complement strand
CTTGGCTTACCTACACTACCGCCTTTCCCAAGTGACTTCTTATTTGTTTAGTCACTGCAATGAGGCGTCCGATAACCCACGTTGCATGTACCACTAACGACTACATAGTGCGACGTGTACGATACACGAGGCCAATGACTAGAGGCGGGTTTGAAACAATGCAGATGTCGGCACCAACACAAACATAGCATTGCATGTTTAATGTGCGTGTACTTGATTTATGTACAGTGTTTACCTGGCTGGCTATTGATCTGATCGCTCAGCAAACTGAATGCAGCCGGTGGAAAGGAGGTCTTGTGACGCACTGCTCTATATAAATGCCAACCACGCCGTCGCTTGAAAGCTTCTCCATTCAGAGCTATACAAGTTTGATGACCGTTGAACACTACTGCACATTGACCTCCAGCGGCTCTTTAGGCCAAATAAAAAAATTGGCAGTGTAAAGATAAATGCTCAAATCGCTTTACACTTCACCCCTGACCGACCTATTCATTCAAACGCCATCACGACTTCTCTGGGAAGCATTCAGGCACGCTTCAATTATTGCGCGAAGACTATTCGTTCACATGTCCACCTCTGCATGTAGCCAGTCACACGTGTATGCAGCCGATTGAATTGTGGCAACGTGGGGTGAACGAAATTGCTACAATTTCGAAACGGCACCAAGAGGATTCCAACCCGGGTTCTCGCGATTGAGAGTCCGATGGTCTAACCGCTACACCACCGCGTCCATCAGCCGGCAAACACTTAGTGTTGGCGTCGTAATTTAAATTGTACATTGTTTTCTGTACATATCATTTTACGCATTAACTGATACATGTTCATACTTGTTTTCTCTTCGTGAAACTACTGCTGCCTTTACTTGGTGTCATTGCCGTTAAAAGTTTATTTTTACTTGCATGGTTGCATTCATTAATATAATATTTTGTTCGCAAAAACATGTTTGACTCTAGGCTTTCTAGCAGGTCTGGTCGAGTATCGTTTCGTTGGGTTTCTTTGCTTTGGTGTCGTCATTACGATTTGTCAAATGCCATGATACGTAAAGGTCAACGAGTCATGATGGACCGGTATACACATCGAGCTATCGTGCCCACCCAATCCGCTCTGTCGCTACGCGCCTATGATTCCACAGCAGTAATTAAAACACACACACACACACACACACACACACACACACACACACACACACACACACACACACACACACACACACACACACACACACACACACACACACACACACACACACACACACACACACACACACACACACACACACACACACACACACACACACACACACACACACACACACACACACACACACACACACACACACACACACACACACACACACACACACACACACACACACACACACACAACATTTACGACGATTTACAGTTAACGCTTAAGTGGTGTGCATACAGCCATGCGACTAGTGACAGACATTCGTTGTATATCATGGAACGACGTCTTGGTGCCTCTCGTCAGACTCCAGCGCACGTATAGTTGAGTGCCATCACTTCAACTCCGACCTTTCCGGCGACCAGGCCTGTGGTTGCATGAAGCCAACTGGCACCAGATTCATTAATCTTGACAGAATATTTAACCAGCAACATCAGATCCAGTTCGTCGTCAACAGATGCCTGTGCAAAATAATGAAATTGAAATTGTCAAGCAATGTCAACTAAATAGAAAAAAAATCTAACAGGATACTGCGGAGGCAGAAATGGAGGTGGATAGGACACTTTCAGAAAAGAACCTTCCAACATCACCAGCCAATCCCTTACGTGGAACACAAACAAGCGCGACTAAAAGTTACGTAATGCTATAAAAGAACTACATTTCATAGATTATATAAAAGGTTGCAATGCAGGGTAATATATACGGCAACACAGTGGCTGTGAAAATAAATCGGTTGGTCGCGGCAAAAGAAACATAACCCGGGTGCCTATTTAAGATTGCTGGGTAACCAACGTATTGACGCCATTTAACATGAACATCCTTTCACCAATACGACTGACGTGGCCCTTTGGTGACACAAAACACTGACGAATTTATGTATGTCATTTGTGCGTCGAACTATGATAGATTCGTCATTGCTAACTGGGACAACCATTGTGAACGAGTCAACGAATCGAGGAGACCTTTTGAATGCTATGGTGCCTGGCACTAATGATTGAATAGACCTTTTCGAGAAGTTGAAGAGAGGTGACCATGTGTGGAGTTGGATAATTATCAGAAAAAAATTCTTTTGCACTTTTTTTACCGGGGTTCGAAGGGGTAACCGGGGCTCAATGGAGGGGTACAATTGCCCTCTTTCTGCCGAACCCTCTCTGGGGTGTTTTTGTACCCCCTAAGCATTTATTTTGACTTTGTTCCTTTTTCAGTATGAACACAAGTATACATTGTATAATAATATATACGCATCCGCTAAGATTTAAAATGATCCTTCATACTTCACGCAAACTCCTTTTAGTGAGATCAATAGAATACCGAAGTATGAAAAATAAATAAACACAAACCATCTGTGAATATCAACATTATCAATAAATAAGTAAAGCGTCTCAAAACTATTCAGGTGAATATACCAACATTTATAAACAATCATGCAAGAGTATGAAAGAATGCAAAGGAATTGGATATGGCACATCCTTCGAAGAGAAAATACAAACATTACACAACTGGCCTTGCAGTGGGCTCTGACGATATAAAAGGAAGACCCGAACAGGTGGAGGTCACAGAAGAAATAAGGAACATTGGAACAATATGGAAATAAATGAAAAAAATCAGCCCAAAACAAGGTACGTTGGAGAAGTTTAGCTTCGGCCCTATGTGCGCCGCTCAGAGCGACAAGGATCAAGTAGCAAGACGGTAAAGTTTAGCTTTGGTCCTATGTGCGGCGGTCAGAGCGACAAGGATCAAGTAGTAAGAAGGTAAAGCATCGTGGACTGCCTGTTAAAACAATATATCTGCACCACAGAATCGGTGATCGGTGAGCCAAGTGCATTGTGTATTCGAGTCTAGCTTGCATCTGGATTCCATCTGGCGATCCCGCGGACGCAAAGCAGATGGTAGGTCGGAAACAATAAACGAGAGACGGGCGCCTTCTGGCGTCGCGCTATTGTCTGGGATTTCTTTGAAGAAACTGATATTGTCGGCCGCTTGGCAGCAAACGGCGTCACAGCACGAAACGAGGGAGACATTCCGACGCAGCTGCAGCGTCAACGCTCAAACGCGTTCCCGTCAGAACGTATTTCTGTGTGCAGTTCACGTACGCATCCGTATGCCAATTCCGAATAACTCAATATTAATTGACGCCAATGTCTTTGGTGTATGTTGACACGGTCGTTACGTCACAATGACGTTTCGCAGCGACACATAATTAAATATTTGCTTTAGCAGGGGACAATGACAGACACACTTCTTAGTCAATAGTGTTCACGTCAGGGTAAACGTCACACTTCGTTATAATCGATCTCGTAATCCGTGATCAATCACATAACGCTCAATATGTAGTGTTCTCATTTTTAAATATTATGAATGTTTATATGCAATCAAACATATGCTGATCTCAATAGACAATAATATAGGTATTAATACAGCTAGTGCATGAAAGCATTGAATATCTGATCAGATTATATATATATATATATATATATATATATATATATATATATATATATATATATATATATATATATATATATATATATATATATTTAATCAGATATTGAACCGGTTTAGACCAGCACCACATGACCAATCATGATCCAAAAATGGACCAAGTGTAAATTTGCAGACAAACATTTTTTCAAAAGACATTTGTTCAACGGACGTGTTGGCAACAAGTGAAGGCGACATTTCACCAATCATATTTTGTAACTTTCATAACGTTTTATTGTTATGCATATTTTTGGTGTTGTTTAACTAATTGAAATTAATATCATAATAAATAGTGAAATTATTGCAATTGCCCGTTCATATGTTCTGGTGTTTTTCAATTTAGTTTATTATATGACGTAGTCTTATCCTGTATATATTGCAGAAATTATGAATCAAAATGGCCATTTGTCACCAATAGGATGCAATAAGATTATTTAAATCTATTTTTTATTACCTACCAGAACCTATCCTGTCAAGGATGACCAGTTTTCTGAGAATTGGCTATACATTTTGTAGCTGTAGAGATCAAACTGTTCGAAGTGTCGGTTGGGAAAATGTCTGTTGGCGACTTGTTCGCCAACGTAGCTAACCCAACCATGGTCTTTCGATATGTTTGTAGCACACACTGTTTATTAACAAATTTACACTTAGTTTCATCGAATGATGTCAAGTACACATACTTCATTCAGAGCTGTGAAAACAATATATAAGGGGGTCTAATATTGTCATAAATGTGTTTGGTCAACATGTTATGCTCTGGTTGCGAATTCCATGGCAAAATTAAACGTAGCTGGTAACATGTGTCGATTTAATGTTATACAACATACAACTCTTGGAAACATACACATTGAAATCAATAATCCACTTCCTACTCACCTTCGCCTCGGGTTTCGCTGCCAGTGGATCTGACGGACGCCACATCACCCGCGATGGACGTCAATATCAACAGCGTCGCCCAGATGGGCACCACCATCGCAGTAGGTCTCTGCAAGTAACCGTAAATCATTAACTGTGGATCATCAACCGTCAATTATCAACTGTGGATCATCAAAAGTGAATCATCAACCGTGGTTCATCAACCGTGAATCATAAACTGTGGATCATCAGCTGTGAATCATCAACTGTATATCTTAAAGGAATGCACATATATTTTCATTAGTTGCGACACTGAATGTATTATCGTTTATTTCATCTCGGTTGGCGAAAAATAATATTGATGCAAAACGTTACTAAATGCTACAAAATGTTACTACCGTGACCTTTGATCTCTTAATATATTCGTAAAGAAAACACAACACTTGGCGATTAAATAAAATATGCCACTTTTACGATATGTTTTGGTTAGAACAAAATAAATAATTGGGGCATTTCAATGACATGACCCAACAAATTATACACGTTGCACAAGTCTACATTAGACAAATAATCAATGTCCTTTTATTTTGGTGTGTAATTAAATATTAAAAAAATTCGAATGAAGAAAATGTTCGTTTACACAGAAACATGGCGGGCGCAAGTATATGTAAACCACTATAAGCGGCCTTACAGCTGGCGTTTATAGCACTCGGCCCTCGCGTTGTTTTCTGCGCCCCACCTGCAGGTGCGACGGTTTGGCGGTGACAAAAGGTGACTAATAAAAACACAGCGGGTCCTCCCCGCGATTCAGCAACTACCGCCATATATCAAAGGAAAGCGAGAAACAGCCAGAATGACGTGCGACGTGCCTCCGAGTTCCATCTGCCTGTGCATGCCGACAGGCGTTGAATCATTGGTGTACTGCGTAGGCTATAACTTTCTTGACTCAAACATCCGGCGGCAAAGCCAAAGTGCAGATGGGTAAATAAACTTTCATTGTTGGTCTGTGTCACCGTTAGCACCTTTGTGCACGAAAGCTACGCGTAAAGTAGATAAATATTGGTCGAAGACGACATGTCTAAGTGCAAAAATGGATCCGCAACAGTTGCGATGACACTGTTAGCGGACTACAAAACGGACACCACAGTTTATAGATCGTTTAAAAGCACGTATTTCGTATAAGGTAATTGTATAAAGTTACTGCTCCAAAATGCGTGCTATTAGGTTAATAGTGTTCAAATGGGGCCCATGTAACACGCACGCACGCACGCACGCGCGTGCCGAACCAACGCAAACACACACGCTCACGCACACACAGTTGGTTGTATCACAGTGTTGCAGTGACTCATTCAGCTCATAGTTAACCAACTCATATATGTTGGCACTCGTGGGAGAAATACATGGCATATGACGCAGCGTGTGAATCCATCGTACAGTACGCATATTTTATTACTGCACTGCACTGCACAACATGGAAGATATTACGTCGTGTAAAGTTAACACCCTGACCTATTGGTGACACAGTCACCATTAGATGGCTGACACCTGTTCACCGATACGTCGTCGTGGACGCCACTACTGGTTTATCCATATACCGCGTATATTCTATGTGAATTCACATGCTGTTCGAAGTTAATCAATTATGGCCGCGTGATCGCTTCTGGTAACCCTGCCATTCGAATGGCTTAATGACCCATGAAAGGTAGTTAGTTCTCATTGTGCTGGGCCCAGCATGTGAATGTTTGAACGTTTTTTACGTTTAAATTAAATGAGATTAAACGACGACAATAAGGTAAATAGAGGATTGGCCCAGGGAGTTCAATGTTCGTGGGATGTCAGCAGCCCAGGAAACTAGAAAAGGAATTGTGGTCGTCTCTCCAGCAGGTATATACGGGCATGATGGTGATGATGATGATGATGATGATGATAATGAGGAAAATCATGATGATGATGATGATAGTGATAGTGGTGGTTATGAAGGCGGAAATGATTTTGCTATATCGACGTAAATTGACCACACATAAATTGGTTTATATTTATGTTTAGTTTTATGTAGAACAGACCACGTTCTTGGCATACTGACTGGAGCCATCGTGCAGTTTCTTGGAGCGACGTCACACACACGTCAAACATTACAGCGAGTCGGGCAACACTCAACGGGGCACTACACTACGTGGGATGTCGGAGGTTGGTCCTTAAATGGAGGGAGGCCGGAGGCTGTAGGCTGCCCCATCCAAAAAAAAAAAAAACAGGTGGGAGTTAGAAATTTGAAACCGCTGTCACACACACCCACATTCAACATTTTAGCATGTTTCCGCAAAATATATACCTTATGTTAAATATAAATATAGGACATTTGTTCGACGTAGCCCTTTGTTATGATTCCATTACTGCACTAATTATTGTCCACTTTCCAGTTAGAAACAAATGACAAAACGCAATGTTTACTATGGCTACGAGAATACACCCTTTTATTAGTTTTCGAATAGGTTGAGAATTTATGTTGTCCAATACGCTATATGTGTTACTATAATATTACTATAACAAGATTTAATAATGTGAAATAAAAACCCTCAGGTACGCTATACCTATCCATTTGGCACATCACCCCGGTGTTATTTGATACACTTGTTATCCTGTTGCATTCTGGATGACGTCATTGTTGTGATACCCACGTTGACACCGGACGGTGGGTGGATACCAGTGTTAAGCCATTAATTGTCTAGATGACATTTAATGACAAAATGAAGTGCTGAGCATGTATCCGTCGCTATATTACTGCGACATTATATAATAATAAATGACAATATAAGGTTGCTGGTCGATCTACGGCGTTTCTTGTTTTGTTGAAGCACATGTGGGACCGGTTGTGGTTATCCCGATAAACATAAATAAATTTCTCTCTGTCGCGGACACACACACACGCACGCACGCACGCACGTACGCACTTACACACACACTAACACACACACACACATACACACACACGCACGCACGCACATACGCACTTACACACACACACACTAACACACACACACACACACACATACACACACACAATTTGAATGATTTGTTGAGTCAACCATGTGACAAAGAAAGCATAAATCATGTTATTGATACTCTCGTCGCGCCAGAATTGATCACCAACAAAGAAATGTAGCGAACACAAAATTACAGTAATGAATATGTATAATGTATATAAATGCTTATTAAGGAACGCGGTCACTCAAGACCTGAGTCAAATTACCTGTGGAATAAAACACGTGGGACAAGAAGACAGACACAAGACTTATGGTAGAAGGATAGAAGTACAAGATATGTGGAACAGAACATGTGGCACAGAAACTGTGGTATAATATATGTGGTACAAGGAAGTATGCATAAAATACCTACATGAAACGAAATCTAGCATTAAAAGCATTTGTGCGTCGACCGATATAAGTATGTCATAAAAATTTTCCAGTTTAAACAAATCCGTCTACAAATGGGAAATTGCCGTGTACCTCGACAATTCCCAAAAATCCGTATTAAATACAGGAAATCCGTATGACGTTGCAACTGTGAAAATACGTTAAGTTGGTCGGTTCATATAAATGTTAACTGTGGACGACGTCAAAGTATACTTACCGGGAGTTACACAGCCCGGATTTTGTTATGTTTTGAGGAGTTATACTGTCAATGATATCCTGGCAATATTGGAAGAGGGGTGACTTTTCAGTCAGCAGATGTTAACATGAATACATCAGTTCACCGATAGATAAGAACAGCGGAGGTGATTGTTTCGGCGGTTCTGTAGATAACCTGTCGGATAGACAACTTCTGGCTGTTGCTGAGGCCACTATAATACAACTGCTTGTTACCAAGGAGGTTACAGTTGTGGCAGCCATCGAAAGTTCTACACGTACGATCGATACCGAAGGCGAATAAGACTATATAAGAGCCAATTGTATTGGTAACAGTCCAACCAGCTGATCAGTTCAATAAAGAATGAAAGAGAACATGACATACAAATCGTTGCTATTGTCAATCGCTCGCAAGGCAACATCGTGGTCGTGGCCATGTCTAACTGCAGTGGAGTCCAGCCCGTGAGTCAGGCAGTAAGGTGGTTCAGATTCAGTAGCCAAACGCAATACATTGGAGAAATGGATCGACTGGACCAAAAAGTGGCGAAATACAGCACCTGCGACCATTCCATGAAGCGGTGTTGACCAGTGTTTGCTAATCTGATGGATATCGCCGACCAGAACGCCTGACTGCTCTACCGTCGGAGTGCGGCCAATGCAGATGAAATCATAGATCTCCTCCACCGCAGTCATTAGACAGGACCGTACGGAGTGACCAGGCAGCTTGATGGACGTTAAGAAAGCCGCTTATTACAATGTGGTTTGTTAACACTAGAGGCCAGGAGACTAAGAGGACACCAAATAGAAGTGTTTAAAATAGTAAACGGTTATGAGAATGTTGATAGGAATATGTTCTTCAAACTTATAGAAGGCAGTAGAACCAGAGGACACAAAGCAGCATTCGTTAAGGAGCAGTGTAGGTTGGACATGAGAAAGTACTCTTTCTCACAGAGGGTGATAAATGAATGGAAAAAACTGCCAAATGATTGTGTTAATGCGAGTAGTGTGAATATGTTTAAAAATAGAATTGACATAAATCTGATAAGGGCGGGCTACACATAAATGAGAAAATTGTTGGAGTCTCGATAAGCCAATGGTTTCCTTGTCCACTTGCCATCTGGAACTTGTTATTTGAGGTGGCAATCTTGTTAAATCTTGTTAATGGCTTGGACCAGTGTGTGCCATACGAAGTCCGCTACGGCAGCGTGGATCACTTCTTCTAGTCAGATGCGCTGTGAGAGCCCAGGTTGTGGTTGGTGTGCCAACTACATATATAACAAGTGGACCGACCGTCTGCATCCCGCTTGTCTTAGGCTGATTAGGGGAGAAACGATGGCGGTGCATGTGTGTTCAGCTTCATACATATTGTATAACCACGCATTTGTCCATTTGCAATGCCGTGCCTAGCGTCCTATAAACAGGACACCATGATATCCCACAAATAAAGACGAGAGTTGCTTTCATACTCAGTATATGTGTTCAGGTGATGCATTTGAAGAATATAATGCGACGATGCACTTTGTTTTCGTTGCTTTTCTGAACCTTGCCATTAACGGGTTAAGACCTGCGGTACACGAACTGAAGTATACAAATTGGGATACATGAACCGAGGTACAAGCATGCCGTACAAAAATTCCAGTAGGATACATGTAATACAAAACAGAGATATAGCACATGTGGTACAAATCTTAACTATTAGACACGTGACACAATAAAGGAGGTATAAGAATTGGGTTGCCTGTGGTTTAAGACCTGGGGCGCTGGTAATGAGATATAAAATCTGTGGTACAAGAACTCGGGTAAACCAGTTGGGGAACAAGAACCGAAGTATAAGGTTTGTCTTACAAGAACTAATGTATAATACATGCGGCACAATAACTGAGATATGATAGGAACCGAGGTAAAATTCGAGTGGTGCAATGTCTACAATGTTAGACGTGGGTTATTACAAGAACTACGGTATCAGACCCGACACATTATCATTGACTAGGATATTGTTTAACAATCTTTGTGATGTCGGTATAAAGGAGAATAGGAAGAACAAGTGCTGCAGAGGTACTCGGTTGAGTACAACGGTAAGAACAAATTATACACTGTTTGGGGCACATCATGAGAAGTGAGGGGCTTCTGAAACTGACAGTAGAAGGAAGGTTACAGGGAAAAGACCACGTAGAAAGAAACTAATGGACTTCTTTAACATACGGAAATAGGACGAACATATGACGAAACTGAAATGTATATTTTGGTCAGAACAACACACAAATGTGTCGACCGTGAATCGACCGTGACTCACAAAGCGTCGATGCACTAACTCCAACTTAGTAGAACATTAAGGAATTTCCAAACCTCTAGACCTATTACATGGGAACATGGCAATATTGGTACTACATGTTCAGGGCTACCTTCTAAACAAGATACCGGTTGAGCCACGGTTGACCTCAATTACACGAGCATTTGTTTACGTCGCAAATCGACGACCATGGCGAGCCATCGAACTAGCGGTCAACGCAACTGAACCTTGCACTGACAAATACTTCCCACCCAAAACAGTGTATTCATAGGAAAGCCAACTAGGAACACGTCACGTCATAACACGGCTAACTCGTCACTGAAGGTGTTTCAGCTGTATCGCGTTACCGTGCGCCTCAACCGGTACACGGACAACCGACCAACACGTATGCCTTCCACCCACACCCACCTTTTACAGCTCCAAGTTTCCGTATTCAGCGGCCGGTTGTCGCACACCTAAGATCGCCACAAGTTCCCTGTCCTCAAGATTCGGTCCTACTAATTTCACTGTTTGTCAAGTAGCTGATAAAATTGGTACCAGTCAGTAACTATCACGAAGTACCAATGCCTGAATGAGCACAATGCTCGCCGCCGTCACCAGTTGTCAGTGCGTAGTCACGCGTGAAAGTCGGCGAACCGTGACGAGGGGGGTCACACAATGTTAGTGTATCGACGCTTTGTGAGTCACGGTCGCTTCACGCCTGGCTACGCTTCAAGCCTGGCAGCGACAATCGGCAATGGCGGCCAACATTGTGTCCAATCAGGCATTGATACATCGGGACAGTTACTGACTGGCACCAAATCTATATATATATACATATACATAACGGTGACTCACAACAATGGAAGGTGTAGAGTATTTGGATTATTTCCTATATACATGTTGTATATATATATATATATATATATATATATATATATATATATATTATTCTATTGATTATTTGTTATATATATATATATATATATATATATATATATATATTATGTAAATATATATATATATATATATATATATATATATATATATATATATATATATATATATATATATATATATATATATATATATATATATATATACATTATATATATATATATATATATATATATATATATATATATATATATATATATATATATATATATCATCTATATATATATATATAAATATATATATATATATATATATATATATACCAAATCTATATATATATATATATATATATATATATATATATATATATATATATATATATATATATATATATATATATATATATATAGATTTGGTGCCATTCAGTAACTATCCCGAATTATAAATGTTTGAATAAACACAATACTGACCACCGGAGCCAGTTGTCATTGCGTGGCCAGGCGTGAAGCGACGGTGACTCACAAAGTTGGACGCTGTAGGGTATTTTATTATTTCATATATATATATATATTATTCTGTTGATTATTTGCTTGATATATATATATATATATATATTATTTTTGATATATATATATATATATATATATATATATATATATATATATATATATATATATATATATATATATGTCTATCCAATGCAAGGATATTTTGTTGTTATAGTATAACATCGCAGTCCAATGTCTGTGAAAAAGTTACGAAATATGAGCACGCCGCGTCCAAGCATACTAAAAGACGAACTGTGGTGGGATGGAACCACGGTAACTACAGTACTTCTTCTTGTACAACACACACAGAATGACACCAGTTAATCTGCTTTGAAGAAGTCTTGTTTGCTGATGCTTCCAGGTCACGGGCGAATAACCAGGCGATTTTCAGTTCGACAGAAATTCGTTATACGGCGAAATTTGCTCGGGAAAAGATGTTTAAAAAGATTTAACAAGATTTGCCATCCAAGCCAAAGGCCCAGATGGCAAGTGGACAAGGAAGCCATTGACTTATCGAGAGTTCATCAATGTTCATCTACTTATAACCCGCCCTCCTGAGATATGTGTCAACCTTGTTTTTAAACATATTCACGCTGCTAACAGTTACACAATCTGTAGACAATTTGTTCCGTAATAACCACGAATTCGTTATACCTGTGTTCGTAATATGAGTGAACGCTTATAATGGAAAAAATAGTTTCGTTATATCCGTCAATTCGTTGTATCCGTGTTCGTTGTAAGGATTTACTTTCCCTTGTCTCGTGATTTTACCGTTGATTTTGATTAACACATGGGCACTGCTCAGTACCTACGATACATGAAATGACGGCCTAATGTTTCACGTACCGAACTAAATTGCGCAGCAGCCACAATGATAAGTTCATATGTGAATAAGCCGAACATTTAGTGTCTACCTGATCCAGAATGAACTGCATCTATACATAGTCGAGTTCGCATCGAACCATGCTGCGTGGCTGCCACCTTGTGCTGTTGGAATGTGAACGAGGCAAATCCCCCGTATGACGATTCCTTTGCGGCCATTTGCTCATCTACTCTTCCGATGTCGATCGGCGCGTGATTCAGCGTCAATTTGTCAACGTATCGTAGTAACTTAATCTCATCGACTCTTCCCGTAACGATCAACGTAAGACGTAGCCTCGATTTTCCAGGTCCGGGATGTGGCGCCAATGATTGTTGCACACACAAGAGCCTGGATCAAAACCGTACTTTTCATTTTGACGCAGATCATGTATGCATCTAGATGGTGGGATTCCGGGGAAACGGATAAGTAATCTTTTATCAGTTTATGTAAGTCTTATTAACTTGAAACTTCGCTTATATTGATACAACTGTCAAACTGAAAAGTTAAGCCATGCAAAATAATGTTGTGGTGTAGAATCTCTACAATAGCTCTACTAGCGTTCCACCATAATGCCTAAACAAATTGGCCGACCGACCGACCGACCGACCGACCGACCGACCGACCGACCGACCGACCGACCGACCGACCGACCGACCGACCGACCGACCGACCGACCGACCGACCGACCGACCGACCGACCGACCGACCGACCGACCGACCGACCGACCGACCGACCGACCGAGACCGACCGCCGCGACCGACCGAGACCGACCGACCGACGACCGACCGACCGACCGACCGACCGACCGACCGACCGACCGACCGACCGACCGACGACCGACCGACCGACCGACCGACCGACCGACCGACCGACCGACCGACCGACCGACACCGACCGAGACCGACCGACCGACCGACCGACCGACCGACCGACCGACCGACCGACCGACCGACCGACCGACCGACCGACCGACCGACCGACCGACCGACCGACCGACCGACCGACCGACCGACCGACCGACCGACCGACCGACCGACCGAACCAACGAACGAACGACCGAACGACCGAACGACCGACCGACCGACCGTCCCGTGATGACACATACATGTGCTGCCCTCTGGTGAATATTGGTCCAGTTGGAAGTTGGTAAATATTTATTCTTCTAAATTTTTTGTGATGATTCTTACCTGTCATCAACGAGCCACCAGGCAACATACAACAGGCAGCGTTTTTATGGTTGTTACCTTTATTGGCTGGGTACTGGTTGCCTATAGCGTATACATTTTCACTGAATTTGCTTCTGCGCTAGCGTAATACACATGCAGACAATGCGCTTGCATAGTTTTGACTATGACATTTTTAGTTGTGGAGTCTAACATTGCAGCAATCAGACAAATACAAAATATCGACTCTGAACGCCGCGTTTCTCGTGGCGACCGTGAGCGGGTTTTGGGCCGACTGGAGGCGGGACTGTCGGTATGAGAGGTTGCGCGTGTGTTTGGGTGCAGTATATAGACAACTCCTAGTCTCAGGACACATATCCAACAACATATGTCATTGGCCGATCTCCCAAGGTCGTGAGCACCTCGTGTTACGCACGTTCAGAGGATCGACACATCCGTGTTCGGTTTACGACTGCAACAAGTCTCTACAGGAAGGGCGACTAAACAAACTTCCGAAATCTTCTGGACGCGACAGGAATTCATACCAGGAGGCCTTATTTTGGACCCAATATAACTCATGAGCACCTTCGTCAGCGACCTGTCACGTGTGAACTGTGTTTTGGACAACACCATTACATTTTGACCAAGGAATATGAACACCTCACCTCACCTCACGATCACCTATTGTTGTTCACTTGTTATTTATGCCCAGCGCACCGCGATGTAACAGCAACGCCGCATGTAACTCTCATGTAACTCTCATGTAACTCTCATATAACTCTCATGTAACTCTCATCTGAACGCACACTGTCAAATTTCAATAAATAAATATATATATACATAAAAAAATTCAATATATTTATATATATATATATATATATATATATATATATATATATATATATATATATATATATATATATATAATCTTGGAACCCCAACAACAATTGTTAGAAACGAATGAAATGTTGAACACATATTGGCTCTTTGCCATATATGCATAAGGGATACAATGCTTAAAAATAAATGTTAAGTGATTATTCAGTTCTTAATTAAAGCGTAAATGAAACATTTGGAATGCCAAACACTGACTTATGCAATATTATATATACAGTACCGAAAAAAGTTAATGCATATAGTGATTTTTTGTTGCGTCATCTGCTGGATTATGGAGCACTAAACTATTAGTTGTGCTTTTTGGTCACTAGATGGCAGCTCTGTTGTTCACCTGTTTATTAATGCTAGCAAACATAACAATGACGTTTCTGTTTACAGTTTGTTTCGTCACAGCCAACGATAATTGATAACTGGATGCATTAACTTAAAAAAGAAACACAGACTCTTTGAAATTCACAAAATATAAAACTGTGTTAAAGTACACGTGACACAGCGCAACGTTAACATTTTCACACTGCAATAAATACATGTTGGTCAATACTTGTTGTGTATTTTCTAGCGCAATTATGTCTCGAAGGCTAATTACGTTCGACAACTGCGCTGGATCAATTAGATAGAAATTGCTGGTTTTGTCTTGTGTTCACACTCACTAGTCGGAGAGGGCGTTACCAGTACATTTCCCACGGGTCTTTGTAGCGGCGCAATGGAAAATTACGTAGAAATCTTAGCCAAATTAGTGGACATGGCCCAACGGCCTTCTCTATATACGCCACTGGATGTATTAATGGTACTGTAACACCCCTAGTTAGCAGTAAACACACCGTCATACCAATAAATCACACACCCCAGACAACATGCACTAATAGTGTACACGTCATGTTATCTGGGGTGTGTGTTCTGTGTGTTCTGTATTTCGTGTCAGCCAGTACACTTCGCCGCCCATTCCGTTCTGCATTTGGCTGCACACTGCCTGTGGGTCTCCTGCCTTATCAGCCAGTACGCTTCGCCGCCCTTTCCGTTCTGCATTTGGCTGCAGACTGCCTGTGGGTCTCCTGCCTTATCAGCCAGTACGCTTCGGCGCCCATTCCGTTCTGCATTTGGCTGCAGACTGCCTGTGGGTCTCCTGCCTTATCAGCCAGTACGCTTCGCCGCCCATTCCGTTCTGCATTTGGCTGAAGACTGCATGTGGGTCTCCTGCCTTATCAGCCAGTACGTTTCGCCACCCATTCCGTTCTGCATTTGGCTGCAGACTGCATGTGGGTCTCCTGCCTTATCAGCCAGTACGTTTCGCCACCTATTCCGTTCTGCATTTGGCTGCAGACTGCATGAGGGTCTCCTGCCTTATCAGCCAGTACGTTTCGCCACCCATTCCGTTCTGCATTTGGCTGCAGACTGCCAGTGGGTCTCTTGCCTTATCAGCCAGTACGCTTCGCCGTTCATTCCGTTCTGCATTTGGCTGAAGACTGCCTGTGGATCTCCAGCCTTATCATCCAGTACGCTTCGTCGCCCATTCCGTTCTGCATTTGGCTGCAGACTGCCAGTGGGTCTCCTGCCAAAGCATTCAAGCGTGCAGAGCACGCGGGGAATCATGAAGCGAACCCGAGAGCCTGATCATTGAGCTTATCGAGCTGATACCTCCAATGTTGATTAAGATCATATCTGTCGCTCTGACTCAACATGTGAACATCCTTAGGCATGTTTTTGACATCCTAAAACCCAATGTCACAGCGAAAGATGAGCGAATTCGTTCACTGGAAGAGAAAGTTGACGCTCTTTCACGACATTATAACCTCCCCACCAGGGCGTCCAGGAAAAGAGTGACGAAAAATACAACGAGCTCGTGGTCGATACGTTGAAGAAGATGGGGTTGTCCGATACCAGTGTCGCTCATTTGGAGCGTAGCCACCGCCTCGAGCCAAAACCAGATCACCATTATCGCCCTCACAAACGCGCTGTTATCGTACATTTTAGGAGTGAGACGAGGGACGAAGTCTATCGCTCCCCGCAGCAGACTGAAGAGCTACAGTATTTTACACCGGGACGAGTCCATCTACGTTAATAAGGTATTTTGTTTTTATTGTTATGTGGCGATTGTCTGTATATATCCACATGTTTACTATGTATGGTGATTATTCGCACATGATGTGGTTATTGCATAACATTAAAACAATGCAGATCTACAAGTTCACCCACAACCCTGTCTTACCTTTATTTGTTCACAAACCTGACCGAGTGTCAGGGCGGTTTATTACTAACAGGCATGATTAATGTGATAATTAAAATATTTTAATTATGTATTAATCAGGGGTGGTGGAAAGGTGGTTTCCTTTGCATTACTATGTACTATGTTAGTCACTAGGTTATTCATATCTTAATTTCGTAGGACACAGCCCAATCATGCAAAGCCAGGGCCAGCAGCCAATCAGCTGTAGGCACGGTCCTATTTAAACGGGTGTTTGGCGGCAAATCGGCCTCTTGCTTCAGCAGCCGCCGTTCTAATAAATTCGTCGATAGCCATCGACAGCGTTACTATGTTTTTAACCGGTTAATTTTAAGCTCCCACCCACCATCCCGTATTAACTGTTTTACTTATGTTTGTAGTTAATTATTGTATAAATGTATTGTGTAGATGTTAGTTAGTAGGTAGTCTTACTTGTAGATCAGGGAGTTTGCATTGTTATGTGGCGATTGTCTGTATATATCCACATGTTTACTATGTATGGTGATTATTCGCACATGATGTGGTTATTGCATAACATTAAAACAATGCAGATCTACAAGTTCACCCACAACCCTGTCTTACCTTTATTTGTTCACAAACCGAGTGTCAGGGCGGTTTATTACTAACAGGCATGATTAATCAGCCGAGCGGGCGGCTCTAGCATGTGGTAAAACCAAGCACTGGTTTAATTATAGAAATCCAGTCCGCGAAAGACTTGGACACTTATTAGTCAACCGGCAAGTACTAGATGAACTTTGCCTTCAGGGATAATAATGTTGAAGGTTGATGTAAATTATTTTCAGGTTTTTGTTTTGTTAATTTAAATTTTTGTTTCTTTCTTTTCGCTCAGTGAAAGATTTGAACTAGTTAATGTGCAAGTATCACGTATTCTTTGTCTACAGGTACGTTATGTTGGAAATGTACGTTATGTTGGAAATGTATGTTAAGTGTTAATGTAAAGTTAAGTTCATTGTTTCCTTGTTGTTTTTAACAACTGGAAGACCGGCCAATTTAGTTGTTTTTTTGGTATGTTATCTATGAACTTTTCAACATCTATTATGTTCTTTTTCAACGTATTTCTTGTTATTATATATTCCTTCTTTATTGATAATGACTGCTACACATATGGTCACAACATATTATTCATAATTTTGTGTGGGTAGTGTAAACACGTATATTTACTTTATTCGACGTGTTGGTGCTTACAGCTTGTCGACTGCTGGCATTCTTTGTTCTATAGTTATTTAGCTCTCTGGCCTTGCCCTACAAAGAAACAACTAATAAAATATTTTCCTTTTTATCTTAACGTAGAAACGCTTTCGCTATATTATAAATTAATAATTCGCAATGTGTTCAACAAGCTAAAATGACCCAAGAAATAATGTGCGATATGTTAAATAATTATACAGAACTTGATCTCAGGCTCTTTCATAATACACATACAAAAACAAAACGATGAGGTAGAAACACATCTTTTTAATTTAACTGGCATAAATAGCATGATGTTCTAAATAGGCTTCCTGATAAATGTTGTAACGCTCATTTCCTATACAAAGTACTGCATCTAAATATACAATGGATTCCTATCCAAATTTGATCAACTAGCTGATGCCCATGTTGAAATTGATTATATTTTATTATGTGAAACTTTTCGAAATGATGATAATGCGCCTCTTTTTAAACAGTATAATTATAATCTTATTTACAAAAACAGGAAGATTAAATCTAAAAGTTGTGTCGCTGTATACGGACGTGATAATATCCTGGTTAATCTTCCGGAAGATTATAGTATTTATGTAGAAGGTGAATTTGAATCCACATTTATTGAATCCAGTAGTAATGGTCATACTGAAGTCGTTGGCGAACTATACCGCATTCACAATCATAATTCATAATCAAAAAGGTACTTCATCTATTTAAATAAAATTATAAATAAAATACGAAGCCCCAGCAATCAGGTCATGATTGTCACCGATCAAATAACGACAACCTGGAAATTAACCCGTGTAATCAGTCATCCGACCTACTATTTGTACACACAGCTGCTAACATCATTCCGATTTGTAAACCAACCGGTATAACCTATTTTTTACTCTGGTAAATCATACAGTCATATATTTGACCACCTGCCTATATTCCGTTTAATTGACAAGCGTAAACCGACCATAAAATCAAGTGAGTCGTCAATATTCAAACATAGACCCATACTTGATATGTCCATTCGACAGATAACTTCTGATGTCCATTTATTGGACGTATTCAAGTCATATATAAATAATGCCCTTAGATAATTTACTAGATATAAATTATGTTCTTAATTTTTCGCACCAGAGAAAACTGTCACAAGCCCAAATATGTAATCCGGAATGAGTGGATGACCAAAGGTTTAATGACTTCTTTTATAACAGCTTTTACAACAGCCAACCAATTGGAAAATGTATCAGCAAATCAAGGACACGTTCTGCGTTTATCAGTTATGCTAATTATATAAATATTTGTAATCAATTAAGACATCTTGCAAAGACAATTGTCTATACTAATCAAATAATGACATTTTAAGAACGACAATAGAATATATGGAAATTGCTTAGAACCATGATTGGGGAAAAAAACAAAGGTAAACTTGGCATTCCAACATATATAAAATACAACAACTGTTCAGTCAAGGAACCTGGACAAATTTTGAACATATTCTATAATTTGTTTTTAAAATGTTGGTTCAAACCACACAAATGCAATCCCCGAGCCTACAAAATGCGATTTATCCAATATCTTCTAAACAGCCCTAGAAGATTCTTTAATATTGGTCCAAGTCCGATTTTGCTGAGATAAGGGCAATCTTGTTTTGGAGATCTTTCACAAGGATCATACCATTGTAAGACCAGGTATCAGTAAGTTTGCCCTTTTTCCGCAGAGTTCTAGCGTGGCAGGCGAGCTCAGAATGCTGAGCCGTTAAATCCTCATTGATGAAAACACTTCAGTTTTCCGCGCATCCGGATTATTGCGTCGCGGCGTCGCTCGCTGTGAAAATTTCCAAGTATGCTGCGCTTGTTTGGCGTTCTTCCCATGCTATGACACCGCATTATTTCGTTGGTTTCAAGCGGGGGATTAAGGCCGATCTGATTGTTTACGATGTCCATGATTGTTGCCTCAATATCCTCCCCGTTTGCGGTATCTGGGATTCTTTGGAATTGAAGCTTGGTTCTGGGGGAGTATTGCTCCAAACCACCCAAATCCGTCTCCAGGCTGTTGACTTGTTGTTCTAATTCATTTATTCCATCATCCCTCACTTCGATACTTGCAGTTAGATCGTAAATTCTCTTGTTCATGGAGTCAATTTTATCGGCCAACCCGTTTGGGTACAATATCTTTTTCCTATTCAACACATCCTCGTCAGACAGTAGTTCCAGTACCATTAATTTGAACTGCTCAATATCGAGAGCATCGTCCCCTGGATTTGGTACGGATACGTCGGCACTAGCACCCTGTTTTCTTTTAGGTCCTATTATCGCGTGGATTGTTCAGACGCGGCGGATGTATTTCGCACTGGGTAGATTAACAATTACCCTTCGCAGTCGATGACCGATGTTACGCAATATCTTTACACAATATCTGCCACGAACCGGGAACCGAAGCGGAAACAACAGCAGAGTTTCAAAGCCCTACCGAAATAGTTTCAGTCAAAATTCACAACGACCATTTGTCCAAACACACTCACTCTGATCGTCACCAAGCCGCCATCAATTACCATTGAGCTTCTTCCCAAAACATTTCACCTTTCGCCTTTCAATTCGTCAAATGAACCCAAAAACTCGGAGCCCCACTGCAACACGTCTAGTCTCCGAAGACAATCCCTTTTATAGCGTGATATGAGCAGGCGTTACTTCCGGCGATCGAAGCGTTTTTATTAGTAGACGATGCCCATATGGCTGGCTAAAAGACGGACAGTTGTTGAAGAGAAATCATAATGCGTAGTCTCGCTTATTTGCCTCTCGTTCGCCTTTGTGAATTAACCGAGAAGAGAGTATAGCTCCAATCACACGGTTTGACTGTTACCCACTCCATTGCGTTTAGGCGTTACCGTGGAACGCCAACAACGCTATTATAAAGACTCTACACTGCAACAGTAACTGGTGGTGGGCTTTCTACATATATAATAATTGGCAATATTTACAGGCCTCCAAGAGACCTTAACGAAAATTATAATGCAGCTTTCAAGCCATTCCTGTTTTCAACCCAATGAAATCTCGTTTGATACCGCGTTAGAGACGTCATAGAATCTCTTTACGACATTAACGATACGGAATCTTTTCAGATCAAAATATATTTTGATATATAATATAACACAGAACACTTTCGTGATATTCATACCTTGAACAAAAAAAAAACGTTGCATGTTTACCAGACATTATTATTGCGCGTCTACTAACGCATGACTCATTAGTGGGGCGCGATAGCATACCGGTTAGAAGGCCGGACTCTCAATCGAGAGAACCCGGTTTCAAATCCCACTGCGGTCGCCTCGAACCTTTGGCAAGTTTGATCACCCCACGTTGCCACAGTTCACTCAGCTGTGTTAATGAGTACCTGGCAATACAGACAGTGGTGGATATGTGAACGAATAGCCTTCGCGCAACAATTGCAGCGTGGCTGAATACTTCCCAAAGAAGTTGAGATGGCATTGGAATGAACAGGTCTGCCAGGGGGTGAAATGTAAAGCGCTTTGAGCAGTCATATGGACCGGATACCGCGCTATATAAGAACATACCTTTACTTTACTTTGCTTTCATGGCCACGTGACAATAATCGCCTTGTTTGTAGTAGATGTATGGCAAGCCAGTATTGTCATCAAAGTAGGAATAATTAAAATGTATTAAATATACGATAAAATAATTAGTACAATAACGTTGTATATTCAGAACAAGTATGTGTGTATGTGTTTTATAAAGCGCTATGACAAGCCTGATTGTTATAAAAAGTTGAAATAATTGGAACAACGTGGTAAAATGAAAAATATCTGGTGCGACATGGTCCGGACATTCAATATTCGCAAGTTTTTCACTCAAAACAACTGTTTTAATCATTTGTTTGCTTTGAATATATGAAGTAGCTGTTAGTGATTTGGAATATCGATCTCTTGCATAAAATGTTTCTTCAGATTTTCTGGCTAACATGACACACACACTCTCTCTCTATCTATCTATATATATATATATATATCTCCCATTCTCTCTCCGATCCAAACTTGTAGCCTCTGTTGCTGTTGCTTTGTCAGTGCACCGTCTCAAGATCATACATATATGCCTTTCGTTTTAAAACTGTTTCTCTCTGTCACGACTCCCCTGCCTTCATTCCTGCATTCGTGCATTCATGCATTCGCTCCCACTTGTATCCGACGATGAATCTTTACCTCCGAACGCCCATCCTCTGTAGGCGCATTCCGTCAAGGTACAAAAACAACCCTTGCTTGTTCTCCTTCACTCCAACACCCAACTCTCTCTCCCTTTAAATATACGAACCATCCCCATGGGCCCCCGGGCACGCCCTAAAAATGTCTGCCTCATGCATGCGAAATTGACGGTGATATGAGGGACCAGACATATATACAGACATATATACAGACATACAGACATAAAAACAGGCAGGCATGTAGGTAGGCAGGCAGGCAGGCAGGCAGGCAGGCAGGCAGGCAGGCACAGACACAACTTTACATAATGGACTAGTCGATAGGTAGGACTATCCATTTACATAGAAAATATAACCTTCTTTGGGCACACGTGGCTAATAATGTTTGTGCGTCACTCATTGGTCGCATCAATCAGAAATTGCAAAAAAGCAACTTCTGGTGCGTTTTCAGGCGTCCGTGTAAATATGGCACCCCAATCAACAGTGGAGGCGACTTTACAGCGGCGAGCTACGAACGTTTCTTCGTCTCCGACATAGGGGAATGCAATGTATGTATATACTCTTTCTCGACGTCTTCAGTAAATTAGATTTATTTTTCCATGCCTCGTGGTTGTCTAAATTTACGGTTGATTTCGCGTGAGCACGGCTTACTACCTAAAGAAAGTGGAGTGACGGCCTAATCCTTCACATGTTCTACCGAATTAAATTGCATAGCTGACACCATGTTATGTTCATATGCGAATACGCTGAACTTATAATGTCTACCCAATGCAGAATGAAGTGAATTTAAACTTCGTCGAGATCGCCTGAAACCATGCTGAGTGACTGATGCCTTGTTCTGCTGGAATGTGAACGAGCCAAATCCCCCGTATGACGATTGCTTTGCGTACATTTGCTCATCAACTCTTCCGATGTCGATCCGCGCGTGATTCAACGTCAGCTTGATGTAGCCTCGATTATCCAGGTTCCGTGATGTGGTGCCACCAATTGTAGCACACACCAGAGCCTGGATCCGAAATGTAATATTCGTTGTGCCGGAAATTATGCATGCACCCAGGTTCTGGGCGCATTCACAATCAGATTAATTAGGTTCTCGTCCGGGGATTCGGCTAACCTTGATCAGTTTATACGATGCAACTCGATTCAACTTTAAACTTCGATTATATTGACACAATTGTCACACTGAAACGTTAAATCACGCAAAATAATACTGTAGTGTAGATTCTCAATAATGACGCTGTTGGCGCTTCTCGGTAACACGTACACAAAATTGAGTGGGTAACAGTCAGACCACGTGTACGGAGCCAGACTCTCTTCTTGGCGAGTTCATAAAGGCGAGCGAGACTCGGATCAGCGGGACTACGCAAGATGATTCGTCTTCAAAAACGCATCGCCCAGCAATATGGGTATCGTTGACCATTAAAAGCCCCTCGATCGCCATAGGTGATTCAACGTCCACTACGACCCAAGCAACCGTTATCAACGAATCAGACCACTCGGGTAGACGGAACTGATGTCGTAATGTCACTAGGTATACGGCATTAATATTTAAGAATACTTACACCTATGATATATACTATTCCCAATCTTATGCTGCGTTACTCGCAAACAAGACACCAGACGAACATTGGTTGTCGAACAATAGGAAATGTTTAATTACAATCACAGCTTTTTAGGGAGGGAGGGAGGGAGAGGGAGAGAGAGGGAGAGAGAGGGAGAGAGAGAGAGAGAGGGAGAGAGAGGAGAGAGACAGAGACTGACACCAAAGATAAGTCCACTAGGCAATGATCGTCTTTAATCAGCAGTTACTGCGAGCTGCTTGCCGACTTCTCTATGACGTGGGCGAAATGGGATGGTGTCTGGACTTCCCCGACTGGCTTGAAGTCGCCGTAGACTGTCTGTTTAGCGTCGTCACCAAGTACTTCTTTAATCAAATTGCCTATGTCCGCTAAACGATGCGGGTAGCAAGACACAGCGAAACTTTGTATGCTGAAAATGTAGATTCGATATCACCGATAACATAACAAATACATTAAGATTACCATTACAGTTACTTTACCAAGATCTAACGTCCCCGTGAGGCGACATACATGTGCTGCCCTCTGGTGAATATTGGTTCAATTGGAAGTTGGTAAATATTTATTCTGATTTATTTACTCTAATTACGTCTTACCTGTAATCAACGAGACACCAGGCAGTTGTGATGACTGTACATGTTTTCTTTGCATACTAATTTAGTAGTACGTCGGACTAAGTCAGTGTTTGGCATTCCAAATGTTTAAATTATGTTTTAATTAATGTTTAATTTGCTTTAGATTAATTAATAACAGTCTAATCACTTAGCATATATTTAAAAAAAACTGTATCCCATATGTGTGCGTGTGTGTGTGTGTGTGTGTGTGTGTGTGTGTGTGTGTGTGTGCGTGCGTGCGTGCGTACGTGCGTGTGTGTATACTGCACAATAGAAGAACCTTAACAAGAAGTAGTGTGCTAACATAAAATAGACGGTGTATTTCGACGGTTTTTGTTGCTGTTTCCTTTATTGGGCGGGTAATGGCTGCCCATACCGTATAAATGTTCAATGATGTTTTTACTCTGAAATTTACACCGTTGTCAAGTCTAACATCGCAATCGGAAAACGCAATAACGACAGAGAGCGGTTTTTGTGCCGACTTGAGACGGGACTGTCGGTCGGTATCAGAGGATGCATGTGTCTTTGGACAGACAGTTCACCCAATGGGTCAATGGGCCGATCTCCAAAAGTTGCGGGAACCTCGTGCGACGTCACGTTCAGAGGAACGACAATTCCGCCTACGCCACCTGCATGGTCGGATCATGACTGCAAAAGTCTTCACGGGAAGGTGACTGAACAAACTTCCGAAATCATCTGCACGCGGCAGGAATTCGCTCCAGGAGGCCTTATGTTGAACCCATTGTAAATCCTGTGCACCTTATTCAGTGAAATGTGCTTTGAACACAAACTTGACATTTTTATCCAGGAATATCGACACTTCACTCAGGATTTCATCTTGTTGTCCACTTGTTATTCTTGATCAGTGCACCATGATGTAGCAGCAGCGTCGCGTGCAACTTCCATGATGTGTAATCAGGACACAGACTGTCAAGTTTCTTTTTTTATTCATTATATATATATATATATATATATATATATATATATATATATATATATATATATATATATATATATATATATATATATTAAAAAGATAATTAACAATTAAACATTTTGATATATGTTAACCTTTGCCCTAACTTTTACCACACACATGCGTTTTGCTTGCTGCACTTTGCAGTCAACTGATCCTCCAGTAATTACACACGGAACGAACGTAGCACAAAACAGAGCCCTACCCTTTTGCAGTGGCTTTTCCCGTCTCCTTTTCGTCGCTATCGTTGTTGACTGCAGATTGACGAAGTGTGTTGGTGCACGTTATCCATACTGGTTGGCCGTTCTCATGCTTCACCGATATGTCAGTACCTGCAAAGTAGTCGGTCTACAAACAAGTAATAGCAAATAAATGTCAAAACGACATCGAACATGTACGATTGAATCTAACTTCGTACGCCAGTCACGCTGATCTTTTTGGTTACCTACGGACACATGAAATATGGCCTTGTGTTTGAATATATTGTTTTAAGTGCAACAACAACAACACCCATGATAAGAACAATAACTTGTCATTAAATATTTCCGTAAATTATGTTCAGAACGTCAAACATACATTAACTGGCTCTTGCCCAGTGGTGATGCTAATAAGGTAACACCATTAAATACTAAACATATTACATAAGTATAAATGCACTATGATTAAGAATGTAGACAATTGGAATATCAAGCAAAGTGTAGTTTGATTGATCCACAAAAGCATGTTTTCGTAGCAGACACAAAAACAACACACTTTTCCAAATAACTTAAAAGAAAACATGAAACGATTTTAAAAGCAACTTATACAGTATCAAATATAGTAATGTTACTGGTGTCGTTATTACTAGAAAATGTATGCCCAAAATAACATTAAATATTATTTTTATTATCACCACAATATATTTAACGAATGTACCATGTCCTTGTAGTAAACGTTTTGTATTGGCGCACTTCCGGTGTCCAGGATGACGTCATAATTGCGATGGTCTAGGACGAGGATTCCACCCGGCTTTACCATCGCGAACAGGTTGAACAGTGTCAATTTCTGGTTATGCTTCGTGCCTTCGAAATCAGGTAACATGGCAAATGAATTCCCCAGACACAAAACGACGTGAAAACCAGCTTCGGGCAACCCGTCGATACGTCGTAAGTCTTGCGACAGGGTAAGCCAGTTCGCATTTTCTATCCCTGTGGTAATGAAAACAAATTGCATATTTTCACTAAGCAGAATATCATAGAAAGTAACAATGTAGTGGACTGAATAACCTCTTAACAATACAACATAAAATTGCTAAACGTGTGTGCAATGGAATGTGCAGTGTAACTCAAATTATTCGCTACAAATAATCAATAAAATATAATATGTTGCGTATATAGTATTTATTTGCATCATGGATCATAATATGCAGAAATTAAATTAATCTGGTATAAAATATATGTTTTTGGCTTTGAATATCTTAATAGTTGCACTGTTCACAATAAAACTTCACATACTCATATTTCTATATAGAATTGATAATTGGAACTGAGGTGTAATTAGGAAAGAATTGGTATGTGTAATTGATGTGTAATGGGAATTGTAATAGTGTAATTGACCCCAAGTCTGCATCCAAAAATAACGTTTGTCGACTCGATTCATCCCAAAATATAAATAAAGATTTTACTCCTAGAAACAGTTGACAGACTCGGCGGGACTAGAACGACAGGAGGCTAATTTGTGTAATTTCAACGATGATTACCCCAGTTATTGAAGGCTGCATCACTTTGTCGTCTTCGGCGCTCGTTCCGGGCCTGAGCAAGCATTGGCTCACTGGCGTCTATGCTCACGACTGTGTATCCTTCTTCTAACAACTGTATCGAGTCGACGCTGCAAAATAAAAACTACGCTGGAACAATTGTGCCTTTGATATTGTTTTTATATCCACACAATTGTTGTCTTTAATTTCTTAGTGAAACGCCATGCGCTTGACAATAAATGTAAATTGTTCTTTATAATCAATGATTCTTCTAAAAATCCATAGATAGCTTTTAATTACATAATAATTGATCTGAGCAGGTCATCTTGATCAGTTAACTTCTAAGCTAATAGCAAACGTTAACTTTGTATAGTGTTTTTCATACAGTGACGCAGATTTTTTGGTTTGGTTGACTTAGTTGGCGCTTCCACATACCCATTCCCGCAGGCGGCATCCAGCACAGTCTTGTAGCCACGTCTTCCAACGACTGACGACAGCCAGTGTTTGTATGCTGGCGAGCGGCAGTACAAGTCTGGCAGCGCTGCAGCGACACCATCGGCATATTGGTCGGGCGGCGGTGCACCGTCGCTGACTTTTGTGTTGTTGTCAGAATTCATAATCTTGATCCAGTAACACGCTTTAAAACAAAAACACAATTGACTGATCAGCAACATTCACGCACGCACGCACGCACGCATGTACATACGAGCGCGCGCGAGTTCTGGTGATGTATCTGCGTCGAGTTTCATTATTGCACTGTATGAAAAGTAGTCTACGTGGACTAAGTGTTTGATATACGTCTTTGGAAAAATCCGTGTTTCCTAGTTACTTATAAATGGAGCCCAGTTCGCCTCCTAGCATTGCATATCCTTGTTGATGCAACGAAGAGATGTCTGATATACTCTTGATTCAGCTGTCAGGGGGAGATCTTCGACAGTCTGCATATCACGATGAAGTTGTCTGGTGCCGATGGTGTATAAAAAAACAATTACGAGTTACGTCGGACTAGGCTAAGTATTTATAATGTCAAGTTCGAATGACGGAAAAGTTCATTACAGGACTGCACTGTGGCGTGCATCCCTTAAAGATGGTCCCACTGGCGCCATCTGGGATGACCATAGCACGAGTTGTGGCAGGGCCAAGTAAGGAAGAACGAGTTGGTGATATAGATGCTGTGAAACGACAATCTTAATCACATTTATAATGTATTTATTTTTTCATGTATGAACATAAACAAACCCGTAATTTCTATCATATGTTACGTAATCGAATGTCTTGTTTAGTTGTCAAAAGGCATTACCGATCAAGTTCATAATTGCATGTTGGTAGAAAAATACTTCTGTATATATAATGTGTATGTGTGTGTGTGTGTGTGTGTGTGTGTGTGTGTGTGTGTGTGTGTGTGTGTGCGTGCGTGCGTGCGTGCGTGCGTGCGTGCGTGCGTGCGTGCGTGCGTGCGTGCGTGCGTGTGTGTGTGTAAATATTCTTCGAAATGGTAGCATGGTGGACTCGAAATGTAGTCTTTATAACTGATCAATAATCCTGCGCTCCAACGGCAGCAGAAGTAGCCGAATTATTCTTTCTGTTTTCTTCTTTTTCTTCTAACATTTGCCTATTTATAATTGCACAAGTTTTTCAATTTATGTTTATGTTATGTATTCTAACAACTAGAATGTTAAACTTATAAATGTTATTAGCGCAACCCACCTTAGTAGCAACGTCTACTTCTGGCACGGTCCTAGTAGGCACCTAATTCTGGCATTCTATACTTTCGGCTCGTGATACTAACCGACGAGTTACTGCGCTACCCAAGCACGTAGCGTTGGCAATTGTGGTTCGTGTACTTCAAATACATTATGTCTGGAAATTTTAAATTGGCTATACTACTGTAATAATTTGCTGCATCCAATTATCCATTATTGTGGGTTGTGACTAAGGTAGCTAAACTTGTATTGCATTTATAGCTGGCTATGTAGTTATCGGACGCAGGCACGCACGCACGCTCGCACGCACATACTGGCATTGACTTGTTTACGGTTGGCCGGAACAGGAGTATGCCGGTCAAATTCGGTGTGTGTGTGTGTGTGTGTGTGTGTGTGTGTGTGTGTGTGTGTGTGTGTGTGTGTGTGTGTGTGTGTGTGTGTGGCGATAAATCTTTTTAAATACATACCCACAACAGAAAATGACCCAACTGAATTTGTTCAAACAAATCTTAATAATGTGTTTCTGCCAACAAGTCAGGAGGAAATTGTTTATCTATTACGCAACATTACGTCTAACACGTATAGTGGTTTTGACAACACTGAACCACATATTATATAAAGGCCTCCCTGTCTCGAAAGTTCTGCGCCTGAAGAGTCAGTGGTTGGTGGTACAGCGCCTGTTGTGACTGTGCAGACCAATTCTGGAGTGACAGTCCTTTTCACATATTCGGCAGATGTAGGCCGATAGCAGAACTGGTGCGCTGTTTTCACGATCCTTTCGTTGTTGTCTCCTCTCCATCCAGGTTGTTGGTCGGAATGTTGGTCTGGAACCTATTTTAAGCTCATGTATTTTGGGATTCGGCCATCCTCCATGCGACACACTTGGCCGAGCCATCGCAAGCGACGCTCGCTGAGGAGAGCATACATGCTGGGAGTGTTTGCCAGCTTGAGCCCTTCTGTGTTGGGGGTGTGATCCTGCCATTTAAGGCCAAGGATGCCCCTGAGGCAACGTAGGTGAAATGTGTTGACGCGATGCTCCTGCTTGACACATATCGTCCATGTCTCACTGCCGTACAGCAGGATGCTGAGGACGCATGCATTGTACACTTGAACCCTAGTGTTCAGTTAGAGTGCGCCGTTTTCCCACACCCTACTGGTCAGTCTGGACATGGCGTAAGAATTTTTGCGGATGAATTTGTTGATTGATCTATACATCAGTGGAAAGGTTGCTGGTGATGGTTGAGCCAAAGTGGGTGAAGTCTTGGACAACTTCTAGGGTGTGCTCATTGATGTTGATGGATGGAGCGTTGCGGACATCCTCACCCATGATAATCGTCTTCTTGACGCTGAACGTCAAGTCAAATTATTTACAGGCATCAGCAAACCTGTCTATCAATCTCCGAAGGCTCTCTGCAGAGTGGGAAGTTCACGAGAGAGGACTTTGCGTATCTTACTCTTTGCTTTCAGGCGGGTTCTTGTACAGGGGTTATAATGATGGCATACCGCATGTCTTGAGGCAATGTGTACTCCTAGCAGCACTGGCAGAGTGGTTCACGGAGTTTGGTGAGCAGCACAGGCTTGGCACACTTGATGATTTATGGGGAAATGTCTTAAATCCCCGGGGCTTTCCCGTTTGCCAGGCGGTCTATGGCGTCATTGAGCTCTTTCTCTGAAGGGAGTTCATCAAGCTCACGCATGACAGGCAAAGGTTCAGCAGCGTTGATGGCGGTTTCGGTGAAAACATTTTCCCTGGAATAGAATTCTAAATAGTGCTCTATCCACCGGTCCATCTGCTTGTTTGGATCTGTGATGATTTCTCCTGTTTTGATCTTCAGCGGGGCAGTTTTCTTGGTGGTAGGTCCAAAAGCTTTCTTTATGCCCCAATACATCCTTCGGATGTCGCTAGTTTCAGATGACAGTTGAATACAGCTTGAGCAGACGCTCTCAGTTTTCATTAATTTTCCCAGTGCCATAGTGTCCAAGGCAGGTAGGCCATGAATCATGGTCGTCACCGACCCTGGCATTGAAGTCTCCCAACAAGAACAGATGTTCAGAGTTCTTGACGGCAAATCCCACTCCATTCTCTCGCAGTGATCCGTTTCCTGCGAGGCGTGTCTCCTGAAAAGATGTCCACGGTGAGTCTACTGAGCTCTCTGTCGATGATAGCTGTCCTCCTTGCAGCTTCAATCCGCGTGAGATCATCCGACAGGCAAGGATACATGGTTCTGACGTTCCAGCTTGCAATTCGAAGGGCTGGCACCTTCTTAACATTTTTCTTTGTTTTGTCTGATGCAGTATTTCAGTCCACTTGTCAGGCGAAAACCCTAAGCTCCAAGCACCCATTAAAGCAGATGGGACAGCACATTAACTGACCGGGGGCTGCCTGGCTAGAGGCGGGCGGTAGCTGCCCAGTGAGATACATTGAACTCTCCCACCGTCGAAGGCAACCCGTAGTGTCCGTTTCTCTACCCCAATCGAGATAGACTTATAACCCGTAAACTATTGCCTTCAGTGTTGTGCAGTCGCGGTGAGGCGACTGCAGAGTGACTCTCTCCATGGCGCATGCCTGGGCGATATGTATGGAGGTCCTGGGTTGCCCAAACGGCGAGACCCCCTCTCGGCCTCACAGATGGGATCCAAAGGAGTGCAAGGCACGACGCTTGGCACCAGCTTGGCTGCAGGAGCTGCCGGAAGATGCCAAGAGTTTTCATATGACCGCCTTAGGGGCTCCACTCCGGATGTTTTGTCTTTGATACTCCCATAACCTTTGTCTCTCTCGAGATGCCCACAACACAGTGGGGTTTGTAATCAGAGTTTTCCGTCTCCTAGACTGACTGCCAACCAAGGCCAATGATCCTAGTCTGCCCAATCCCCAGTTATGCCGCTGAGTACCCGGTCGTGCCTACGGCAAACCCAGTAAGAAAACAAGATGGACTACTTGAAGGTGTTGCCGCAGGAACAGTTGAGTAGGAGTGGTCATATGCATGCACTAGCACCTAGCTGCAGGTACAGCGGCGATCACTACACCTGGATAGGATAGGCTGGTTGTTGCGCTTCACCCTCCTTGGCTGAGCGGGACGTAAGGCCCATACCCCAGCACCCCCATATATTATGCGAGAAATAAGTCCCCAAATAGCTCCCCTACTAATACTATCGCATATATTCAATAATTCATGTTCTACTGGAGTGGTGCCACATCAACTAAAAATAACAAAAGTAATTCCAATACATAAAATAATGACCCGACTAACCGACTGCAACTGTATACCAATTTCAATTCTGCCATGTTTCTCACAAATTTTGGAGTGTCTGGTGTATAATCAACTTGAACGCTTTCTCAACCAATCCCACATAATATCAGAAAGCCAATACGGTTTCAGGAAAAATATTCCACTTACATGGCTTTAATAAAACTTATAGATAAAATATCAAGTTGCACCGATAGCAACACCTTCAATGTATGTATGCTTATTGATCTATCTAAGGTCTTCAACACTGTAGACCACAAAATATATTCCAAAAACTGAATTGTTGTGGTGTCAAAGGGCACATACTTACTTGGCTTAGGAGTTACCCAGAGCACATAACACAATATGTCATTACAACAATGTAAATTCAAATCACAAGACAGTGATACGTGGTGTGCCACAATGCTCTATACTAGGGCCACTGTTATTTATATTTTATATCAACGACCTTTGCAACACATCAACTATAATGAATTTAATTTTTTTGCAGATGATACCAGTATGTATCATTCACATCCAAATTTATCTACACTCATAGACGAGGTTAATAACGAAAATAAAAAAATAACACATTGGTTCCACACAAATAAACTTTCCCTAAATATAAAAAAACGAATTACATTATATTCACATTAGTAAATGAAAAGTACAATATCATACCTAAAGCAATTCAAATTAACGGATCGGCCATCACTCAAGTTAACTTTACTAAATTTCTTGGTGTGTGTATATAGACGAACACTTAAATTGGTCAATGCACTTGAACAAACTGGCAACTAAACTTACACAAAATATTGGCATACTCTGCAAACTTAAAAAAATTACTGTTCTTTAGTACTACCACATCTACAATATTGGACTCTAATATGGGTTAATACATACTCTACAAAACGTAACAAGATCAGAATGCTGCTAAAAATAGCTATTAGGATCATTAACAACTCTGATTATCTTGCTCACTCTGAACCGCTATTTAAATAGAACAATTAACTGAACATATATAAATATATCTACAAACAACAACTAGGGCTAATTATGTGCAAACATACTCGTCAAGCACTACCAAACAGCATCTCAACACTATTTCAAAGAAATGTGGAAATCCACAATTACAATACTAGGAACAGCAATGATTACTTTTTGCATGAAGCAAGTTCAATGACACGGAAATTTACAATCGAATACTCTGGGCCCTCGTTCTGGAATTCTATACCAGAAGACATACAAAATTCTCCAACAGAAAACCAATTTAAATTTAAAAGTTAAAACAATGCCTGATCTCGACATACTGCAACATGTCCTAATTTCCCACATAGACTTTTTCATATTCATATTCACTATATTGTAAATACTAATGAATTTTCACTATATTGCTCAATTACCACATTGCCTCACGGTGTTAGATTGTGATAGAGTATGCTGGATTATATATTTTTATTTATGTAACTTCTATTTTTTTTCTGTTTTTGAAATACAAATGGATATTCACTTTATTGTTCAATTATCACTTTGCCTCACGTTGCTAGATTGTACTAGATTAAGCTGGATTATGACACATCGTCGTATTTTTTTTATTTGCGTCACAACTAATATTATAAACATGATTTCCAATTTGTAGCATCATTCCATTATGAGATTACTATACCTAATGAAAGGCGGTTCTCGTAAGAAGCCCCTTGGGTTACCAGATGAAATTAATTATAGCCATACATGTAACAACATAATGTGTAACCAAATAAACTCACATTGACTGATTGATACAGGCCATCCAGTGCAACAATAGCAAATAGACCGAACCAGACATTCAATGCCCCCCCGCCAGCCGTGATTCATAACCCTCCAGTGAACCTGTGAACACTGGTTAAGCTGACCGACTGTGACATCCGCCGCCCCTTCGCGATATATATATATATATATATATATATATATATATATATATATATATATATATATTTCTCCCTTATCTGCAAACGCAACCGTAATTTTTAAGTATTGTACACCTTATTTATTTACTACCTAAATATGTATTTTCCAGTGTCCTTGTTCATAATAGCTTAGCTCTTTCAAAGTAGTACATTTAGTTTATTATGCATACATTTGATTAAATTGGTTATTACCTCCACAAACATAATATTTTATATATTATTCATAGTATAATAACTTGATTAGTGTTTAATCATGGTACCTTACAAGCTTATGTTTAATAGTAAAATAAGTAGTAAAATAATAGCTGGATTTATTTATATCTTGCTGACATTTGATATTTTTGCCTCTATTATATTATATATATTTTAATCTGTCAAGTTGCAATATGTATTAATTTTTTTAAATAAGATTTAGTATTACTGATTTTCATACCTATTCTTGTGAATTTGCTTTGAATATGTTGAAGCCATGTCTTATTGCTCTACCAGCACAAATTAATTAATTACTTTTTTGCTAATTCATGTTTATAAAATATGATTATGTTTGGTCATCTGACACATTAATAATGTAAATGGTTTCAGCTGATTTACAACGTTCAAATTATTTGAACTACAAGAAATATACGCTGTTACTTGTTGTTATGTCTATTACTATGACATTAAAATGGATCATTTTATCTTATGAATGTGTTTGGACTTTAATTTCGGAAATGTATCCTATGTAAAGTTTTTTGTTTTATTTACTTGGGGGACGTATATCAAAACTATACATGATAGATGAATGTGCATATATAATCTAATGGGAACCTAATATGATTGGTAGTCTTATCTCACAATTGTACTCTGACTTGTTTTGTCACCATTAATCTCGATACTTCTGTGGTACGCATTTTTTCTTTTTATTCTATTTGTTTAGCTTTTGTTAATCCAAAATAACAGTGGTTGTATCAGTACTCATAAGTACTATTTTCATACTGCTACACAGGAAGTTATAATGATTCGCAGCACAACATACATGTTGACTCTATATTGTACCTTAAATGATAGATGTATAATATATAGCAGACAATCAATTATAAATGCATATTTCTTTACCATAATTACGTATCCAAATAATGGATAATGATGAATCATTTACTCATTTTCAAGGCGATGCTAATCGTAATTCTTTATTGCATATATTACAGTTAAACGAAACACTTGATGAGGATATTCAACCAATGCGTCATTCCTTTTGTTATGATCTTGACAACTTTAAGATACTGGCAGAAAGAAACAACGAACTTTTAATATACTAAGCACAAACATAGAATCAATCAATGGTAAACACAGTGAAATAGAAGCCTTCCTGTAAGAACTTAACCTGATAAACTTTAAATTTAGCTTAATATGTTTTCATGAATGCTAGATTTCTGAGAATGATGATCTGTGTCATTTACAACTTGATCGATATCACTGCATTAAGCAAGGCAAGACATGTAGCAATAAAGGTGGGCGGGTCATTTATTTAAGCAAAATATTTAATTACAAAGTAATCTTGTCCCTAAATCAGTATGAAAACTGGGAAGGTGAATTTATCAACGTAACTGATGGTGGGCTTTCAGAAGATATTATAATTGGTAACATTTACAAGCACCCAAGAGAGCTTAAGGCAAATCATAAACACTTCCTTGCCAAATTCACACCTATCATTTCGTCAGAACAAACTCAGGTGTTATTGTTGCAGGGGACTTCAGTATAAACCTATTGAAAATAAACGAAAAAGAAGTATTTTGGGATTTGTTTGATACTTTATTATCATATAGCTTTTATCCCATATCACACTTCCTACATAGCTCTCAAAACATAATGGAAACCTAATCGATAATTTCTTTTGTAAAGTAATTAAATTTACAATGAAGTCTAAATCAGGCATTTGTTTTATCTAAACAGTTATCAGACCACCAACCATACTTCACATTTTTAAATACAGTTTCCCATAAATAACCTTTACCAAAATATATAACAATTAGCGTATATAATTTTATATTTAATTTTATACAGGATAGTTTCTCATTGGCAACCTTGACCAATCTCCTGATGCAAACCTTAATATAAACTACGATATACTACATGACGTAATTAATTGTGCAAGTTTTTTAAATGACGATAATTCGCCTCTTTTTAAACGGTCTAATTATAATATTATTTACAAAAACAGGAAGGTTATTTCTAAAGGTGGTGTCGCAATATACGCATGTTATATTATCCAGTTTAATCTTCGTGAAGACCTTAGTATTTTTGTAGAGGGTGAATTTGAATCCATATATATTGAATCCAGTAGTAATGGTCATACTTCAGTCGTTGGCGAATACACCGCATCCATAATTCAAATGTCACCTCATCTATCCAACAATACGAGTTAATACTAAATAAAATGGAAGCAACAGCAATCAGGTCATAATTAACACTGATCAAACTGTTGACTACTTGAAAATTAACTGGTTTAAACCGTCATCCGACCTACTAATATACACCTAGTTACAAACATCATTCCCTCGATTACTAAACCAACGGGTATCAATGATAACATATATGTAAGACAAACTAACGCGTTTACCCTGTTACAGTGCTATATCTGGCCATCTGTCTATATTCTGCTTAATTGGCAAGCATAAGCCATCCATGATTATTTCCATAAGAGCCTACCATATTTTTATCTGATATGTTTACATTTACAAATTACATTCATCAACATGAAACAAAACAAACCTCACATGTATGCCCTTTTAGCAATTTTACTGTAAGATCATCATATAGTTTATAATGTAAAGGTCCATTGATGTTGAACAAATGTTATCTATCAAACAAAATAAACCCACCTGATCAAATTTGTCTCATCACAAAGGGCATGTGTTGTGAGGTGACATAGTCCTCTAGAGGGATATTAATACCTCCCATCACGTGACATCACGAGATTTTGTCCCACACATTTACCTTTCTTTCTAATATGTGTTGTAATTTGTCGGTGCTTGGGATGACCACATGTATATCTTATTTCATCACCACACCACCTAGCTGAACATTGTATTACTATTAATTATGTAGTTAAAATATAAGCATCTGCCAAGCATTATACTTTCCCCCATTTCCATTAAAAATGATTTATGTTATTGAATATTGTGTGCCTGTACTTTAGTTTGTATTCCTCATCGGGAAAGAAACGAATTGAATGATTGGCTGGCTGGCTGGCTGGCTGGCTGGCTGGCTGGCTGGCTGGCTGGCTGACTGAATTATTGAATTTTCATGCCTTCCACTCACACTCACCTTCTACAGTTCCAAGTTTCCGTCTTCACCGGCCAGTTGTCGCACTCCTGAGATCGGTAAAGGTTGCAGCTGGTGTTTTCCCCGAGACTTCGTCCAACGGTTTGCCACGTCGTTGGTAAAATTGCCGTCGTCGCTGCTTAGCTACGTGTGAAAATCGGTGACCCGTGACGAGTCCGGTTACAGGTCTCAACCTGTACAAGACTTGAGCTACATTACACTTGAGCCACTGGCTGGCTGACTGACTTATTGAATGCTCATGCCTTCCACGCACTCTCACGCTTACCCTAGATCGGTGAAGGTTGCAGTTGATGCTCTCCCCGAGACTCCGTCCAACTGTTTCATTTCAATCATTGGGGGGGGGGGGGTGAAGCACTCGAACAACCATAGCCCAAACATAATAACATACCATTTACAGTATATATCACCCTTGTATGATGGGCGCAACGTCACGTTAATTTTGTAATATCCTTTTTAATTTTGCCATTATCTTCGCTGTGCGGCACCATATTGCTCTGCGGGGGACTCAGCGGCAGAGTGGTTTGAGTACGAACTCCTGGCACTGCGTTCACGCAGTAAATCTATATGAGCGACGACGCATTACCTCTCAAAAAAACGGCTGAAACGCATGGAGAATGGAATAAAAAGAAAACTGGTGTGCACTGGATGGCTCCTAGATATATCAATTAGTACAACAAATGCAAGGAAAAATCTTTTTATCGACTTCCGAGAAAGAATTTGCAGCGGAAAAGGTGGTTGCAAATGCGGAAATTGGCGGCGTGTCTTCCAGCCGCATGCTCAGCGAGAGACCACTTTTCCGATGTAGATTACAAGACAAAAGACTATGTGATGAGCATGGACAGACGGTGAGCATCAAGATGTCATTCTTGGTCAAAGACACCATTTTATCTTAGATCTTTTTTCCGCATATGACCATGCATATACAGACTATTCTGCGACCAGGAAACGTCAGATATCAGAGGGCAGAGCGATGCGTAGGAAGCGACGAGCCGAAACCAGATTATTAATTGGATTACCATTACCATTGTGACTTATCACTATGATTACAAAATAGTTCCACCCCAATAAGCACAGCTGTGCTTCAACGTCAGCATATATATATATATATATATATATATATATATATATATATATATATATATATATATATATATATATATATATATATATATATATATATATATATACAATAAAGTGCCAGTAAGTGTTAATAGTTTGATATAATTACGAGTGTTTTCCAATCCGCCGATTTATTTTCGACGTGATCAGACATACCGTCATACGTGGCCGTACTCAAAACAATAACAATAACTCAATAAGTGCTACAGGATATACTGCAGCCTTATAACATGGGCCATGGCGTATGTACTAGGCAAAATTATTCAAAAAAATAATTTTATATTATTTATTTACAGTAAGTAACTAAGGCATCGTCATCTACCCAGTTGAACACTGTCAGATTACATGTCTGCTTTCTAAAATGACACTTTACAATTTCTGCCTGAATTCTTGTGACTTGACAATAAGACAAAATTATATAAAATTTATTTGCTTTATTGATCAGATTAAACCTCACATGTAATAACCGGAAGTTCATAAAGAGATGTATTAATTACATTTTATTCTAAGTCGACTGATAACACTGTAATGATTATCGTGGGATGAGGAGGCTACTGTTGGCAACCCACAATAGGATTAGCACAAGCTATACATATGAAGGAAGTATATCAGGCATGGGATCTATTCTATTTTGTCAATTCCAAAAAAATCAGTTCTAATTCCGCCTTGCAAAAAATCAATTCCAACTGTTAAAATGCACACACACACACACACACACACACGCACGCACGCACGCACGCACGCACGCACGCACACACACACACACACATATATTATTTATATATATATTTTATATATATATATATATATATATATATATATATATATATAACAAAAATCTTTAAAATGGCACCCATCCATTTCATATGTACTTTCTGCTGCGACACCTCTCCTGGATTTTTGCTAACAAAACCAGACATTTTGGACAGCCCTGGACAATTGGGTCATTAATTTTTGAGTTTTGAACAGTTTCCCCTGTTTATATCGGGTACATGTAATTTGCCCCCCTCCCGGACATTTGCCCCTTTGTCACTTGCCCCTAGGACACTTGTCCCCCCCCCAGACATTAGCGCCTTGCCTTATTCAAAATCTGAACATTTGCCCCCGTCTGTATCTTCTGGATTATTTGTAAGTTTTTTAACTAATTTTTTATTTCTGAACATGAATTCAAGATATATATATATATATATATATATATATATATATATATATATATATATTACCCTAATTGCAATTTATGTTCTTTGTGTCAGATCAGCCAAATAAATGACTTTATGTAGTTGGAGATGATGCTGTAATCAAAGGATTATCTTTATTGCAATTGTGGAAGACGCCAGTGACATTAGGACCTGGACATGTTATGACAATCGAGGATATTTGAAAGAAGCCATCTCAACAAGGTATATTTTGAATTGCATTTACCATGGAGAGTTGGGGTGACTCCATTTTCCTATAAAACTGGATGCGCAAGCCAGAGTTGTCAGAATTCACTTATAACTTTACCATGGAAATTACTACTAGCATCTGAGGAGGTCAGAAGCTATGTTTTGAGTGTCATTCCTACATCAAGAAGGGGGACCAACAAGATTACTCTTCAATGGGAGTGAAGCCAGCGGTCACTGATCTGATCTCCACATCCAGAATATGATCAACAAGACTGCCTGCAACCATGATGGTGACACGGCACAGATAGAAGCTGTCAAGGTCCGCGAGGACCTGAAAACTAAGGCAGCTAATAACAGGGGCACTCCAAACCAGCTGATCTCTGACTCGTTACTGTCCACCACTGTTCGTGGAAGCATCACCCCAAGAAACCATCTTCCGCCACTGATCTGACTATCAGTGATACCTGGAAGACAACTGGTGACAAGATCATCTCATACACACTCCAGGGGATAGGCCATTGCATTAGGCTAAAGTGACTTCGACTTGTCATTGAATGTTATGTTATTGTAGTAATAATGATAAAACTGCAAACTGATTTTCACTTGTCAACTATCATAGAAAAAAGGGGCAGATGTCCGGGGGAGGGAGGGAGCAAATATACTAGGAGGCAGATGTCCGGGGGGAGGGCAAGTGTCCTAGGGGCAAATGTCTGGGGGGCATGTGACCGCAACCCATTTATATAGCCATCAGTTGTGGCACCATTGATATTTCTTCAAATTTACTGGAAAGTTTGAGTCTTCAACATCGTAATCTCCAACATGTATTCTCCATGGGGACAATTTTAATTATTACAAAGGGCAAACCCTACATCCACATGTAACAGCATTGTACAGGTGACCAGTGTCATGTTTAGTATCAGAAACTTGTGGGCTGAACATTAGGCTTGGATAAACAAGGGGCTGCATTCAAGTGGGGCAGGCTTCCTCTCTCACACAAAGGGAATGAGCAGGCAGGTGCCCTTTTGGCAATCTCTGTAAATAAACCTTGTACACTGAGAAAGAAAATGAGGCCTGAATGGTCTGATTTTGGTTTTACTGTCTGTTACAGTAACTTAGTATTTCTTTTTGATGCAAATGCTTGATTATATTGTTCTTGGTCACAATGTTTCAATAACAGAGTAGACAGTGTCTATGCTGTAATGTTGACAACTTCCTGGCTGTTACCATATTCAGGGTGACATGCTAATAGTAGACAAATATGATTTTAAAAGTAATATATGTAAATATAAAGGTAAATATTAACAGCATCAAGTCAATAATTCCAACAAAATCAATTCCAATTCCCAAAAAATCGATTCCAAAAAATAAATTCCAATTCCAAAAAGTTTTGGAAAGTCAATTCCAATTCCGGAACTGGAATTGAGGGTCAGTTCCAATTCCGGAATGGAATTTACCACATGCTTGAAATATATTCAAGACAATATCTTGTCTCTGTGTACTACAGCAACAGTCATGAACAGTATAATTGAATTGAAACAAGCTTATGTCTGTGGGGCTTTTGTCGGGAGGGGCTTTTATATATATTTACATATATATGTGTGTGTGTGTGTGTGTGTGTGTGTGTGCGTGCGTGCGTGCGTGCGTGCGTGCGTGCGTGTGTGTGTGTGTGTGTGTGTGTGTGTGTGTGGGCAGGTATGCGTGTGTGCGGGCAGCATTTATAAGGTAAAGATGTCACAAGCATAGATCTGCATTTGGTCCAATAACAATACTCTTGCACTATGTTATCTAAATCGGGTGTCAGATATAAAATAAGGAACCCCATAGAAAGTGTACCTATGGGTCCATATTGTGTTATGGAATTTGGACCCCTTATAAAATTTTGATCTCCCTGGCCCATTGAAAACAGTGCAATGTTGATTAGATAATATAATGCACTTTGGAGGTAGGATGCTACAATTTTGGTTACATGCGTTTGGTTATCTTACCAGAGGCATTCGTCAAACTGACCAAACGGATTCATTAAAAACATTAAGAGATCAGTGAAACAGCCATTGGTTGAATTAGCATGGCTCAATAGGGAAAATGCTTTTCCCTGTGGTTGATTACTTTATATATTCTATATGACACTGCCACTCTTATATTCTAAAAATAATATATACAAGTGAAAGTTTCTCATATTGTGATTCATTTTTATTATGCAAAAGAAGAATTTTGTAAAATGTTCATGTCACTGTATGTGTAATTTTTTCAGATGAAGGATTCACCATTGGTTCGTACAAGTACAGATACTAGATTTGAAGCATACAGCGCTTTACATTACGGATGTCACCTTTGGTGCCATCACTGCTACTACTGCTGTGACACCACCAACAACTGATGCTGAAATGGAAATCGATCCGGTAACGATATTTCAAGTGCGACACTTCGCGAATGCTGCTGTAGTCACGGATGACATTATTGCACCAATGAACGTTGATCACGACTACTCCTATGTGAAGCTTCCACCAGATTCAGTGAGAACAAAGACATTGGTGCAGATGATGCACACTATGTGATAACAGCAACATAACCGAGGGTGACTCAAGCAGCTCTGACACCTATCAGAAAGAGAAGAAGTTTGTCATTCGTGAGAAAAACTTATGTCACTTTTCTGCACCTGCCACACACCAAACAGCCATAAACTGTGACACAGGTTGTACTCATGTCTGATCTATCAGCCAAGGTCTTTCGGATACTGGGGTGTCTGTCAGAGGTAAGTGTGCTGATTTCTACCCATGGATGAGTGAAAGGTGAATTGAATCTGTTAGGTGTACATGTACTATCAGTCAGAATAAATAGTGTATTGGTGTATATTTACTGCCAGTTGTGTATCGGAACAGATGGCTGGTGTGCAAGTACTATCAGTCAGAACAAGTAGTGTATTGATACATATGATTGGTGTACATTTACTGTCAGTAAAAGTAGTGTATTTGGTAGAAAATGAGACGCTTGGTTTACATTTGCTGTCGGTAGGAACAAGTAGTAGATTCAATCAGAATAAGTAGTATATTGGATACACATGATTGGTGTACATTTACTCTCAGAAGAAGTAGTGAAATGGTGCAGATTCCAGAATGAGATGAATGGTGTACATTTACTGTTGGTAGGAACAAGTAGTAAATTGGTATGCATGCATGTACATTTACTGTCAGTCAGAACAAGTAGTGTATTGCCATTGGTACAGATGTTGATGGTGAAACAGTTAAAATGCCTTGGCTTTATAAAGATTGATTATTTCCTAAGGTAAACTACCAGTATAGTTGATATGTTGTGGCATAATAATGACGTGTGTAACTGTGATATCCATGTTCCAGGTTGTATTTCCCGGTGGTAGAAGTCAGTGTTTTTAGTCAATGTTTAGTGTTAGTTTCAGTCGTTCTAGTTAGCCTTATTTCTTTGGTAATTGTTTTTCTATGTGAATAAACGTTTGATATATTTTATGTTGGTCTCAATATAATTGAAACTGTGTGTAGTGACATGCAAGATGCTGCAGGTAACATTTTTGTTGACAGAAGTGGGATATGGATAAGAAGGCATTCACATCATTCAGTTATTAAAATTTTAGTGGGAATTTTTTAGTTTTTCCTTGTTGTTTTTCGACCTGCTGCATACTGTGGGTGCCTCACAATTTGTCTATATCAGACTATCAGTACACTCACCTGTGTCAGGTCAATCTCCTTAGCTAAACTTCCCATCAAATCAATTCGGTTCAGAATAGACATCGCAGGATGGGATTACTTGTCTTGCCTTTCCTGCGCCTGAAATATAATTTGGCAGGGTTAGTTGATAGCACTAATTCTATAATTACCATAATAGTTGCAAAACTGTGAACATTACATACTGTCAGTAGTTAATTATTGTTATTTAAATTATTATATTGCACCAAACAACAAGGTGTTGTGGTGTGCTACAAAGAGGGAGTGATTACAAGTATGAATATTAATATAATCATGATTACAGTAATTATTGCAATCACAATTACTAATGTAGTCATGATTACAATCATTATTACAATTATGATTATGGTAACATTTAAGAATATATATATATATATATATATATATATTCAAATGATGAATTAAATAAACCCTCATGTTATTATTGTCATCTATGTTATTCAACACAAAATCAAAACACAATATTAAAATACAGTCACGGTACATTTCATTAGATTAGATACAAAATAAAGAGAAAAGCCTGCTTGGATTGCCATTGTAGTTCGGACGTCGCCCTCGGGCTAGGTAAAAGAAATAAGCAGAAAAAATAGGATTATTAAAATGGCAATGATTCGATAAAAATTGAATTACTGACCTGCTAGCTATAGGGCGAATCAATGAGTCGGCACTCAAATCATGCAATGACAGCAGACCAACATCTAGCACCGCCCTCGTTTTCGCCTTCGTACGGTGATGCAAGCACCAACGCGGTCGGGCACACGGTGCTGCATAGCCATAGCCTAGCCCTAGGCATAGTAGCTTACTCGGCGCAGAATGATGACTCAATGTAAACGTGTGCAGACATCGGGACGCAGTTTCCACAGGATCAACACATCACATTACCTAGTCAGGAATCGTTGACAGTCAAAGCGCTGTTGTAACTTTTCCTGAATCCAACGTCAACAAAGGCGAAGCCGACCTGGAGTCTGGAGCGTGACTCCCACACTCGGTGACACTTTAATTACGACTGTCAACCGTTGTTTCCGTGTGGCCTGTCGAACTAGACACTTCGTCTGTGGTTTCCATTTCTGCAAAGATAGACAACTATTACGGAAGTTCAGTAAACCGCTAATCGCTAGTAGCAGATCTGGTAAAACTGTCACAAGCGATGCATCTATCTTGTCAACAAGTAAAAAATAGTTCCGGTATTCCGCTATCGGATATTCTCGTTGGTTAGCGTCTCGTGTGATCGAGAAGTGTGGCGTTTTTCACGATTTTTTGCGTCTTTTGTTGTAATTTCTTTAACTTTTTTATTTGGAGCGAACACAAACGCTATTTTGTTGACGTGTGTAAACACTTGTATATATAACAGAGACGCATATCTTTTTTTCGCTCCAGAATGCCTATTTACAAAATAAATCGCAAAAAGTCGGCAATTTACATTGATTAGATATACGCGACTCAAACCACTCGCTTCGACAACAAGATGGCGATACACAGTGATGCATTTTGTCGATTTTTGTCTCGAACAAAATCAGTTTTTCAGTTTATCTCATAAATTAGCAGGTATCTGTCACCATTAATGCATAGTTAGATAATATATATTTAAATATACGGCATAACACAAAATTGCTTCAGTTCCCCTTTAACTATCCACGAGTACCCATGAATGCGTGATCACGATGCTCGCAGTCGTCGCTGCTTAGCCACAAGTGAAAATCAGTGACCCGTGACGTGTCCGGTTACATGTTTCAACCTCTACAAGCCTTAGGCTTCATTTGAGAGCTTACTAATGAGAATCGTGGCTTTAAACTATTTTAGCAAGTTTCTCAATGCGTACATAGGCTAAGGGCCGGACATCATGTAAAATATATGAAAGACAAGGCGGGACTAGTGTTTCCCCTAGCTGATGGTGCGACTGATTAATGGGCGTACGGGCGTATCATTTCAACATGTTTGTGTCGTATATTATGCGTGTGTCGTATGTCACATATAAAAAGCGGTTTATTAGTGTAATTTCACATTTTGACGACCACTTGAAGCGAACCATTCGACGTTTACCCAATTATTTAAGGCATCATCATAAAACTGCTGAAGCATTGCATACAAATCACTGACTGAATGTAAGCACATATCATCAGTGACGTCACTAAGCGAAGTGACCACCCATCTCGTTATCTACGAATTATACGCATTGAAGATCTAGTTTTACCTATACATAAATTAGTCCTGTGTTTTATTTTGGCATGTAGTAGGCTCTTCATACAATATTACACTTTGTGTACACACTGAAAAAGCTGTTATTCCCTTTAACAATTCTTTGCTACTAAATATGACGTGATACGCCAAAGTAAATATTTAAACATTTATGTGCTTGAACATCAATAAAGCACCTGAGTGCAGATGTGAATCGGATGAAATTATGGAATTCCCATGACGATAGTATAACAAGCTCAGCCACAGTTCACATACTAAAAAACTTAAGGGCTTTTTCTTCATGACAATTATGGACACAACTAGAATGAGGCAACTGTGAGTATGTGAATACTTGTAATTTAAACTACCTAAATTTAGCCGCACTGTCTGAAGCAGTTCTCGTGGCAAGATTATAAATAAAAGAGGTCGTCCACTGGCGCAGCCGCTGCCGCTGCCGCTGTCGCTGACCGGTCCTCTCTTCCTCTGTCTGTGAGTTGTACGCCACCAAATTGGAACCAGAGTAAACAAAGCTCGACAACCTTCCCTATGCAAGCTACCCCACAGTGAAGAAGCTGTTGTATGAGGAAGTCAACCTGTCATTTGGGGCACAGTGCCCCAATGCATTGGGACTCGTTAACCAGATCCTCATCCTTCCTTTTCAGCAGATGCCGAGAGGGGATTCTCCCACGTGAAGTTTGTCGTACCAGACTGGAGGCGCACGTTGACTGACGCACGCACGCACGCACGCACGCACGCACGCACGCACGCACGCACACGCACGCACGCGCGTTTCCGATCTACACAAGATTTGACACACAATAGATTTACCGTAATTTTCACGTAGCGTTCGGACGACTGAATTAGTCAGCTTAGTTAAGTCTCGCTAAGCACAGGTCGCCCGACTGCACAGCGAAGGGAAGTGAAGTGAAAGTTTATTCAACAACAACAACAACAACAACAACATAATACAGGTGCATAGTATGGTGTGCTGCTGCTGCTGCTGCTGCTGAAGATACATAGCTGAAGTCATACGACTACAGCTTGGTGGCCTTTGACAATGCACATCGGTATAAGCGGCCAAGCATAACGACGTCCGTTAACCCGTTGATTGTTCGAAAATTAACGGTTGTTGGGCGACACTAGGTGATCCCAGCGAAGACTGGCCAACACAGTTCACTATTCTCGAGAAAATGTCCACGCGTTATTCTCGGTTATCGACCTACAACACCGTAGAAACTGCATCCATCTATGGTCTTATTGTTTCTTAATAAATGGAATTCACCACACACAAGTTGAACAGTGCTGACGGTCTGCCGAACACTCGAAGACAGCGTAGATAGGGTAAACGCCGAAAATCATGTAAAATGTATGAAAGACGTGTGTGCGTGCGTGCGCGCGCGCGTGCGTGTTTGTGATATTATCTCTACATGAATTAACACATTGTTAAAAAACAACTGCGATGGTGACTAAATATGTCTTATTGTTCAACAACCGATGTTCGGCTGGTGTCTTGTTGGCGAGTAACATTTTAATTTTGATTGACTCCAACTACGTGTACATTTGTATATTATATTAACCTGCATTAAATTATATATTTATATGTGTCAGCCTGGGTGCATACACAATTTCCGGCACAATAAAAATTACGGTTTGGATCCAGGCTCTGGTGTATGCAACAAACATGGCGCCACATACCGGAGCCTGGGTAATCCAGGCTACGTCACGCGCCGATCGCTAGCGGAAGAGTTGATGAGATTAAGTTGTCACGGGACGATGCCAAGAGCTGACGTTGAATCTCGCGCCGATAATCATCGGACGAGATGACGAGCAAATGCCCGCAAAGGAATCATCATACGGTGGATTTGGCGGCGAATTGTAAATAAAGATTTTATTCCTAGAAACAGTTAGTAGACTCGGCGGGACTAGAACGACACGAAGCCAATTATTTTTGTAATTTCAACGATGATTATCCCAGTTATTGAATGTTGCATCGTTTTGCCGTCTTTGGCGCTCGTTCCGGACGTGAGTAATCATTTGTTCACTGCCGTCTGTGCTCACGACCGTGTATCCTTCTTCTAACAACTGTATCGCGTTGACGCTGCAAAAGAAAAATTACGCTGGAACAATGTGCCTTTGATATTGTTTTTATATTCATACAATTATTGTCTTTAATTTCTTAGTGAAACGCCATACTCTTGGCAATAAATGTAAACGTAAATTGTCCATATCAATCAATGATTCTCCTCTACATCCATATAAATATCTAGTTTCTAACCACAAAGTAACTCAGCTCAACAGGTCATCTTGATCACCTAACTACTAAACCAATAGCAAAAGTAAACTTTGTAAGTTGTTTTTCTTACAGTAACGCATGTTGCAAGACTTGCCAGACGGTTTCAAACGGTCAAGGTTGTGTGGGCGTGGCGTAATTGCTGCTTAGTCGTGTTTGCTTGGAAATGAGTGGGCTAGAACTTGCTGAGACTAAAAAGTAAATTTTGTAAATTGTTTTTCATTACAATGATGCAAATTATCTTAGTAGGCTTAGTGCGGCAGTATATGTTGGGCAACGCTGCTGCATATCGGTCGGGCTTCAGTGCACCATAGCTGACTTTTGTGTTGAAAAAATTCATAATGTTTATGGAGTAAACAAGTTGGAAAACAGAAACAATTGGCCGATCAATAACAAGCACACACGCACAGACACACACGCACGGACAAACGCACACACACGCAATCACACGTGCACATTCGCACAAATACGCACACACACGCACTCACACACACGCACACACGCACACACACGCACACACGCACGCACACACACACACACACACACACACACACACACACACACATTCACACACATATACACACACACGCGCACACACATGCGCACACACACGCACACACACATGCACACACACACACACACACACACACACACACACACACACACACACACACACACACACACACACACACACACACACACACACACACACACACACACGCACACACGTTCTGGTGATGTGTCTGCCTCGAATATCAATGCTGTGCAAAGGTGGGGTGGTCGATTGAACCGGTGCAGGCAATCACTATTCCATTGACCAGTCACAGCTAAGACAATGTTAGACAAAGAGACCATTTATTGTATTTATATATTTGAATGGAAAGTAGTTTGCGTGTTCTAAGTGATTGATATACGTGTTTGGAAACAGCAGTGTTTCCTAGTCACCGATAAATGGAGTCGTCACCTTCGATGTGTACATACCTTGTATTCGTGATGTGGTTAAGTTTCATACATATAATTATAACTGCAATAGTTTAATGCTGTGTTTCATTGCATATGTTATTGTGTTACACATATCCATTTGTTTTCTCTGGGACGGTTGACTCCTCACATTTGATGTGTACATACTTTGGCATAACATGCATTCTTTGCATGGACAACTTTTGAACATGTAACAGCAATAGTTTAATGCTGGATTAAATTCATAAGTTATTGTATTGTATATATATACATATATATATATATATATATATATATATATATATATATATATATATATATATATATATATATATATATATATATATATATATATATATATATATATATATATATATATATATATATATATATATATATATATATATATATATATATATATATATATATATATACATACCATTTTGTAATCCCGCAAAAATATTTGCCCATCTTTCGACCTTTACAAATAATATTATTGTTTCATAGTAACTTGCTTGGTTCTTCCATTGGACGATAGAACATAATAGCTCGAAACAAATTACACACTTTGACAATACTTGTTTTCACAAGACTGTCCTGGTTGCGGCGACCAGGACAGTCCTCCGACGACTGACGACAGCTACTGCTTGTACGCTGTGTGCAGCAGTAGAAGTGTGCAGTAGAAGTGTGCAGCAGTAGAAGTCGGGCAACGCTGCAGCGACACCGTCGGGATATTTGTCGGGCGGCGGTGCACCTTCGCCGTCGCCAATTTTTTTTATTGTTGTAAGTAGTCATAGTCTTTATATAGAAATGAGCTGGACAACACAAACACTATGGACTGAAAATAATAATAGGAGTAATAGTAATATGACGGAGGCATGCACGCACGCACGCACGCACGCACGCACGCACGCACGCACGCACGCACGCACGCACGCACGCACGCACGCACGCACGCAAGTCTGCCTTCCACCCACACCTACCTTCTACAAGTTCACGTTTCCGTCTTCAGCGGTCAGCAGTTGACTAGCCTGTTCTCCCTAAGTAGTGCTATGCTTGCCGCAGTCAGTTGTCGGTGCGTGGCCACGCGTGAAAATCAGTGAACCGTGACGAGGTTCAACACGATATTGTAAGTGTTTCGATCGACCCTTTGTGGCATTAAAGCGTCACTGGTATTATGCTGCCATCCAATGCGCTCGTGTTTACTAGATCACGACATGTCGATAGAATTCACGACCCGGTCAACTCGTATGAACCCTCCCTCCCTCCCTCCCTCCCTCCCTCCCTCCCTCTCTCCTCCCTCCCTCCCTCCTCCCTCCCTTCCTTCCTTCCTTCCTCCCTCATGTATGAATGATGATACTGAGTCGTTGTTGCGCTATGAGTGCGTCGATGACTGAACAGGCCAATTCACGACCAGCAGACCCGGCCGCACATATCGCACCCACACACATTTAAGTAGTTGTAGTTGTAATTGTAGTAGTTCTCGTCAACGTGACGCCGACATTCACAGTCTTTCCGCCTGTGCAGTTTTTCGATTTCCATGACTGTGAGGTTTAGGTCGACATGTTTCACGCCGGCCTTGCAGATGGTTTTCCCTCGCGCGCGGTCTTCAGAGTTGGTTTTTCAAGTGGTCAGGTCAATATCGCATGTTTTCATGTTTACTTTTATTTTATTATTATTATTTTATTATGACGAGCAGCGAAAACCATGTCTGCAGTGCCACGTGCATGCCGAAAACTCATTGTGTTTCGGGTAGGATGCTCTCTGATAGTGGTTGTAATTGATCGAGTAGGACTTTTGCTAGGAGCTTTCCGGCAACTCACAGAAGGTAGATTGGTTTCAGATGATTTCAAAGTGATGTGTAGTTAATTTTAGACACTAGGCGCAGCTACGGAGAATGATGTCAGACATGTCGTATTCTGACATGAACACTGGTATGCATAAATACCCAAACTATGACACTCTGAAGTGATAGACGTGCATCTATCACACGACCGATGCCTGAAAACCTTCTCAGAAGTAATTTAATGAACAAATCATTACTTTATCAACCTAATGCACAGTAACCATTAATAATGTATGTTCTTATTATGGTTATTTCAAATACACATTGCAGATAATAATTCCAACAAGTTGTACTGGTTTATTAGTTTGTGAGATATTATCATGTGAATTACTAAACGCCATTACAAAATGTTGTCTTACATTTTTAACTGCAATAGCTCAAAAATACTGGAGCTAGGCCGTTACTTTAGAAACAATGAACGAATGAAAGATACAACCACGTCGTCAAGCAAACAGTGCGGTCACAGGTCACATTTGTTTTATTTGGGGCGGTTGACCCCTCATATTTGATGTGTATAAACTTTGGCATAACTTGCATTGTTTGCGTATACAACTTTTGGACACGTAGCAGCAATAGTTTAATGCTGTATTCAATTCATAAGTTTTTGCATTGTATACATCCATATGATTTTTCAGATTACCATTTGGTAATCCGACAATATATTTTGCCCATTTTTCGACCTTTACATATAATGTTATTGTTTCATACTAACTTACTAGGTTCTTCCAGTGGACGGCAGAGCGTAATAGCTCGAATGAAATTACACACTTTGACAATACTTACTCTTTCTCATATAGTTTTTGTTAACCAATTTATACGAGTCCAGTATTTACCAACTGCATCGTTGCACCAACAAGCTCTAAGGAATCAGTCAAAATAATGAAACGTCAACATGAAGTTGTCTCAAAAAAGTAACATGTACATTTATGTATGATTATAAAAAGAGAATTTCGTGAATTTAACATATATTGACTTTAAGGCACTACATTGTACTTCAAAAGTAAGTAATTTGTTCAATTGTGGTCTAGTTCCTTAAGGAAGGTTGCCGGTCAGCAACTACTGCGAGCTGCTGGCCGACTTCTCTATGAAGTGGGCGTAATAGGTATCTGCACCTCGCCGACTGGTTTCAAGTTACCGTAGACTGTCTGTTTAGCGTCGCACCAAGTACTTCTTATTCGACGTCATTAATACTATACTAGTAAATAGATAGATACATTTATACTGTTTCGAAGTTTAAACACTGGTTTTATCTGGTGCACTGCAACAATAATATCCAATATAAGCAAGACGTCTTAAGAGAAATTAGACATTCTTACATTCTGAAAGCTTACATCCCCGTCCCCTTATAATGTGTGAAGAAATAGTGTTCGAGCAGTAATTGCAACATGGCTGAAGCTTCCCAGAAAAGTCTAGATGGCGTTGGAATGAACAGGTCTGTCAGGGGGTGAAGTGTTAAGCTCTTTGGGAGGTACTACGAACTGCGCTGTATATTATTAGACATTGGATTTACTTTCCCCTGTCTCGTGATTTTTAAGGTTCATTTACATTAATACACGAGCACGGCGTTCTACATAAGGTAAGTGAATTGACGGCTTAGACATTCACGTGTTGTACCGAACTAAATTGCGTAGCTGACAACATGTTAAGCTCATATGTGAATAAACCGAACATTTACTGTCTACCTAATCGATAATGAAATACATTGATACATCGTCGAGTTCGCCTCCAACCATGTTGCCTGACTGTCACCTTGTTCTGCTGGAATGTGAACAAGCCAAAACCCGCCGTATGACGATTCCTATGGGGTCATTTGCTCATCAACTCTTCCGATGTCGATCTGCGATTCCTTCATCGTCAGTTTGTCAACGCTCCGGGACAACTTCATCTGATCGACTCTTCCAGTAACGATCAGAGACTAATCCTTCACGTGTTGTACCAAACTAAATTGCGTAGCTGACACAATGTTAAGTTCATATTTGAATAAGCTGAATATTTACTGTCTACCTAATCAAGAATGAAATACATTGCTACATCGTCGAGTTCGCCTCGAACAATGTTGCCTGACTGTCACCTTGTTCTGCTGGAATGTGAACAAGCCAAAACCTACCGTATGACGATTCCTTTGCGGACATTTGCTCATCAACTCTTCCGAAGTCGATCGGCGCGTGATTCAGCATCAAACTTCCTCTCATGCACTCTTCCGGTAACGATCGCCTTATGATGTAGCCTCGGTTAACCAGGCACCGGGATGTGGCGCCACCGATTGTTGCCCACACCAGAGCCTGGACCCAAACCGTTATTTTCACTGTGACGGAAATCATGTATGCATCCAGATTCTGGGATTCCGGGGATTCGGATAACTCTTCTTTTATCAGTTAATACGATGTAATTCTTATCAACTTGAAACTTCGTTAATATTGACATGACTGTCAAATTAAATGTTAAACCATACAAAATAATGTTGTAGTGTAGGATCTCTATAATAACGCTGCTGACGATCCACGGTAAGGTATACACAAAATGGAGTGGGTAACAGTCAAACCTTGTGTCCGGAACCGTATTCTCTTCTCGGCGAAATCACCAAGGGGAACGAGAGTCGAATAAGCGAAACTACTCATTATGATTCCTCGTCAACAACGCATCGTCCGTTAGCCAGCCAATAAACCGTACCAATAAAAGCGCTTGGATCGCCGGAAGTAACGTCTGCTCATGTCCACTGCGGCCCAACCAACCACTGTCAACAAATCAGAGCGCTCGTATAATCGGAACTGATGTCATAATGTCATTAGGTATGCGGGATTAATATTTAAGAAGACATAATATATGTCGGCAATACGTACAATTCCTAATCTTAAGCTGTATTCACAGAAGTGGGTGCATGCGAAGAACATTTCGGTAACATTTCAGTCTTACATAGGCTACTTCGAGACGCGGACAGTTGATTCGATCAAATTGTTTCAGTTGTAGTCCTGAGTAAGATGGCACCGTGTATAGATGTTGTTAATTAGAAGCAGCTGACAAAATAAAAAATATAATGAAATGCAGATTAATATGATATACAAATGTGCACATAGTTGAACTCTATCATAAAATTAAAATGTTACCCGCGAACAAGGCACCACTCGAATATAGGTTGTCTAAAAAACACGAAATGTTTAATCACCATCGCTATTATTTTTTTAACAATATGTTGGTTCATTTAGTAATAATATAATATAGAGTTTCCGCCATACGTTAGTTCCGTAACTTATCGGTATTGACGTTAGCTGATTTTATACGTGTTCAATATCTATGATTGCACTTACAATATCCAGAGAGAGAGAGAGAGAGAGAGAGAGAGAGAGAGAGAGAGAGAGAGAGAGAGAGAGAGAGAGAGAGAGAGAGAGAGAGAGAGAGAGAGAGAGAGAGAGAGAGAGAGAGAGAGAGAGAGAGAGAGAGAGAGAGAGAGAGAGAGAGAGAGAGAGAGAGAGAGAGAGAGAGAGAGAGAGAGAGAGAGAGAGAGAGAGAGAGAGAGAGAGAGAGAGAGAGAGAAGAGAGAGAGAGAGAGAGAGAGAGAGAGAGAAGAGGAGAGAGAGAGAGACAGAGAGAGAGAGAGAGAGAGAGAGAGAGAGAGAGAGAGAGAGAGAGAGAGAGAGAGAGAGAGAGAGAGAGAGAGAGAGAGAGAGAGAGAGAGAGAGAGAGAGAGAGAGAGAGAGAGAGAGAGAGAGAGAGAGAGAGAGAGAGAGAGAGAGAGAGAGAGAGAGAGAGAGAGAGAGAGAGAGAGAGAGAGACAGCGAACCCAACGGTAAATCCAATATGATCACCAATGTCTTCAAGTCACCGTAGTCTGTATCTTTATAGTCACCGTAGAGTGTATGTTTAACGTCGCACCAAGTACGTCTTTAATCAACTTGCCGACGTCCGCTAAACGATGCGGGTCGCAAGATGCAGAGACATTTTGTGGGCTGAAAAAATAGATTTGATATCACCAATAACATAGCAATAACAAATGTATCAAGATGACCATTACAGTTGTCATAAGTTTGCACACCATAGTTGTTTCGCGATATTGCCACGGACTGCGTGTTTTGTAATGTCACCAATGTTTAGCCATTAAAACCTATCATTTGTATTACCTTATTGAATGTGTAGGATATAGATTGTATGAACTGACCGATTAACGACCGACCGACCGACCGACCGACCGACCGACCGACCGACCGACCGACCGACCGACCGACCGACCGACCGACCGACCGACCGACCGACCGACCGACCGACCGACCGACCGACCGACCGACCGACCGACCGACCGACCGACCGACCGACCGACCGACCGACCGACCGACCGACCGACCGACCGACCGACCGACCGACCGACCGACCGACCGACCGACCGACCGACCGACCGACCGACCGACCGACCGACCGACCGACCGACCGACCGACCGACCGACCGACCGACCGACCGACCGACCGACCGACCGACCGACCGACCGACCGACCGACCGACCGACCGACCGACCGACCGACCGACCGACCGACCGACCGACCGACCGACCGACCGACCGACCGACCGACCGACCGACCGACCGACCGACCGACCGACCGACCGACCGACCGACCGACCGACCGACCGACCGACCGACCGACCGACCGACCGACCGACCGACCGACCGACCGACCGACCGACCGACCGACCGACCGACCGACCGACCGACCGACCGACCGACCGACCGACCGACCGACCGACCGACCGACCGACCGACCGACCGACCGACCGACCGACCGACCGACCGACCGACCGACCGACCGACCGACCGACCGTTTATTTTGGTACAGCCACCTAGTGATCGTATGTGGACGTCTTCAGAAATTGGATTTACTTTCCCGTCACGAGATTTTACTGTTCATTTATATTAACACATGGACACTGCTTAGTACCCGAGGTAAATGAAGTGACTGCTTAATCATTCTCGTGTTGTACATAATTAAATTACTTAGCTGACACAATGTTAAGTTCATGTTTGAATAACCTGAATATTTACTGTCTACCTAATGAAGACTGAAATGCATTGAGGGATGCATCATCAAGTTCGCCTCGAACCATGTTGCGTGACTGTCACCTTGTGCTGCTGGAATGTGAACAAGCCAAACCCACCGTGTGACGATTCTTTTGAGGACATTTGCTCGTCAACTCTTTCGATGTCGAACGGCGCGTGATTCAACGTCAGCTTGTCAACGTCCCTTGACAACTTCATCTCATAGACTCTTCCGGTAACGACCGCGTTATGATTTTTTCCAGGCTCCGCGATGTGGCGCCACTTATTGTTGCACACACCAGAGCCTGGATCCAAACCGTAATTTTCATTGTGACGGAAATCATGTATGCCTCCAGATTCTGGGATTCCGGGGATTCGGATAACTCTTCTTTTATTAGTTTATACGATGTAAGTCTAATCAACTTTACACTTCACGTATATTTACACAACTATCAAACTGAAAATTTAAGCCATGCAAAATAATGTTGCATTGTAGAATCTCTATAATGTATCTATAATCTTGTATAGGCTGCTTCGAGACACGGACAGTTAGTTCGAGCAAATTGTTTAAGTTATAGTCCCGCTTACCAGGGTACCGTGTATAAATACTGTTCATTAGAAGCAGCTGACCCAATTAAATATATAATCAAATGCAGGGTGATATAATAGACAAATGCACACATAGTTGAAATCAATCATGAAATTAAAAGTTTACTCACGAACAAAACACCAGTCGAATATAGGTTGTCGAACAATTGGAAATGTTTAATCACCATCGCAGTTTTTTTTAACAATAATAATAATAATAATAATACTATTTTTATATAGCGCTAATTCCCGCATGGCGGATCGATGCGCTGTACAAGAAATATAATCAATGTATATTAATAAATATAAACAATGTGTTGGTTAATGTGGAAATAATATACTAAACAGCTTCAGCCATACGTAAGTTCCATAACTTATCGGTACTGACGTTAGCTGAATGTATACGTGTTGAATATCTATCAGTGCACTTACAAGATCCAAAACTACTACTACCTCAGAAGTGTCCAAATTATAATTTGTTTCTTCTACCATTTGAAAATACACCCTTTAAAATACACGCTTTATGTGCAAATATAAAACGTGAAATGCAATTACATGGATTTGGCATGAAGGCGACTTTAAGCAGTATATTTTACTTGAAACGGAAGCATGTTTGTGCATCGTTGCCGGTCGTGAAGAGAGAACTACCCCCAACGGTAAGTCCATCACGCAGTGATCGTCATTACGCAGCAGCTACTGCAAACTGCTGGCCGACTTCTCTATGACGTGGCCGTAATGGCTTGGTATCTGGACCTCCCCGACTTGCTTCAAGTCACCGTAGACTGTATGTTTAACGTTGGCACCAAGTACTTCTTTAACCAACTTGCCGACGTCCGCTAAACGATGCGGGTAGCATGATGCAGAGACATTTTGTGCGCTGAAAAAATAGATTCGATATCACCAATAACATAGCAATAACAAATGTATCAAGATTAACATTACAGTTACCTTACTAAACGTCAGTATTGGGCGATTAATCGATGTTATAAGTTTGCACACCATAGTTGTATCGCGATATTGCCACGGACTGCGTGTTTGGTAATGTCACAAATGACTTGTCATTAAACCTATTGATATTACCTTGTTGAATGTGTCGGATATGGAGGGTATGCACTGTCTTAACGATTTCCGCCGGTCTCCTGATATTCCGCCATATTGGCGATATCAGCCACAATAACAAACACGTATTTTAAGTGCGTCGCATCTTGTCATATTTATTTCACGACATGGCAGCCAGTAAGCAGAATGTAATACCGCCTAGTTATTGTAAAACTTTGGAAGGTGAGGACAAAGTGTGATATGACGAGAAATTACGCCTTGTTGGGAACGAAGACCCGCAAGCCATTTCGATCCGTCGTATTGGACAGACGATGTGACATTTCTGCCTTCGACTTCGTATTTTGATATGATGAACCATTTAGTTTTTTTTCCATCCAATCCATACATGGTGGATATCCGTGCATACAAAGAATTAGAGGCCTATAACCAGTTTGTTTGCGGATGGGTGCTTGAAAGAAGGATGCTGTGTCGTGACTGCCAAAGTGAGTTGATTACTTTTGTCTTGAACCATAATTATTTAATATATTTCTATATCTTTGAAATAAAGTTAACTTCATATCATTAATCGCCCTATTTTACTATTTTGCTGTGTGTGTGTGTGCGTGTGTGCGTGCGTGCAAGCGAGCATGCGTGCGTGCGTGTGTGCTACAACTGGGGGTATACGTACAGGGCAAAGGAAATGGCATCACCCGTGCTATGGCCTATGTACCATGGGTAATCCGGCATAGAATGTATACAATTTTCCTGTTATTGTTTTCCGTACCCATATGTAGGCGCATGCAATAATACTGTAAATTTATGTAGGATATCCTTGCCAAAGCCTAAATAATAACAATATTTAGTAAGCATTTACATTGTGTGGCTTTCTTCATGGCACCGAGGGCCTGCCAGTTGCACTTGGAAATTGGGTAGTGTTTGCACGAACTGCCGTGACGTGCGCATAATCGTCGAATACACATTGAACGCATCGTATTGTGTATCCGCTGGTTGTGAGCTTTGAATGTGTTATCAGTCATTCGATCAATACATTCGTATTCAGACAAATCCGGTGGAAGTACAACTGCTCATAGACACAGCTTATACGTGAAAAGCAATACATATGTGGTTACGTTACTAACAAGTTTATTACTAGTATTTGGTGTTCCCAAAACAGTAGGAATATACATATAATTTAACATATATTTGAGCACTTAATTGTAAAGAATTAAATGAACATGTTGATGTAAAGAGAGTACATTAAATTGGAAATGTACATAGATTTACATTACTAAATTAAAGTACTTATTTAAATAAACAAATGGAATATACTCATGACTGGTGGTCTGCAGATAATGTAGATTACAATGGTGGTTTCCTACCGGCTGTCCACTTTGTTTCATAACTTTCTTTATTCAGATGATGGAACTGCAATTACTGCAATGGCTAGACACGCTAATTGCTGCACCGGCGATGGCTCTGGAGCGACTGGGGCCATTCCAACCCAGCCTGATGTTGAAAGGCAACGTCAAGTTTATAATGGAGTGGATGGCTCGAAGGGGCTTGCTCCATAACACACATATACACGCGCGCCCGCGCGCACACACGCACACACACACTGCCCGCAGTGTGCGAATGTGCGATTGAGGCACATCTAGATGCGAAGGACGGCTGCTGCTGGAAATGTCGACAGTGTCGTCGGAGAGAAGGCGTCAGAAGCAACTCCTTTTCCATGAGCAAGATTGCTCTGGGGAAGCTGATGCTGTTCCTTTTTAGTTGGGCGTTAGAAATCCCCATGCACAACGGAGAGTGGCACCTGCCGATTTCTCGGAAAACGTCCGTCGACTGGGCAAACTTCCCCAGGGATGTCTGTGCCCATTCAACTCGGTGGTTTCGACAACAAAGGCGACCCAATTGTTATCGAAATCGACGACAGGAAGGATCACGGTGGACGATTAATGAAAGGTATGTGGGTGTTTGCGGCCATCGAGCGGGAAAGTGGGCTGTGTCGTATGGCAGTGGTACGCTACAGAATTGCAGCGACACTGGAGCCTTTGATCCGACAGTGGTGCCTTCCTGGCACTCACGTAATGTCGGATGGTTGGAGGGCCTACAACAACATAGGTCAGTTGAACGGAGGCGTGTGCCTCCACGAAGTTGTGGTCCACCAAAAAAAATGTTGACCCAGTCCACCCTGACATCCACACGCATAATGTAGAAAACCTATGGACGAGGCCGAAATGAAAACTTCGGCGCCAGTTCGGAACGACCAGAGCCTTCTTCGACACATACCTGCAGGAATTCGTGACAACAACGCCACAAGGGACATATACAGCGCCTGTCTACGTTCCTAGTTTGCAATCGAGCTCAGTACCCATGAATGAATGCAAACTAGCAATGAACTTGCATCTCCTAACCAAACGGCTGTCTTCAGGCCAACCATGCTATGGCAAAAGAGTTGTTACATCGAAATTGCATGATATTTCATGTCTACATTTAATATTTCTATTCTCTTTCTTTTGCAGGTATGAGTTCTACATTTCAAATGCTGTTCACTTTCATCCACGCATCCAGCAAACTAAATACTATTTATTTAAACTGTAACGTATGATTAAGGTATCACATACATTCTTGTTTTATTATGTTCGCGGTTCTGAATGCACCGAGGTACTGCTAATGCGCAAATCGCACACGCGACATGTTTATCATGCAATTGATTTTGTTATTTTGATCTGTAAAACTTTAATTAAAATTAAATTTAATTCAATTAAAAAGTGGTCTGAAACTCAACATATGTTTATAATATATGAAGTTTCTTACCAGAACGTATGCGGAATGATGTACGGAATACAATTAGGTATAGAAATGCAAGTAAAACCGTCGGCATAAAGCCTGAAGCGTATCACTGAATGTTGGACTATATATACGCTGGGGACTGATCTAACTGAGGTCGGCCCTTGGTATGTCGAGAGAAGGCGACTATAGAAATTTCAATTGTACGTCAGAACATCGCGAGAAGGAGACTACTAAAATAGTATTTGTACTGTTTGAACATTGCCATTGGCGTAAGTACTCTTTTTGTTTGACGTTGCTAGTCAACGAAACATGTGGGTGTGTATATAAGAGAGAACAAACGGTCTAATAGGAATAGTGCTGCAACTGAAGCTCACAATGTCACTAGCTCTTGTAAAACAAAGCAGATTTGTGTTACTAAAGGATAAAAGTGATTCTTACTGTGTTTACAAGATGATGCAGTGTTTGCTAGTTTCGTGTGTGCTATTGTTAGGCTATAGTTAGGGTAAGGCAAGAGCAGCACATAGCCTTCTCTGTAGGCATCATAAGTCATTTTACTCTGCTCGTATTATATACTTATTACATACTGTTTGTTCATTTATTGTAATTTTCTTGTAAAAATTGGGTTAAATTATATCATGCAGAACCAACTCGGTCTTAAACGTCGAGAGACGTGCGCAGCGGAAGGCGAGCTGGAGCGTCGTGTGAGGGCGTGGTCGACTTGAGCGTCAGGAAAGCACGGACACATAAATGGCCTTTCGAGAGGTGCTGTGACACAAGTAGTGTGTGAATCGTGTTCGGCCGATGGGTGAATCGTTTCCGAGAGATATTTGAATCGTGTTCGAGCGATATGTGAATAATTTTCTTTATTATTTCAACATAATTAAATTATACTCGCAGTGTAGCGATGTTTGTAGTGTGTATTATATATATATATATATATATATATATATATATATATATATATATATATATATATATATATATATATATATATATATATATATATATATATATATATATATATATATATATATATATATATACACGTGTCACACTGCGACAACCGTAAACGTGACTTAGCTCACTATCGCGCTCAAAGCTAATGTTTCGAATGAGTAATCACGGACAAAGGCAATGCAGGCAGCTTGTTATTGTGAAATATCGTCACAATAACGGCACATCAGGTTGGTGACGTTACGAGAATACGTCCTATACACAGAAGTGTGGACTTTGCTAACAGGCAAAGACTTACTGTCCTCGTGAGAAGACATATATGTACTGCTGCTGATGTGGTGAATATTGGTCCAATTGGAAGTTGGTCTATATTTATTTTATATTTATTGTACCTTATTTATGCTAATTATGTCTTACCTCTCATCAACGAGCTACCAGGCAGTTGTGACGATTGTACATTGGATGTTTTACGATTGTTTTTTGTAAGATTGGTTGTTTATATATATATATATATATATATATATATATATATATATATATATATATATATATATATATATATATATATATATATATGTATATTTCGCGAAGTGAACACTTGTTTTGTTGTGTAGTACATTGTAATAATAGTACTCAATAGAAACAAAACGCCTTTCAAATTAGGCAACATTTGCAACTAGCAAAAAGAAAGTTATCAATGAAACATTCTGACAGAAATTCAACTTTACATCCCTCTCCTACCGTACCTTTGTCCAAACACACGGGTTATGCTTGTTGCACTTTGCGGTCAATTGACACTCCTGTTACTATAGTCGGCACTAACGTAATACAAAACAGAACCCTACCTGTTTCCAGTAGATTTTCCAGTCTCCTTTTTGTCGTTATCGTTGTTGACTGCAGATTGGCGAAGTGTGTAGGTGCGTGTTACCCATACTGGTTGGTCGTTCGCATGCATCACTGATGTGTCAACACTAGCAAAGTTTCCCTATTTAAAAGTGAAATTTTAGCATTACGGTTTAAAATAAATGGTTTTAAGTGCACCCAACTACACGCATGATACGAACAGATACCTTGTATTGTTAAATATAAATATATTTTAATAAACTATATTCAGAACGTCAAACACATTAACTGGTTGTACCCCGGTGGTGTTGTCAGTAACAATATTAAATACTAAGCATATTACATATGGATAAATTTCACGATAAATGGAATATAGATAATTGTAATATCAAACCAAATGCAAATGCCGTAGCAAATTGATTGATCAACAAAAGTATGTTATCGTAGATGCAAAAATAACACAATTTTCCAACATAACGTAGAAGAAATGTAAACCTAATTTCTAAAGCAATTTAATTCAGCACAGCATCAAATCAAATAATGTCCTGCTACATCGTTATTAAAAAATGTATGCCTACAATAATATAAAATATTATCGTTATTATCATCAAAATAGATTAATTGAATCTACCACGTCCTTGTAGTAAACGTCTTGTTTTGGCGCACTTCCGGTGTCCAGAAGGACGTCGTAATTGCGATGGTCTAAGAGGAAGATTCCGCCCGGCTTTACCATCGCGAACAGGTTGAGCAGTGTCAATTTCTGTTTACGCTTCGTGCATTCGAAATCAGGTAACATGGCGAATGAATTCCCCAGACACAAAACGACGTCGAAACCAGCTTTGGGCAAACCGTCGATACGCCGTAAGTCTTGCGGCAAGGTCAGCCAGTTCGCCTTTTCTATCACTGTGTGTATGAAACCAAATTGCATATTTTCACGACGCAGGATATCATAGAAAGTAAGAGTATACTGGATTGCACAACCCCTTAACAACATACCCTAGACTTGCTAAATGTGTGTGCCATGTAACTCAAATTATTCGCTACAAATATTCAATAAAACATATAATGTTGCGTACATCGTAATTGTTTGTGTCACGTACCATATAATATGCAGAAATTAAAATAAACCTGCTCTAAAAATAGATATGATGTTTGTGACGTTGGGTGGTTGCACAGTTCACAATAAAAAACTTCAAATACTCTCATTAATTTTCGATGTGGCATTCATAATTGGAATTAATGAGTAATTAAAATGGAAATATTGGTGTATAACTGGAATTGTTTTAATGTAATTGACCCCCAAGTCTGATTCCAAAAATACCTGTCTGTCGATTCGATTCATCCCAAAATTAATAATACAATTATTAGAAAACAGTTGTCAGACTCGGCGGGGCTAGTACGACTTGATGCCCGTTTTTAATGTCTATGATGATTACCCCAGTTATTGAAGGCTGCATCGTTTTGCCGTCTTCGACGCTCGTTCCGGGTCTGAGAAAGCATTGGCTCACTGGCGTCTGTGCTCACGACCGTGTATCCTTCTTCTAACAACTGTATCGAGTCGACGCTGCAAAGGAAAAACTATGCTCTATAAAATTGTTGCCTTTGATATTGCTTTTATATCCACAAAGTTGTTGTCTTTATTTTTTGTGAAATGCTGTGCGCTACGCAAAAAATATATAATCGTATATTTTCCTTAATAAACAGTGATTCTTCTCTACATCCGTAGAAGTATCTAGTTTCTAACAACATAATAACTAATCTTAACAGGTCATATTGATCAGCAAACAACTAAACCAATGGAAAAAGTAAATTGTGTAAACTGTTTTTCATTACAATGACGCGGGTTGCCAGACATAGTTGCCGCTACCACACACCCAGTCCCGCAGGCAGCGTCCAGCACAGTCTTGTAGTCACGTCCTCCGACGACTGACGACAGCCACTGCTTGTACGCTGGTGTGCGGCAGAATAAATTGGGCAGCACTACAACGACACCATCGGCATATTGGTCGGGCGGCAGTGCACCACCGCTGACTGTTGTGTTGTCAGAATCCATAATCTTTATCCGGCACAAAGCTAGAAAACAAAAACGCTGTAGAGTGATAGGTAATAACACACACACGCACGCACGCACGCACGCACGCACGCACGCACGCGCGTACGCACGCTCGCACAAACAAACTAACAAACACACACTATGTTTTATTTGTAGCAATATATATATATATATATATATATATATATATATATATATATATATATATATATATATATATATATATATATATATATATATATATATATATATATATATATATAATATATATATATATATATATATATATATATATATATATATATATATATATGTATATATATATATATATATATATATGTACATATATATATATATATATATATATATATATATATATATATATATACACATACATGTACATATACATACACATATACATATACATGCACATACAAATACACACACACATACACATACACATACATATACGCCTATACAAACACATACACATACACATACATATACGTATATATATATATATATATATATATATATATATATATATACATATATATATATATATATATATATATATATATATATATATATATATATATATATATATATATATATATATATATATATATATATATATATATATATATATATATATATATATATATATATATATATATATATATATATAATATATATATATATATATATATATATATATATACATATACATATACATATACATATACATGCACATGCAAATACACATACACATACACATACACATACACATACACAAACACATACACATACACATACACATACACATACGTATATATATATATATATATATATATATATATATATATATATATATATATATATATATATATATATATATATACATATATATATATATATATATATATATATATATATACATATATATATATATATATATATATATATATATATATATATATATATATATATATATATATATATATATATATAATATATATATTAATATGATAATATGAAAATAATATATTATAGAAGTATTGGTGGGTTCATGCATTTTAGGGAGGGTTCACATTTATGAAAATACTACTACATATTTTGGGGAGTTCACGCTTTTGAGATGATTTCTTACGCTTCTGAGAAGGGGTTTCACATTTTGGGGAAAGGGGTTCACTTTTATGAAAAGAATATTATCTTCATGTTATTGGGAGTTTCACTCTTTTGAGAAGGGGGTTCACTATTTGGAAAGGGAGTTCACTTTTATGAAAAATGTTAAATAATATTCTGGAAAGGGTTGACGCTTTTGAGAAGCGGTTTCTAATTTTAAAATTTTATTAAAACATTATAATATTATCTTCAAATCATTGGGGATTCACCCTTTTCAGTGGGGTTCCAAATTTAATAATATAATATATATTATACAATTCCGGATTGTTTGAAGCAGAATCTTATTTGAACTAGAAATGTGTTACCAAGTCACCTTACGTGTGGGCAGTTGATAACAGCCAGAGAGCAGACGACAATGTACAGACAGTCGCTAAGCCGTTATTCAAACCATATGAAGACTTGTAAGCATAACATATTATGGTTTCAGAAAATATCTGCTGACTGAAACAATGCAGAATTAGCAAGCCAATTACTATATTTTTCGTGGTGGCACGCTACATGGCGTCCACGCATTCATAACACACGCAAAGCGTCAGGCATGGGTTATTTGAAATTGCTAATTTTATTAATTTAAGTTAGTTTCTTTTAATTAATTTACTTTTCCAGAAATGTTAATTTAATTTAATTAAGTAACTTTCCAAAAATGTGTTAATTTAATTTAATCGACCAATTTCCAATTAACTCTCAATTAAGTACTAATTTAACAATTGATTTTTAATGGATAGATTAGGTTCTTGTAAGCATAACATATTATGGTTTCAGAAAATATCTGCTGACTGAAACAATGCAGAGTTAGCAAGCCAATTACTATATTTTTCGTGGTGGCACGCTACATGGCGTCCACGCATTCATAACACACGCAAAGCGTAAGGCATGGGTTATTTGAAATTGCTAATTCATCACAGAGCACAAATGTACTGAACAAATTGAGGTGGGCTGGTACTTCAGGCACCTGTGAATTGGAGGGAAGCCTAGACTGTCCTATGTAAGGGTGATATGGCTGACCATGGCTTAAACAAATCTTTATTTAAAGTAAACATAATTTATGCATATTTAGATGCTAGTGTGTAATGGGGAAACGTAGTGATTTAGTATAAAACACTGCATAAATAACAACTTGGAGCATATAAATTATATATGTATTTGCCTGGTTTTGTTAGTTTTGTGGTTGAATATAGGAAGAAACCCCACACCTGCAAATCTTCAGCCTTGACTTTTCAACCTTTTCAGAAAAAAAATATTTTTGTAAGTATCTACAACTTTTAAAATGTGATTAGATGCCCCATGAACTAAATATTGTTTGAGCAAATCTCTTTCCAAAACAGTTACAAACCATCTGTTATAAGTCTTGTGCATTTTTAAATGTCTTGAAAGTGTAAACATTTCTACCAACACTTGGTTTAGCTGTTAATCCATTAATACTATTTGTTAATTGAATTAAACTGATAAATGTGTGAGGTTAATGTTGTTTAATTCACCTGATAAATAGGTGAGGTTAATTTTATTTCATTGGAGAATTGATGAGTTAATTGTAATTTAATTAATCAATTGTTCAAGTTAATTGTAAAGCCTAGTGCAGACAAAGGTGTGTATATATTGCAAGATATGAAACCAGTATGTTGTAGTGCTAACGTTCTTTAATTTGTACTGGTATAAGCTTGCACAATGATGTGTTGCTCATTCACAGCTCATGTAACATTATGTGATCCTCAATCTCCCTCTTACTCTGCACAAAGGCATGCATAATTTATGGGGATGACCACACTCGATCTTGACATTTGACTGCGCTTATCTGAAAACAATTTAGACTTAGAGATGTGCCTGTCCTTTTGATAAATTTTGACTTCTCATAAATTTTTGCCCTCGACATATGACTGTGCTTTTCATAATGCACAATATTCATTAAATATTTTCTAAATTGAATCGTTTTTGTTTAATATATAATTCACCCAGGAAGTGTGTGTGCGTGTTTGTGTGTGCGCGTGCGTGCTTGTGTATATATGTGTATGTTACAGTCAATCTGCGTAATCAGTCATTTCTCGTAATGACTGATATGTTTAGACATGTCAATAACTAATCATCAAGTTGTTAGTAAAGTAAATTCTCCTTTTAAGACCAGACATGATTTGATTTCTCGTCTTTTATAAATATCCTCTGGGTAATGCGTATGATTTCTCTCAGTGGCAAGTATACCTACTAGTATGCTTCACATGTCTTTCATGATAACTAGTGAGTATAATAATTATTTAGTAATATTTGTTGAATACAATATTAGCTTTCATCCATATCCATACATATACTTATGAGAATATGGCATGTTGTTTAATTTGTTTCACATATATTGTGAAAATGTAACACATTGATATAATTTCGAATGATGCAGTAGACTAGTTGACAAGTTGTAGAATCAAAATAAAGTTATATGTTTTTCAATAAGACAGTGTTGTTGTGTCTTAAGCATGTATGTAACATTTTCAACAGTTAATTTAGGCTACACAATATAAGACAAATTATAATTGATACCTCACAGTGTTTGCTCTGGGAATAATGACACAAAGCGCACTTAGGGGGACTGGGGCATTGCATCTCGTAATAAAACCATGAATTTGATGATAAGTGGTTTCGATCATGTGGAATAATTTCAATTCCTTGTGTCTACACGATCTAAAGTGAACCCGAACAATAATTTTAAATCATAATTTCGTTACAATATAAAACATATTTTTGAGTGTGAGAATAGATAGCTGCTAGGTGGGAATTTCTGAAAATATCTGGCTAGGTAGGTGAAAAAACAGCAAGTTTACCCACTTCAATTATCAGTAACCGAGGGAAGCACTGTTTCAGTAATTACGCGAAATGACTGCACCTCTTTTCCAGTAATTTCGCGTAATGACTGAAATGTTCAGGCATTTCGCGAAATGCCTGAGTGAAACAGTCACTTCGCGTAATGCCTAAACATGTCAGTCATTACGTGAAATTACTGATTACGCAGATTGACGGTAACATATATATATCTTTATCTTTCTTTCTATCTCAATGCACAATTAAAGGAAATAATCAATGTTTACTTTTGTCTTAATTTATGAAACAATTGAATATGTAAACAGTGCTTTGTGCACAGTACTTGTGGCACCCTCTGTGTTGATGCCCCCCCGCCATGTGAACTTGTAACGCCCCTTGGAGTTTGAGGAAATATGATATGACACTTGTGTAAACTTGTGGCGTCCTCCTGGAGTCTATTAAAAAATATGTCCCAGCTTGAACTTGTAGCGCCCCTGTAGTATATACTGGGATAAAATGAACCCCCCGTTATGAAAAGCTAGCTACGAGCCTGATGTGTGAGAAATTTAAATTGGCTATCATGCTGCATTAATTTGTTGCAACCAATTATCCATTAGTGTGGGTTGTGACTAAAGTAATTTAGCTTATAGTACTGTCTATGTAGTCACTCGCTCGCACGCCAGCACGCACGCACGCACGCACGCACGCACGCACGCTCATACACCGGTATTGATTTGTTTACGGTTGGCCGGAACATGATTATGCCGGTGAAATTCGGCTTGAACACTGGACTTGAACCCCGAATGAGGTAATCGAGCAGTGTGCCTTTACAAGTCCTGAGGCACTCTCAGCGTGACGGCGACGACGCCTATTCACAATAGCATAATTTTGTCCGCATTGTTCAGCCGCTTAAGATTTGCATTTGTTGACTAGTCATTGTTGCTCTGGTAACACAATCACGCGTGTCTTCACTATAATTGTTTGTGCATGCGTGTGTATGTGTGTATGCGTGTGTGCGTGTGTGCGTGTGTGCGTGTGTGCCTGTGTGTGTGTGTGTGTGTGTGTGTGTGTGTGTGTGTGTGTGTGTGTGTGTGTGTGTGTGTGTGTGTGTGTGTGTGTGTATATATATATATATATATATATATATATATATATTAAAAATATATATTCTTCTGTGTCTCGTGTCTTGTACGTTACTTACTATATCAGCCATTTTGAAAAAGAAAATAAAGTTTTATAACACATTGACGCAAAGAACGGTGTGTCGCGTAACCTCAATTATCCAGAATCGATAACTTTAATTATAATTGAGTTTTTTCTCTGTGGTGGCACTGTTTGTCGCACACAAAATCGCCCTTAAACTTTGATTATATTGACACAAATGTAATATCTCCAAAATGATTCTGATTGGCTGTTGGCGCTACACGAGGTCGCCTACACAAAATGGAGTGGTGACAGTAGGTAACACCGAGACCACGCCTCTGCGGCCAAACTCTCTTCTCTGCGAATTCGAGTTAGACGTCGCGTCAAAATATCGACAACCGTCTCCCACATAGACAGCTAAATAATTCATCTACCTTAGCTGCTGATAAATAGCCAGAGGCGCAAACAATCGTTTCTCGTCCCACTACCTACACGCATGTTCGATTTGCGCGTAGTAACTGTACATGAAAAGTTGCTCACGTATCTCTCTATAGGTTTGGCAGCAAGATCAATTATTTAGATCACCAATGTAGTGACGTTTTATTGCAGCACGCGATTATACATATGGAGTATAAAAAAAATCCAGATGCAAGTATGACTAAAAGAACAGCAAAAAATTAAAAACGATGCAGTAAGTCGATGGAACAGGGGGGCGTCAACATACTATGTTCGCCAGAAACGACGCTGAACCAACGACGAACCCAGAGAGCCAGATCGCTGAAACAACGACGTACCCAGAGAGCCAAGTCGCCGAACCAACGACGTACCCAGAGAGCCAGGACGCTGAACCAACGACGTACCCAGAGAGCCAGGACGCTGAGCCAACGACGTACCCAGAGAGCCAGGTCGCTGAACCAACGACGTACCCAGAGAGCCAGGTCGCTGAACCAACGACGTACCCAGAGAGCCAGGTCGCTGAACAAACGGCGGCTTGATCGCTATCAGCCACACAAACACAATAATAATGTGTCTAGAATCATGTTAACCATGTGTTGTCCTGTCTTTTCTAATAACACGCAATTATCCATTGTAAACCACAGCTTCACGGAATCTGGGTCGTCATAATATTTATACAATAACGTCTGTGTGTAGCGTTTATTTTCGGCAAAACGCCTACGATATTGGATAACTGGGTGCAACAAAATAAAAGAGTAGCTTAGTCGCTTTGAAATTCGCAAAGCATAAACTTGTGTTGAAGTACACTTGACACAGCACAACGCTAGTATTTTCCCACTACATTAAATACATGTTAGTCAATTCTTGTTGTGTATTTTCTAACGCAATCATGCGTTCGAAAGATAATTCCGTGCGACAACTAAGCAAGACCTTCGATTACACAAACTATGATAGGAAAGTTTGTCGTGTGTTTACATTCACTAGTCGGAGTGGATCTCACCAGTACATCCTCGTTTCCTACGGGCCTGTGTAGCTGCGTATGAGAAAATACAGAAAACTAAGCCAAAGGAAGGGACGTAGCCCAGTAGCCTATCCTAAAAACGTCACTCTGTGCATTTGTTGGTATTGCTACTCCCCTAGTTAGCAGTACACACGCAGTCATACCAAAAAAAATCATACACCTGAGACACGGGACATGACGTGTATACTATATATGTATTTCACTGAGTGCCAGACACTACGCTTCGCTGCCCGTTCCGCTCTGCTTTTGTCAGGAGACTCACAGGAGGTCTCCGGTTACAGCAGTCAATGGTTCCAGAGCAGGGTCCAAAACTCCAGCTATTATTTCGTCAAGATCCATGTTCCCATGCTGTGTGTCAACACGGGCACGACGAACGACGCGTATAACTGTAGCCGCAGCTGTAGACAAATCTGTGATCGCCTTAACCATACTGTCAACAGCTTGCGGAAGGCGACATTGGCCAGCTGCTTGCGGCGAGCGACGTTTTCGGCTTCACCGAGGAGCGGCCCTAGCTTATGTATCATTTTCCAGTATTCCTCGATGCGGTCCGCAACGTTTTCGTCGCGTTGATCGTCTACGACCATTCCAACAAGGACGCACGTTTATTCATAGATAGTCTCGCACAAATTCGAAATCTATGTGTATGTCTGTGAAACTGTGGAATTCAGTTAACCACATTGTTGCTAACTGTGTATATATTACATTGTTAAAAAAACGCTACGGCGCTACATTACTAAATAAATACAAGATTAATACTGATAATGTACATTAATGTAATAACGAGGTTGAATGTCATATTATTAACGATTTCACTTTAAATATATGTAATCAATATTTTAATGAGGAAAGCTTACTTGACCACCAACATACCATGTTTGTATGTTACAAAAGTTATGTACTGTGATAATGAGAGAAGGGGTAAATATTTACAAGAATTGTTCTTCAATTTACTCATTTTCCAATAGCAACTAATAACAAGAAATGTTATTATACTATATTATGTTATATTATATTATATTATATTATATTATATTATTGCACAACTATATTGTATTATTAATATTATATGTTGTTAGTATTAGTATTGGAAATAAATGTAATCTTATCTTGAATACTATGGAAAAAGGGGTATTCCACTTACAAGTCTATCCTTTGTCCACTCTTATTTATTTTATATGTAAATGTTCTTCCTTATTGTGCAAAAAAAAGACCAAAACTATGTTAATTACTGATGACACTACCATATACAAGCTGATTTTATAAAGCTGGTGATTGACGAACTGGAAGTATTAACTGACTGGATTCGTGTGAATAAACTGTTGTCAGATGTTTATAAGACGAACTGCCTGTTATTATGAAGATCACGACCATAGTGAAGAATTATTTCTAACAATGTCACATAAGATAACCAGGCATACAAATTGTCAAAAATGTCTAGGACTCCATATCGATGAAAGACTTGATTGGCAAGAAAACATATATGCATGCAAAAACAGGCAAAATTAAAAAAATAAAATTAATCGCTTTGTTCCAGTTGCTGCCCTTACAACAATGTATAACACTTTAGTGTATCCTTACTTGATATACGGAATCATTGTGCGAGAATGCACATATAAATCCAAACATTGTAAAAATGAGTACCTTTCTGGCAATAGTGACAGTAGTGAATATGTGAACGAATTGTCTTCGCGTAGTAATTTCAGCGTGGCTGAATGCTTCCCAGATAAGTTGAAATGGCCTTGGGATGAACAGGTCTGCCAGGGGGTGAAGTGTAAAGCGCTTTGAGCAGTCCTAAGGACTGGATACCGCGCTATATAAGAACTGACCTTTTTGGTGTCATTCTTAAAGAAGCTGTTATGAACAATCTAGCCCCTATTTGTCAGCTTAAGATTAATAACATTACAAAATGTATGTACAGTTATTTCCATAGGACCCTACCGTATTCTTGATCTGATATGTTTACATTTACCCCTGACATTCAAACATGAACCAAGGCAGTCCTCTCATGTACGCCCTTCCAGCAGCTTTACTGTAAGATCATCAAACATGTTATAATGTTAAGGTCCGTTGATCTGGAATAAATAAACCCACCTTATAAAGTTTGTCTCATCACTAGAGGCATGTGTTGTAAGGTGATATAGTGTTCTAGAATAATATTAACAGCCGCCATCACGTCTGATTTCTTCTGTACACATTTACCTTTCTTTCTAACATATATGTACCACCATTTACCGATGCTTGGAATCACCACATGTATATATTACTACATCACTACACAATCTAACTGAACTTTGTATTAGTATTAATTGTTTTGTTATAATGTACGCATCTGCTTTAACGCAGCAGATTAATTTTACACGCTGCACGTGAAAATATTTACATGTATTACATTATTATTTCCGGGTTGACAGCGACCAGTTTTTTGTCGCATATTTAACCTTATAATGCTGTGTTATGCTATGTAACAACTGGTTACAGCTTTGGCTCCGCTGTCAACACGAACTTGTATCTCTTTTTACGAGCTGTTCTACTAATTGTTTTATGCATATATGATTTATACAACTCCGAAATAAAGATAACATTTTATTATTATAAAGATCCTCCTGAAGCATGGGCGGATCCTTTCCCTGAAACGGGGAGTGCCCATTTTTCCAAAAACGAAGCCAGAATTAATTATCCACATTTGTACAGGATAAGCCCACGCACGCTCGCGCTGGGTAAATTGCAATAATTGGCGCCTTCCACCCACACCCACCTTCTACAGTTCCAAGTTTCCGTCTTCACCGGCCGGTTGTCGCACACCTGAGGTCGGTAAAGGTTGCAGCTGGTGTTTTCCCCGAGACTGCGTCCAACTGTTTGCCACGTCGTTGATAAAATAGCCGTAGTCGCTGCTTAGCCACGTGTGAAAATCGGTGACCCGTGACGAGTCCGGTTACAGGTCTCAACCTGTACAAGCCTTGAGCTACATTTGAGAACTTATTAATGAGAATCGTGGCTTTAAACTATTTTAGCAAATTTCTCAATGCGTAGATAGGCTGACTGACTGACTGGCTGAATGACTTCCACTTGCCTTCCACTCACTATTTCCATCTTCAGCGGCCGGTTGTCGCACACAAGATCGGTAAAGGTTGCAGCTAGTGTTTTCCCCGAGACTCCGTCCAACTGTTTGCCACGTCGTCGGTGCCATTAACTATCCATGAACGAATGACCACAATGCTCGCTTTGTCGTTGCTTAGCCACGTTTAAAAATAGGTGACCAGTACGATACGATTATTCACCTGTTCAAGCTTTGACCCAAATTCCGATAGCCGGCGACCGACCGACCGACCGACCGACCGACCGACCGACCGACCGACCGACCGACCGACCGACCGACCGACCGACCGACCGACCGACCGACCGACCGACCGACCGACCGACCGACCGACCGACCGACCGACCGACCGACCGACCGACCGACCGACCGACCGACCGACCGACCGACCGACCGACCGACCGACCGACCGACCGACCGACCGACCGACCGACCGACCGACCGACCGACCGACCGACCGACCGACCGACCGACCGACCGACCGACCGACCGACCGACCGACCGACCGACCGACCGACCGACCGACCGACCGACCGACCGACCGACCGACCGACCGACCGACCGACCGACCGACCGACCGACCGACCGACCGACCGACCGACCGACCGACCGACCGACCGACCGACCGACCGACCGACCGACCGACCGACCGACCGACCGACCGACCGACCGACCGACCGACCGACCGACCGACCGACCGACCGACCGACCGACCGACCGACCGACCGACCGACCGACCGACCGATATATAAATACTTATACGTGTCGTGAATGTTCTGGGGAAAGTGTTTAATAAGTATTGTGCTTCAACGTTCCCCCATTTCCATTTGAAAATGCTTCATGTTATTTATTATTGTGTGTGTACTTGTGGTGCAGTTTGTATTCCCCATTGGGAAATAAAATAATTAATTCATCGATTTATTAATTGATTGATTGATAGATTTAATGTTCATGTCGCCTTCCACCCACACCCACCTTCTATATTTCCAAGTATCCGTCTTCAGAAGCCGCTTGTAGCACACCTGAGATCGGTAATGGTTGGAGCTGGTGTTTTCGCAGAGACTCCGTCCAACTGTTTGCCAAGTCGCTGCTGAATTTGATTCTACTAATAAACTATCCACGACTATTAACTAACATAGCAATTTCATTATAACGTAGATAAGCTAAGTGCCGAAAATCATGTCAAACGTATGAAAGACAAGTATGTGTGTGTGTGTGTGTGTGTGTGTGTGTGTGTGTGTGTGTGTGTGTGTGTGTGTGTGTGTGTGTGTGTGTGTGTGTGTGTGTGTTTTTTTTAATTTTAATTTTAATTTTAATTTTAATTTTAATTTTAATTTTAATTTTAATTTTAATTTTAATTTTAATTTTAATTTTAATTTTAATTTTAATTTTAATTTTAATTTTAATTTTAATTTTAATTTTAATTTTAATTTTAATTTTAATTTTAATTTTAATTTTAATTTTAATTTTAATTTTAATTTTAATTTTAATTTTAATTTTAATTTTAATTTTAATTTTAATTTTAATTTTAATTTTAATTTTAATTTTAATTTTAATTTTAATTTTAATTTTAATTTTAATTTTAATTTTAATTTTAATTTTAATTTTAATTTTAATTTTAATTTTAATTTTAATTTTAATTTTAATTTTAATTTTAATTTTAATTTTAATTTTAATTTTAATTTTAATTTTAATTTGAATTTGAATTTTTAATTTTAATTTTAATTTTAATTTTAATTTTAATTTCAAGTTCAATTTCAATTTCAATTTCAATTTCAATTTCAATTTTAATTTCAATTTCAATTTCAATTTTAATTTTAATTTTAATTTTAATTTTAATTTTAATTTTAAATTCAATGAAAACCCAGGGAAACTTAACATATCGCTGACGTGGCGGTTATTGAGTGCGGTATCAATGAATGTGCGAGCTAATCAATCAGGGTTCAGTACGTTATCGGTGAATGGTATAAAGAGCTGTGAGTCGTCGGTTATAGTTTCATTCATAAAAAGTTATTCATATGAGTTTCATAAAAAAATCGTGGATGATTAATGAGGTAAGGAGGCTGAATGGCTCGTGCATGTGTCCATCTGGAGGGAGGTGGGTAGACGCTCGCGTGGCATACTGCTGACGTGGCGGTTAGTTTGGAAAAATCCAGGAAAAAAACCCACTTTAAGAATAAGCAAATATGCAAATGAGTTTCATTCATAAAAATCGTGCACGATTAATGAGGTAAGGGGGTGAATGGCTCGTGGGTCTATCCGGAAGGAGTAGGGTATATGCTCGCGTTTCACGGAATGCGGCGGACTACATACCATGTTAGGAATGCGGTCGTGTTGTATGCCGTAAGGCAGTGTGTAAGTAGCCAGGATGTGGCTAGTGGTAGAAGAGACAGAGGACAGTATGATGGAGGCAGTGTGTTAGTAGCTAGGATGTGGCTAGTGGTAGGAGAGACAGAAGACTGAATGGTGGAGGTAGTGTGTAAGGAGCTAGGATGTGGTTGGAGGTAGGAGAGACAGAAGACTGAATTATGGGGGCAATGTATTAAGAGCAATGATGTTGCTGTATGTAGGAGAGAAAGAGGATAGTATGGTGGACGCAATGTATCGGAAGCCAGAATGTGGCTGGAGGTAGGAGAGACAGAGGACTCTATGGTGGAGGCAATGTGTAATGCGTCAGAATGTGGCTGGAGGTAGTAGAGACAGAGGACTGTATGGTTGAGGCAGCGTGTACGGAGCAGGGCTGTGGCTGGAGGTAGGAGAGACGATAAAATAAAGAAGAACAATATACGTTTTGAATAATATGTGATTGGAATATAATGTAATGACGAAGATAACTATACGATGAGGCATACCACACGTAACTTGGATTAGGACATGTTGAACAGCTGTGGTTATTCTCAATACAAGAGTGTGACAACATAACATATTGATTTTTTTATACCAAACATGCCATAACTTTGTAAGAAAATATAAAATTGTGTCACTTTTAGCAGGATATCGGGTAAATTCCAGACGTGTCAAATTTTATTGTTTGGGTCACTGCTTTTATACTTCTAGTTGGTAAGATACAAGACGAACGGTGTAATTTCGATACACCACCATAAAGGCGTATGATATGACCAGATACCCGGTGCGGCCATCTTTCATACATTCAATAAAAAATGGTACAGCAAAAATGACACATATTTTAGAAAATGGTAAAGAAATGTCATACAGTTTATGAAATGACAGACATATCACAGGGCTAACGTCATGCTGTTATGACGCTCGTATATACAGTTAGCAAATTAAAGTGCACCACAATTAACTATGATTAGTCATACAATGCAAATGTACGAAAACAAACATAAACTATACGTGCTACATGCAGTTCTTACAAATATGCAGGTTGATACATCGATCATAACAGCGCTAGCCGCACCTCGTTCGTTGCCACTGGCTTATCATTAAACTTGTTCAGACTTGCATACGTCCAGTGTGCGAACCAACGCTTTAACAACAATGCTAATATCACTACAAAAAACCGTGTTATTTATCACGCGTATTTCCCGAGTACCTTAGCATACAGGTGAATGTGGTAAATACTTCGTTTCAAAGCGTTAACATGCAACTAAATGCGATAATTACTTAGTTAAAAGCGTTAACATACAGCTAAATGTGGTAATTACTTAGCTTACAAGCGTTAACACACAGCTAAATGTGGTAATTCATTAGTTAAAAGCAGTAACATACAGCTAAATATGGTAGTTCCTTAGCTAAAAAGGGTTAACATACGGCTAAATGTGGTCATTACTTAGCTAAAAAACGTTAACACACAGGTAAATGCGGTAATTACTTAGTTAAAAAGCATTAACATTCAGCTAAATGTGGTAAGTACTTAACTTAAAAGCGTTAATATACAACTAAATGTGGTAATTATTTAGTTAAAGCGCTAACATACAGCTAAATGTGGTCATTTATTAGCTAAACAGTTTTAACATATGTGGTAATTACTTGCAACTAAATATGGTACTTACTTAGCTAAAAATGCTAATTACTTAGCTAAAAGTGGTATTTACTTAGCTTAAAAGTGTTAACATGCAGATAAATGTGGTAAACACTTAGCTTAAAAGCATTACATACGTAACTAAGTGTGACAAAATACATATAAAAGCGGTATTTTCTTAGACAAATCGGTACTCTTTCTCATTACTCGTGCTATGTATAATTCATACGATAACCAATACCCTTAATATGTTAGATGTACGCATACAGGTCAACTCGTTGATGTATACCCAGCTGTCATTATCATTTATGCAGAAAAGACGTCATGTGGTCTACTCTTCTTAGAGAAACGACAAAAATAACAATAATGAAACCCGATTTTCATCATAGCTGGCATCGAATAAATTACTGCACAGTATTGTGCAACTGACGGGCTTATCTTTCAACGTGCTCAGACTTGCATACATCCAGTGGGCGAACCAGCGCTTTAACTACAACGCTAATATGACTACATATAGCCAGGTTATTTAAAACGCGCATTTCCCAAGTACCAAAATCCACTAGTGCAGCTGTTAGTATCGCCTTAATGCGTCCTTTCGGGAACGCAGTAGAGCGGTGTCATATTACGGCATACAACACGACCGCATTCCTAACATGGTATGTAGTCCGCCGCATTCCGTGAAACGCGAGCATATACCCTACTCCTTCCGGATAGACCCACGAGCCATTCACCCCCTTACCTCATTAATCGTGCACGATTTTTATTAATGAAACTCATTTGCATATTTGCTTATTCTTAAAGTGGTTTTTTTCCTGGGTTTTTCCAAACTAACCGCCACGTCAGCAGTATGCCACGCGAGCGTCTACCCACCGACGACTCACAGCTCTTTATACCATTCACCGATAACGTACTGAACCCTGATTGATTAGCTCGCACATTCATTGATACCGCACTCAATAACCGCCAAGTCAGCGATATGTTGAGTTTTCCCTGGGTTTTCATTGAATTTAAAATTAAAATTAAAATTGAAATTGAAATTGAAATTAAAATTAAAATTAAAATTAAAATTAAAATTAAAATTAAAATTAAAATTAAAATTAAAATTAAAATTAAAATTAAAATTAAAATTAATATTAAAATTAAAATTAAAATTAAAATTAAAATTAAAATTAAAATTAAAATTAAAATTAAAATTAAAATTAAAATTAAAATTAAAATTAAAATTAAAATTAAAATTAAAATTAAAATTAAAATTAAAATTAAAATTAAAATTAAAATTAAAATTAAAATTAAAATTAAAATTAAAATTAAAATTAAAATTAAAATTAAAATTAAAATTAAAATTAAAATTAAAATTAAAATTAAAATTAAAATTAAAATTAAAAATAAAATTAAAATTAAAATTAAAATTAAAATTAAAATTAAAATTAAAATTAAAATTTAAATTTAAATTTAAATTTAAATTTAAATTTAAATTTAAATTAAATGGATAGGGTTATGGGTCGCCGCTAGGGGGCGCTCAGGCTACCCAGAAGGCTCTGCGACCGGAAGTGACGTGATCTTCATTTACTGGGCGCCTCATTTGTTTGGTCACCACCACTCCTTAACTACTCTTGCCAATGTTGTCTATCTTCGTATGGCCTTGGTCGTTGTTTGAAGGTGCAGCATCAGCATTCTGATTCATCACTCCTGCAAACATTAATTGTTGTCTGCACAGAAGGGGGGGGGGTCGTGTATGTTCAAATGTCCACAGTGGTTCCTTCGGCGTAATAGCCCACCCCAAGGTAATATATCTAAATATACGGACTATCACCATGGGCCCCCGGGCACGTCCTAGAAATGTCAGCCCCATGCATGCGAAACTAATGGAGATATGAGGGAGCAGACATACATACATACATACATACATACATACATACATACATACATACATACACACACACATACATACATACATACATACATACATACATACATATATACATACAAACAGGCAGGCAGGCAGGCAGGCAGGCAGGCAGGCAGGCAGGCAGGAAAAATA
>BSQZ01000037.1:1805000-1815000 GCA_033239005.1 Lamellibrachia satsuma | reverse complement strand
TTGGTCAATGCACTTGAACAAACTGGCAACTAAACTTGCACAAAATATTGGCATACTCTACAAACTTAAAAAATTCCTCCCCTCATACATCTTAGAAACGATTTACTGTTCTTTAGTAATACCACATCTACAATATTGTACTATAATGTTGGTTAATACATCCTCTACAAAACGTAGCAAGATCAGAATGCTGCTAAAAATAGCTATTAGGATCATTAACAACTCTGAATATCTTGCTCACTCTGAACCGCTATTTAAATAGAACAATTAACTGAACATATATAAAGATATCTACAAACCTCAACTAGGGCTAATTATGTGCAAACATACTCGTCAAGCACTACCAAACAGCATCTGAACTATTTCAAAGAAATGTGGAAATCCACAATTACAATACTAGGAACAGCAATGATTACTTTATGCATGAAGCAAGGACAAACACACGGAAATGTACAATCGAATACTCTTGGCCCTCGTTCTGGAATTCTATATAAGAAGACATACAAAATTCTCCAACATAAAACCAATTTAAATTTAAAAGTTAAAACAATGCCTGATCGCGACATACTGCAATATGTCATAATTTCCCACATAGACTTTTTCATATTAATATTCACTATATTGCTCAATTATCACTTTGCCTCACGGTGTTAGATTGTGCTAGATTATGCTGGATTATATATTTTTATTTACTTCACATGTATTTTTTTATTTATTTATTATTTTTTTTCTTTCTGTTTTTGCAAATACAAATGCATATATATATAATATATATATATATGCATATATATATAATATATATATATATATATATATATATATATATATATATATATATATATATATATATATATATATATATATATATATATATATATATATATATATATATATATATATATATATATATATATATATATATATATATATATATATATATATATATATATATATATATATATATATATATATATATATATATATATATATATACCTGTTTCTCCCTTATCTGCAAACGCAACCGTAACTTTTTTAAGTATTGTACACCTTATTTATTTACTAAATATGTATTTTCCAGTGTCCTTGTTCATAATAGCTTAACTCTTTCAAAGTAGTACATTTAGTTTATTACGCATACATTTGATTAAATTGGTTATCACCTACACAAACATAATATTTTATATATTATTCATAGTATAATAACTTGATTAGTGTTTAATCATGGTACCTTTCAAGCTTATGTTTAGTAGTAAAATAAGTAGTAAAATAATAGCTGGATTTATTTATATCTTGCTTACCTTTGATATTTTTGCCTCTATTATATTATATATGTTTTAATCTATCAAGTTGCAACATGTTTTATGTAAAAAAAATAAGATTTAGTATTTCTGATTTTAATACCTATTCTTGTGAATTTGCTTTGAATATGTTGAAGCCATGTCAAACATAGAACTGTCTTATTGCTCTACCAGCACCAATTAATTCATTAATATTAATTACTTAATTACTATTTAGTATATTACTTTTATTATTATGTTTAAAACTTATTTTTTGCTAATTCATGTTTATAAAATATGATTATGTTTTGTCATCTGACACATTAATAATGTAAATGGTTTCAACTGATTTGCAACGTTCAAATTATTTGAACTACAAGAAACGTTACTTGTTTTTATTTTACTTGTGTGCGTGTACTTTAGTTTGTATTCCTCATCGCGACAGAAAATAATTGAATAATTGGCTGGCTGGTTTCCTGGCTGGCTGGCTGACTGGCTTATTGAATTTTCATGCCTTCCACTCACACTCACCTTCTACAGTTCCAAGTTTCCGTCTTCACCGGCCGGTTGTCGCACTCCTGAGATCGGTAAAGGTTGCAGTTGATGTTCTTCCCGAGACTACGTCCAGCTGTTTGCCACGTCGTTGGTAAAATTGCCGTCGTCGCTGCTTAACCACGTGTGAAAATCGGTGACCCGTGACGAGTCCGGTTACAGGTCTCAACCTGTACAAGCCTTGAGCTACATTTGAGAGCTTACTAATGAGAATTGTGGCTTTCAACTATTTTAGCAAATTTCTCAATGCGTAGATAGGCTGACTGACTGGCTGGTTGACTGACTTCGATTTGCCTTCCACTCACTATCACCTTCTATAGTTCCAAATTTCCATCTTCAGCGGCCGGTTGTCGCACAGCTGAGATCGGTAAAGGTTGCAGTTGATGCTCTCCCCGAGACTCCGTCCAACTGTTTCATTTCAATCATTAACTATCCACGACTACCCATGAATGAGTGAACACGATGCTCGCCGTCGTCGCTGCTTAGCCACGTGTGAAAATTGGTGACCCGTGACGAGTCCGGTTACAGGTCTCAACCTGTACAAGCCTTGAGCTACATTTGAGAGCTTATTAATGAGAATCGTGGCGTTCAACTATTTTAGTAAGTTTCTCAATGCGTAGATAGGCTAAGGGCCGAAAATCATGTAAAATGTATGAAAGACAAGGTGGGACTAGTGATTCCCCTAGCTGATGATTAATGGGCGTGTCATTTCAACCTGTCGTATATTATGCGTGTGTCGTTTACCACATATAAAACGCGGTCTATTGGTGTAATTTCACATTTTGACGGCCACGTGAATGAACGATTCGATGATTACCCCAGTTATTTAAGTAAGCATTATAACGCGAGTAAAACTAAAGCATTGCCTAGAAATTACTGACTGAATATAAGCACATGTCATCAGTGACATCACTAAGCCAAGTGACAGCCCATCTCATTATCTTCGAATTATACGCATTAAACATCTAGTTTTATCTATAAATAAATTAGTCCTGTTTTTTTATATTTTGGCATGCAGTAGGCCTTTCATGCAATATTAAACTTTGTGTACACACCGAAAAAGCTGTTATTCCCTTTAACAATTATTTACTACTAAATATGATTCGATGCATATAACACGACAAAGTAAATATTGAACCATGTATGTGCTCGAACATCAATAAAGCTTATGCGTGTATATGTGTATCGGATGAAATTATGGAATTCTCATGACGAAAGTATAAAAAGCTCAGCCACAGTTCACATACTAAAAAACTTCAGGGCTTTTTCTTCATGACAATTATGGACACAACTAGGATGAAGCCATTGTGAATATGTGAATACTTGTAATTTAAAATACCCAATTTCAGCCGCACTGGCTGAAGCAGTTCTCGTGGCAAGATTATAAATAAAAGAGGTCGTCCACTGGCGCAGCCGCTGGCGCTATCGCTGACCGGTCCTCTCTTCCTCTGTCTCTGAGTTGTACGCTACCAAAGTGGAACCAGAGTGGACCAAGCTCAAGAGTATTCTCTATGCAAGCTACCCCACAGTGAAGAAGCTGTTGTGGGAGGAAGTCAACCTGTCATTTGGGGCACAGTGCCCCAATGCATAGTGACTCGTCAACCAGATCCTCATCCTGCCTTCCTTTTCAGCAGATGCCGAGAGGGGGTTCTCCCACGTGAAGTTTGTCATGCCAGACTGGATGCGCACGTTGACTGATACACGCACGCACGCACGCACGCACGCACGCACGCACGCACGCACACACGCACGCACACACGCACGCACGCAATTTACACAAGGTTTGACACATAATAGCTTTACCGTAATTTCCACGTAGCGTTCGGACGACTGAATGAGTCAACTTAGTTAATCTCGCTAAGCACAGGTCTCCCGACTCCACAGTTTGGTGGCCGTTGACAATGCACATCGGTGTAAGCGGCTAAGCACAACGGCGTCCGTTAACCCATTGATAGTTCGAAAATTAACCGTTGTTGGGCAACACTAGGTGATCCCAGAGAAGAATGGCCGACATAGCTCACTATTCTCAAGAAAATGTGCACGCTACGATATTCGCGTTATTCTCGGTTATCGACGTACAACACAGTAGAAACTATGCATCCATTTAAGCTGTTATTGTTTTTTTAAATGGAATTCACCATACACAAGGTTTGACAAGGTTGCCATCCCAAACAACAAGTTCCTGATGGCAAGTGGCCAAGGAAGCCATCGGCTTATCGAGAGTCCAAAAAATTTCTCATCTATGTGTAGCCCGCCCTTATCAAATAGCTGTAAATTTTATTTTTAAACATATTCACGCTACTCGCATTAACACAATTATTTGGCAGTTTGTTCCATTCATTTATCACCCTCTGTGAGAAAGAGTACTTTCTCATGTCCATCCTAAACTGCTCCTTAACTAATGCTGCTTTATGTCCTCTGGTTCTACTGCCTTCTTTAAGTTTGAAGAACATATTCCTGTCAACATCCTCATAACCATTCACTATTTTAAACACTTTTATTTGGTCTCCTCTTTGTCTTCTGGTCTCTAGTGTTGTCAAACTACATTGTAATAAGCAACATTCGTAACTAAGGTCTCTGAAATCTGGAATCATTTTAGTTGCTGTTCGTTGTATTGTTTCTAGCTTGTCTATGTCCTTTTTTCGATATGGTCTCCATGCTTGAATACAATATTCCAAATGTGGTCCAACTATTGCTTTGTGCAGGGGTACGATTAGCTGTTTCTCCTTATACATGATAGTTCTCCTAGTTAGCCTTATAATTTGATTTCCTTTCGAAGCAGCAACCCCACATTGCTCTGAAACTTTCATGTCAGCATAAATGTTACTCCTAATTCCTTTTCTTGTGTGGTTCTACCTAGTACAGCATCCCCCATTTTATATTCTTCGTCCATGTTTCCATGTCCTATGTGTATACATTTACACTTCCCAAAATTTAATAACATTTGTCATTTTTCTGACCATTTAACTAATTTATATAGATCATCCTGTAAACTTTGTTTATCTGTTTCATTAGTAACCTTTCTGAATACTTTTGTGTCATCTGCAAATTTGAGTACTTTGCTAGATATGTAATCTTCCAAATTATTTATATGTATTAAAAACAGTATAGGGCCTAATACTGATCCCTGTGGTACCCCATTCAAAACAGATTTCCACTTTGGAATCTCACCATCTACTATTACTCTCTGTTTTCTGTGTGTAAGCCACTTTTCTATCCAGTTGATTACATCATTACCTATGTCATGGGCTTTTAGTTTAAGTAACAATCTTTGATGTGGCACTTTATCGAAAGCTTTCTGAAAATCTAAGTAGACAACATCCACTGGTGACCCGTCATCTACCCACTTTGTAATTTCTTCAAAAAAACATTAGAGATTAGTTAGACATGACCTTGTTTTTAGGAACCCATGTAGAGATGTATTTATTAATTTATGTTTTACAAGGAATTCTACCATGTGGTCTCTAATTAATGTTTCGAGTAATTTACATACAACAAGTTGAACAGTGCTCGAACACTCGAAGACAGCGTAGATAGGGCAAGCGTCGAAAATCATGTAAAATGTATGAAACACGGGCGTGCGTGCGTGCGTGCGTGCGTGTGTGTGTCAGTCATGTGTTATTTTAAAGCAGCTGTTCTTACATCAAGAATAGTTTTGTTCATCATATTCTTTGACATTCCCAGTTTGCATTTTGTCTATTTAATTTAGCGCAGTGTCATTTGTACTGTTGATGCTTTTTCAAAAATGATGTAGGGGAGGATGGTGCTAAAAGTCCCAAAACCAAACAATCTATTAATAATTGTGTCCAGCTTTGGCAACGTAGTTCCCGGTCGACACTTGACAGACGTGACGCCTGAGTCCACGTTGTCGATCACACGCTGAGCGGGAACATCGGGTGTCATACAGAGCAGGTGCTCGAACAGACTCCATCGGGCAGTCAGGATGGCTTCACTGATGGGACGGCATCGGCAACGGTAGTATAGTGCCTCGTTCGATATACGGTGTGGCCAATGTATGTCGACGATCGGGCGCAGGTAACGATAGCCGTAAGACGTAGCCTCGATTTTCCATGCTCCTTGATGTGGCGCCACCTATTGTTGCACACACCAGAGCCTGGATCGAAACCGTACTTTTCATTGTGACGGAAAGCATGTATGCATCCAGATTCTGGAATTCCGGGGATTCGGATAATTCATCTTTTATCAGTTCATACGATGTAATTCTTATCAACTTTAAACTTCGCCTATATTGACCCAACTGTAAAACTGAAAAGCTAAACCATGCAAAATAATGTTGTAGCGCAGAATCTCTATAATAACGCTGCTGGCGTACCACGGTAACGCCTACACAAAATGGTGTGGGTAAAAGTGAAACCGTGTGTTCGGAGTCAGACTCTCTACTCGGCAAACACACAAAGGAGAACGAGAGTCGAATAAGCGAAACTACGCATAATGATTCATCCTCGACAACGCAGCGGCCTTTACCCAGCCATATGGGTATCTTCGACCAATAAAAGCGCTTCGAACGCCGGAACTGCGGCCCTAGCAACCATTGTCAAGGAATCAGAGGGCTCGGATATTCGGAACTGATATCATAATGTCACTAGGTATGCTGGGTGGTTCCATGCGAAGAACAGTTCAATAATATTTCATCCTTATTTGGGCTGCTTCGAGACACGGACAGTTAGTTCGAGCCACTTGGTCAAGTTCTAGTCCCGCGTAAGGGCTGAATTTATACGTGTTCAATATCTTTCATTGTACATCCAAACTACTACTACCGCAGAAGTGTCCAAATTATATTGTTTTCTTCTACAATTTTCTAAATACACCCTGTAATATGTACGCTTTATGTGTAAATATAAAACGTGAAATGCAATTGTTGCCGGTCGTGAAGAGAGATCGACCCCAACGGTAAGTCCATTACGCAATGATCACCATTATGCAGCAGTTACTGCGAACTGCTGGCCGACTTCTCTATGACGTGGCCGTAATGGCTTGGCATCTTGACCTCCCCCACTGGTTTCAAGTCACCGTAGACTGCATCTTTATAATAATAATAATACATTTTATTTCATATAACGCCAGATCCAATGTTATATTGTTCGTGGCGCTTTACAACACGTACAAGACAATTGTAAGTAGTAAAATTGCTAAAATAATAATAATTATAACCATTTATATAACCAGTATACAGCTACGTTAAATGAATAAAATATATGTGCATGCTATGTAATTAGCACATGTAATATTATGCGCATATAAAAATATAAGTTAATGTTTTTAATGCATAATACTAAAACGTAATAAAACTAAATAAATATATAAAAAAGTAAAACAATAAATTAGTAAAATAAATACAATAATTAAATAACTATTCTAAAATATACATTTTAGTTATAGTTCACTAGGATTGAGACAGAAAATGTAAATACATGTGTGTGTGTGTGTGTGTGTGTGTGTGTGTGTGTGTGTGTGTGTGTGTGTGTGTGTATATATATATATATATATATATATATATATATATATATATATATATATATATATATATATATATATATATATATATATATATATATATATATATATATATATATATATATATATATATATATATATATATATATATATATATATATATATATATATATATATATATATATATATATATATATATATATATATATATATATATATATATATATATATATATACATATATATATATATATATATATATATATATATATATATATATATATATATATATATATATATATATATATATATATAACTTAACTAATGTATAAGTAGTTACCACTTTAACAAATAAACATGAAAATAAGTTGATAATTATAACATATCTATATTAATGCATGAACTAGAATGTAGATCTTAGAAAGATAATTTATAAAAGTTAGTCTTTAGGCGTGCCTTAAAAGTGGAGAGAGTGTCTGACATTTTAATGTCAATTGGCCCGAGTTTTCCACAGAGTCTCCGCAGCGACTGTAAACGAACAGTCTCCAGCTTTGACGTGAGTCCGCTGAACAGTTAACATGTTAACAGAGCGCAAGACTCTTGTTGGTGTATACGGGCATACAAGATCACATAGGTATTTTGGCGCATCACTATGCACAGCTCTATATGTAAACACTAAGAGCTTAAACTTGATTCTGCGCGCTACAGGGAGCCAGTGAAGAATACACGCAAGAGGCTTGGCGCTATCGCTTCGTGGTTGGCGTAAGATTAACCTCGCAGCCGAATTGTGCATCCTCTGCAGGCGAGCAATATTGTTAACACAAGTGCCATATAGAAGAGAATTGCAGTAGTCAAGCCGTGACGTAATAATGGCATTGAAGACACGTTCCTTTGTTGTCATTGGAAGATAACGGCTCATCCGGTTAATGCGGCGGAGATGGAACGAACACACACTGACGATGCTTGACACTTGCTTCTTAAGATCAAGGTGTCGATCCTTGACGACACCAAGGTTACGAACAGATCGTGACGCAATAATTGTGACATCACCTACGCGTATTACACTGGTGCCATCGAGCGCAGCTGCAGTCCTGGGTACCAAACGGAGATATTCCGTTGTATTGTCATTCATGCACAAGCAGTTTTATGTCATCCACTGTTTCACAACATCTAAACAGTCTTCCACACGTCGCAGCGTAGTAGCCAAAGCAGTCGCGGTTAGGTCAAAGTGACAGTGCAATTGCAGATCATCCGCGTAATGTTGAAACGAAAGTCCTTGCGCTCTGATTATATCGCCGATGGGTTGGACGTACAGCGAGAATAGCAATGGTCCAAACACCGAACCCTGCGAGACACCCGATGTCAAACATGTTGTGTTCAATGACGCATCACGAATGACTACTTGCTGAGTCCTATTCTGCAGATAAGATTGCAACCAGCCAAGCGCCTTGCCCACAATGCCATAACGCAAGCGTAGCCGCTGAATCAATATCTTGTGGCCGCACTAAAGTCAATGAGCACAAGTGATGTACCTTGTTTGTTATCCATCGCGACTTTCATGGCATTTGTAACACATAACAATGCGGTTTCATTTGAATGATTTTTTCGATAAGCTGATTGGAAACAATTCTGCATTCGCTGATCGGAAATATGACAGATGATACTTCGGGCAATAAATTTCTCGATGACTTTTGATAGATGACTTAGATTGCTAACTGGACGGTAGTTGTTCAGTGTGTCCTTATCAAGTGATGGTTTTTTTAGCAATGGCCGAACAATTACCTGCTGAAGCAGCCCAGGCATAACTGCATTCACTAGAGAGGCGTTTGTAATGCATGTGACGATAGGCACAATATAGTCTATGTTATCCTTCAGTTGTATAGTGGGAAGGGGATCAAGCGAGCACGTCTTATCTGTGTTGGTGAGAATAGTCCGATCCAAATACTTCTTTAACTAAATTGCCGATGTCCGCTAAACGATGCGGGTAACATGACAGAGAGAGATCTTATGTGCTAAAAAAGCAGATTCGATATCACCAATAACATAGTAATAACAAATATATCAAGATTACCATCACAGTTATCGTATCAAGCGCCATTATTGGGCGATTAGTACGTCTTATAATTTGGCACACCATAGTTGTTGAGTATACATTCGGCTCGGCGCTCCATGTAAACCGCGCCTAGTAGGAGTGGCTCTTGTGATTCCTTCATATTGGCACGGACGGCGTGTTCGGTTATGTCACCAATGTTTTGCCATTAAACCTACAATTTATATTACCTGGTTGAGTGTGTCGTATATACCCCGAAGTGTGGACCTTATTAACTGGCTAAGACATGCAGTCTCCGTGAGGAGAAGTACATGTGCTGCCCTCTGGTGAATATTGGTATAATCGGGAGTGGGTAAATATTTAATCTACTTTATTTCTTCTGATTATGTCTTACCTGTTATCAACGAGCTCTCAAGCAGTTGTGGTGATTGTACATTGGTTGTTTTACGATTGGTGCTTGTCATTGGTTGTTTTACTTGTCAATTATATAATACAACAGCTATAGTTGCCGTTTTAATACAATATGCACAATATTAATTCCTTAGTGAAACGCCATGCGCTAGGCAATAAATGTAAATGTAAGTTGTCCTTAATAATCAATGATTCTCCTCTACATCCGTAGAAGTATCTAGTTTCAAACTACATAA
>BSQZ01000037.1:1787500-1800000 GCA_033239005.1 Lamellibrachia satsuma | reverse complement strand
GTTCTAATAGCATCTTTTGACAGGTGTTTCTTCCTGGACCAATAATGCCCTCAATCTCATATTTTAAAAAAGTTCAACATTATGTTGCTGTCTTGTTATACAGCAAGTTATTCCAATCTATGTTTGCTAGATATGTTCTCATCTCTTTATATTTACCTTTGTTTAAGTTCCTCCTCCATTGTTTTTTATATGCATTCCCTGTTTTTACTTTTATATTAAACTGAATTTGGTTATTGTCACTTGAACCCAAAGGTTCGTGTACTTTAACATTGTTAACTAATTCATTTTGAGTAGACAAAATTAAATCTTACACATTCCCACCTCTGGTTGGTTCCAAGACATGTTGAGTAAGGAAACAATCCTGTGTTAGAAGTAGAAACTGATGGTCGTCACCTCCAACACTCTCTAAGGATTCCCAATGTATATGACCATGGTTAAAATCACCCATTATAACACATTCCCCCTTGCTTACCTCCGTTATAGCCTTTTGTAATTGTACATCTTCCTCTTGTCCTATGTTAGGACTACGATAAACTACTCCTATTGTTAATGTTGAGTTCCTGGTAACTAAGTTTCGTCACAATCTGCTTCACTTTTCAGTGTGATTTCATATGCTTGGATCGAATATTTAATATATAAAATTACTCCACCTCCCCGATTCTTTCTCGTCTATCCTTCCTAAACATTACATAGCCTGTCAGTGTAAACCCAGCATCTATTATATCTTCATTTGTCCACGATTATGTGACGCCTATTACATGAGGATCAATATCTTCTACCATACTGTCTAAGTAATTTTTTTATTTACTATGCTCCTGGCATTTAAGCATACACATTTAAGTTCATTGTCTGAAATTATTGGTGAACATTTCTTTGGATGCGTATTTGTAGTAGTACTCCTTTGAGTTTTCTCTGTCAGTTCCCCCTGTGCATCTAGTTTAAATAATTTATGGTACCTGTGCCCTCGTCGACAACTCTGACAAACTCACACCCAAGAACTGCAGTACCCTTCCCTGTCAGATGAAGTCCATCTCTCGTGAAAAAGTCATATCTTCCCAAAATGTTTAACCACATGTCAACGAAGCCTACTCCCTCCTCCATACATACCTTCTGTACTTATGTGTTGATCCCCATCCTCCTACAGTTCCTGTATTCCTCACCCCTGCCTCCCATTATTGGTAACATCACCGACAATACAATATGTCCAACTCGTGCCTTTTAAGTGTCTTGATCAACATCCTGTACTTATCAACGATGGCTGACGTTCCCTTCTTCTCTGCATTGTTCGTTCCCACATGCACGAGAACAGCACCTCCCGTGCCACCGCCCATGTCGTGGCATGCATTCGCTGCTATATCCTCTATGCTTCGCTGCTATATCCTCTGGTAGGCCTACTGTTATATCATCTCCTCTGTTTACAATTTTATCCACTTTCCTATAATAATGGAATCCCCCCATACATACCCGGGCTTTCCTCGCGTTCCCCTGTGAAATTTGATTTCCGGAATCTTGGTGCAGCAGCGACTTGAAATTGGTGTAGAGAATTTACAAAAAAAGTGGAATATCGAATAGAATAAGTATTACTATTGCATATATATTATACATAAACGTATCATAGACATATATTAGAAAATAGTTTTTGTTAATTATTAGTCAGAGACAGGATTTTAGAGTAAGTTAGTTCCGGACTCCGACAGGGAAGTCAGTGAGCGTTAATAGGGTGTTTACCATTCGAAAATTGAGGTAGAACAGTGAGTAGTCAGAAACAGTCGGAATATTGGTTAGAATAAGTATTACTATTACACATATACTATATACACAAACTTCTTATAGACATATATTATGAAACTGTTTTTGTTAACAGAGGCAGTATTTTTTCCCGGACTCAAATTCAACGAGCGAAGGAATTAACAGCAGGATTTAGCCGTAAGTTCGTTTACACTGACTTCTTTGTTTTGTTTACACAGTGTTCTACGTATTCGCTAGGTGGCAGGCATTTTTTGCTCATGCCAGCTTAGTATAAAACACATAGCTAGCAAGTATATTAACCTAAAGTGTTCTTTTGAACACAAAAACAGACTTATTCAAGGCTAACGTAGCAATAAGATTAAGTCAAAATTTTTTATGGCGCCGTGCAAACGGCAGGTAAAGGCCACCAGTCATTTAATATGCAAAAGTTGTAGTAACTGGGTTGCCTTCGTCAAGTCCGAGTGCGATAAGTCCTGGGCTAAGGATGAAAGAACTTGAGGTGGAGTTAGAACAGCTGTGGCTGCTCATTGTGGCAGTGGTGGGAAGGGAGCAGGTGGGTTGTGCCAGTGGTTCTGGTGGGGGACAGTAGATGATAAAGTGGGGGAAGACGACGAGAGAGATGCTAGCGAGAGCTCACCTCAGCCTGGGAGGAGGCTAAGGGGAGGTAAGGTGAAAGGACGTAGGGAGACAGGACGAAAGGAAACGATAAGGAAAGAAATGGGAGGGAAGACAAATGGATCGAAGGAAAGGGGGTGGCAGTAGCGAAGGAGTCTGGGGGCAAAGAGAAGATAGTTAAGGCGAAGGGGGTGAGGGAGACGGGAGGGAGGGTGTCAGGAGGGAAGGCGGGAACGCAAGTTAGCCAGACGACGGGAGGGAAAGATGACAGGTTGATGAGTGAGAGAGAGTCTGATAACTGCTGCCACCAAGTGACAAGGCTGCAGGACAGAAAGTGATGGAGGTGATCCATCGGAAGAGCTATTCCGAGGCAGTGATAGAGGGGGTGAGAAAGAGAGCGAGGGTATTTGTGGGGGACTCAATGGTTAGGAAGACCGACAGAGTCTTAAACAAGGGAGATGACGTGGTAGTTTGCTTGCCTGGGGCCAAAATAGAGGCGATAACTGAGAGGGTAGAAAGCATCGTGGGTTCGGGCAGTGGTGGATCTGTTTTAGTACACATAACGTAGGGACACATAACGTAGAGAGGGAGGGTACAACTGCCATAGTTAGGAAATACAGGAATTTGGTCAGAACACTAAAGCAGACGGGGTTTGAGCAGGCAATACTGTCAGGGATTTTACCAGTAATAGGAAGGAGCGGTCATAGATATCGAAATTGCCGGGGGATGGCAATTAATATGCTAGTCGAGAAGCTATGTAGGGAAGAGGAAGTTGGATTTGTGGGGAAGTTTTGTTGGAAGGGCGGATATGTACATGAAGGACGGGCTTCAACTAAGTAGAAAGGGGCAGCGGTATTCGCGGATGGACTCTCAGCAGCAGTAGACATTGGCATGGGTAGCATATCAAATATTTTTGGTAGTAAACACTATATAAACTAGAAGCGCAGGGGTTTACCTAGAGATGCCTCAAGCAGGACAAGAGGCCACTAGTACAGATAAACCAATAACAGCATGTCCGAAAAACCTGTCTAAAGCAGGTTATAGATGCGTGTGTTTAAATGCTAGGAGTATAGTAAATAAGAAAAACGAATTAAACGTTATAGTAGAAGATATTGACCCTCACGTAATTGGTATAATCGAATCATTAGGATTGACAGGATACGTATAGCTTAGGAGAGATCGAATATGAATAATGGGAGGGGGATTTATTTTATATGTTAAACAATCTATTCATGCATATGAAAAAAAATCAGAAGGCGAAACAGGTTACGATGAAGCTGTTTGGTGCAAAATAGTTTCAGGAAATTCAAAATAAACTATTGGATCAGTTTACCGAAGTCCAAGCATAAAGGAACAGGATAACACAAAAATACAAAATGCTATAAAGGAAGTTAGTAAAGGGGAATGTATCGTAATGGGAGATTTTAACCTTGGACACATACAATGGAAATATCTAGAGAGTACAGGGGGTGATGACCAACAATTTCTATTTTTAATTCAGGAGAGCTTCCTTACTCAGCACGTGCTAGAACCAACCAGGGGAGAAAATGTAATATATATATATATATATATATATATATATATATATATATATATATATATATATATATATATATATATATATATATATATATATATATATATATATATATATATATATATATATATATTTTTTTTTCATCACCAAAACGAATTAGTGGACAATGTAAAAATACATGAACCATTGGGTAAAAGTGACAACTATCAGATACACTTTGACATCAATGTAAAATCAGAAAGTAAAAATAAAAAAGCAAAAAGGAAAAAACTTCCACAAATGTAACTATAAAGATATGAGAAAATACTTAGTAAAGCTAGATTGGAATAATATGCTGATGACTAAGACCACAATTGAATGTTGGAATATTATAAAATATGAAATTTAGAGTATCATCGACCAATTTGATACCTTGAAAAAAACAAGGAAAACGGTCTAGAAAGAAACATTTGTCAAAAGAAGTTATTAGAATAGTAGTGTTTAAACAAACTATGTGGATTGTTTAGGGGCGTACAACTATGCAAATTACAAAGAGGCACTTATCCTAGCTACAACTGAAATTAGAAAATCTAAAAGGACCTTTGAAAAAAAATTGGCATCAAGAGTATCTATGCTTATGTAAACAGAAAGTTCGAGATAAGGTCGGACCACTGTAAAACAACAGGGGAAACATAATTTCAGACGGGTGTCAAATGGCAGAGGTCCTGAATGAGTATTTCAGTTCCATTTACTAAATTTGAGGGCAATACATCAGAACTTATATGGCAGTTATTTGTAACTCCTGAAATAGTAGCAAAGAAAATTAAAAAGATGAAAAATAATAAATCACCTGGAGTTGATGGGATACCACCAAAACTGTTTAAGAAAATTATTGAGCAAATTAGTACACCACTTTCAAAATTGTTTAACTTGCCACTAGAAGAAGGAATAGGCCCTTCAGAATGGAAAGATGCATTACGCCGCGGTTTAAGAAGGGATCGAGGAACAAGCCAGAAAATTACAGACCAGTGAGTTTAACATCAGTTGTACGTAAATTACTCGAAGCATAAATTAGAGACCACATGGGGGAATTCCTTGTAAAACATAAATTAATAAATACATCTCAAAATGGGTTCCTCAAAGCAAGGTCACGTCTAACTAATCTCTGATGTTTTTTTGAAGAAATTACAAAGTGAATATATGACGGGTCACCAGTGGATGTTGTCTACTTAAATTTTCAGAAAGCTTTCGATAAAGTGCCACACCAAAGATTGTTACTTAAACTAAAAGCCCATGGTATAGGTAATGATGTAATCAACTGAATAGAAAAGTGGCTTACACAAAGAAAACAGAAAGTAACATTAGATGGTGAGATTTCAAAATTGGAAATCTGTTTTGAGTGGGGTACCACAGGGATCAGTATTAGGCACTATACTTTTTTTTATTATATATCAATGATTTGGAAGATGACATATCTAGCAATGTTCTCAAATTTGCAGATGACACAAAAGTATTCAGGAAGGTTACTAATGATACAGATAAACAAAGTTTACAGGATGATCTAGTTAAATTAGTTAAATGGTCAGATCAATGGCAAATGTTGTTAAATTTTGGGAAGTGTAAATGTATACACATAGTATATGGAAACTTGTACGAAGAATATAAAATGGGGGATGCTGTACTAGGTAGAACCACACAAGAAAAGGACTTAGGAGTAACACTTAGTGCTGACATGAAAGTTTCAGAGCAATGTGGGGTTGCTGCTTCGAAAGGAAATAAAATTCTGAGCAACTAAAATGATTCCAGAATTAAGAGACCTTAATTACGAAAGTCGCTTATTACAATGTGGTTTGACAACACTAGAGACCAGGCGACTAAGAGGAGACCATAAGTGTTTAAAATAGTGAATGGGTATGAGGATGTTGATAGGAATATGTTCTTCAAACTTCTTCAAACAAAAGAAGGCAGTAGAACCAGAGGACACAAAGCAGCATTAGTTAAGGAGCAGTGTGTGTTGGACATGAGAAAGTACTCTTTCTCACTGAGGGTAGTAAATTATTGGAAAAAAACTGCCAAATGATTGTGCTAATGCTAGTAGTGTGAATATGTTTAAAAATAGAATTGGCAGATATTTGAAAAGGGCGGGCTACATATAGATGAGAAAATTGTTGGACTCTCGATAAGCCAATGGCTTCCTTGTCCACTTGCCATCTGGAACTTGTTGTTTGGGATGGTAATCTTGTTAAATCTTGTCTTGTTAAATCTGATATTACATCAGCAAAGCTCCTTTCCTGTCGCGCACTATGCCCCCTTTCTCTTCTATCACCAACCTTTAATATCTTACCACCTGGCACTCCCTATCCACTCACCGGCTTACCTTTCTTTCGCTGCATACTCTGCGTCCTGTCATCTTTCTTCTTCTTTCCAGCTTTCTCCCTCACATTGCCACTGCTCTCCTTTTTCTCACCACCTCTGCTCTCCTCGTTTTCACTATCTGTGCTCTTTTAGAAAAGCACCTCCTGTGCCACCACCGATGACTTGTCCTGCCTTCTCAGCTATATCTTCTATTTTTGCCCTGGTAGGCATACTGTTATGTCATTTCCTCTGTTTACAATTTTATCCACTTTCCTATGATGGAATCCCCCATATATACATGGGCTTTCCTCGCCTTCCCTTGTGATACTACACCAGCAAAGCTCCTTTCCTGTCGAGCACTATGCCCCCTTTCTCTTCTATCATCAACCTTTACTGTCTTACCACCTGGCCATCCCTCTCCACTCACCAGCTTACCTCTCTTCTGTTGCATACTCTGCCTCCTGTCATATTCCTTCTTCTGATCCACAGTCTTCTCCCTTTCTCTGCTCTTGTTATCCTCGACTATCCTGCCACCTGACAATCCCTCTTCACCCACTCGTTTATCTTCCTTTTGTTGCACATTCTTCCTTTTTCCATCTTTTTTCTTCTTACCAGCTTTCTCCCTCACAGTGCTACTGCTCTCCTTGTTCTCACCACCTCTGTTCTCCTCGTTATCACCACCTCTGCTCTCCTTGTTCTCAATGCCTCTGCTCTCCTCGGTCTCACCACCTCTGCTCTCATCATTCTCACCACCTCTGTTCTCTTCTTTCTCACCCTGCCCTGTCATCATCAAAATCATATGCCTTAATTCATTTTCCTGCTTCTGCAGATATTTCACTGTCATACACCCCTACATACGAAATTAAAATCATCTGTCTGCACCTCTGCCCACGAATTTGCACACCCGGACTTTGCAAAGTTTATCCAGCTGTCGCAGCTAGAGCAAGTCAAATTACGCTTCGCCTTTACTTGGCGTTTGCGTGGTGCCATGTTAGAAATTAAAATTATATTTGTTTATAGTCTGTTTATAATCAATTTATACCAGGTAGTCTTCACAAAGACTGTTTTTGTGTTGTAATACACACTTTATGCTATTTTACCCATGTCTTAATTAAATTTACAACTACTGCCTTGCAACTTACTTTCTATGTAACAGCTGACGATAACAAAACATAATATCGCTCGCGCTAACGAAATTTCAGTGACCTCCTTTAAATTACGCTTAATTACTACCTACGGCTAACTTTTAACAATAAATTTTGCTTTTTTAACAGCAATTATTGACTAAACAAGGATTCTCGTAAGTTTATGTTTAATTTACACTTAATAATAATACTTATCCGATCAATATTCCACACTTTAGACAAATATCCAATCCACCAAATTAAATTCCGTGTTCTCAAGATTTCCCAAGATGCATGATTAGTTCGAGCAAATTGTCTAAGTTCTAGTCCCGCTTACCAGGGTACCGTTTATAAATGCTATTAACTAGAAGCAGCTGACACAATTAAAGATAAAATCAAATGCAGGATAATATGATATACAAATGCACACATAGTTGAAATCAATAATGAAATTAAAATTTTACTCACGAACAAGACACCAGTCGAATATATACATAGGTTGTCGAACAACTGGAAATGTTTAATCACCATCGCAGTTATTTTTTAGCATATGTGTTGGTTCATGTGGAAATAATATACTATACAGCTTCAGCCATACGTTAGTTCCATAACTTATCGGTACTGACGTTAGCTGAATGTATACGTGTTGAATATCTATCAGTGCACTTACAAGGTCCAAAACTACTACTACCTCAGAAGTGTCCAAATTATAATTTGTTTATTCGACCATTTCCAAATAAACCCTATAAAATGCACGCTTTCTATGTAAATATAAAACGTGAAGTGCAATCACATGGATTTGGCATGAAAGCGACTTTAAGCAGTATATTTTACTTGAAACGGAAGTATGTTTGTGAATCGTTGCCGGTCGTGGAGAGAGAGCGACCCAACGGTAAGTCCATCACGCAGTAGTCGTCATTACGCAGCAGCTACTGCAAACTGCTGGCCGACTTCTCTATGACGTGGCCGTAATGGCTTGGCATCTGGACTTCCCCGACTGGCTTAAAGTCACCGTAGAGTGTATGTTTAGCGTCGGCACCAAGTACTTCGTTAACCAACTTGCCGATGTCCGCTAAACGATGCGGGTAGCATGACGCAGAGACGCTTTGTGGGCTGAAAAAATAGATTCGATATCACCAATAACATAGCAATAACAAATGTATCAAGATTACCATTACAGTTATCATAAGTTTGCATACCATAGTTGTTTCGCGATACTGCCACGGACTGCGTGTTTGGTAAAGTCACCAATGTTTTGCCATTAAACATATCATTTATATTACCTTGTTAAATGTGTCGGATATAGATTGTATGCACTGACGTAACGATTTCCGCCGGTCCCCGGATGTTCCGCCATATTGTCGATATCAGCAACAATAACAAATATGTGTTTTAAGTGCGTCGCATTTTGTAATATTTATTTCAAGACATGGCAGCAAGCAAGCAGACAGTAATACCTCCTAGTTATCGTGAAACTTTGGACGGCGCCGACAAAGTGCAATATAACGAGAAATTACGTCTTGTTGGGAACGAAGATCCCCACCCTTCGATCCGTCGTATTGGACAGACGATGTGACATTTCTGCCTTCCACTTTGTACATTGATACGATGAACCATTCAATTCTTTTTTTTCACTCAGTCCATATACATTGGTGGATCTCCGTGCTTACACAGGATTAGAGGCCTAGAACCAGTTTGTTTGCGGATGGGTCCGAGAGAAACGGGTCTGCGTGAAAGAAGGATGCTGTGCCGTAACTGCCAAAGTGAGTTGATATTACTTTTGTCTTGAACCATAATTATTTAATATATTTCTATATCTTTGAAACAAAGTTAACTGTATATCATTAATCGCCCTATTTTACTATTTTGCTGTGTGTGTGTGTGTGTGTGTGTGTGTGTGTGCGTGTGCGCTTGTGTGCGTGTGCGCTTGTGTGCGTGTGTGCGTGTGTGCATATTTGTGTGTGTGTGTGTGTGCGTGCGTGCGTGCGTGCGTACAAGCGAGCGTGCGTGCGTGCGTGTGGCTACAACTGCGGGTATCCGTACAGGGCAAAGGAAATGGCATCACTCGTGCTATGGCCTATGTACCATGGGTAATCCGGCACAGGCTGTATACAATTTTCCTGTTATTGTTTTTCCGTTGAACGCTGCATATATTCCCCTATGTAGGCGCATGCTGTAATACGGTGCATTTCTGTTGGAAATATTTGCCCAAGTCTAAATAATAACAATATTTAATAAGTATTTACATTGTGTGGCTTTCCTCATGGCACCGAGAGTATGGCAGTTGCACAAGAAAGTGTGTAGCATTTGCACGAACTGCCGTGACGTGCGCATAACCGTCGAATACACATTGAACGCATCGGATTATGTATCCGCTGGATGTGAGCTGTGCGTGTGTTATCAATGATTCGATCAATAAATTTGTATTCAGACAAATCCGCTGGTAGTACAACAGCACATAGACACAGTTTGTACGTGAAAAGCAATACATATGTTGTTAGGTTACTAACAATTTTATCATTATAAATAAACCCACATAGGTCTATGAATATACATATAATTTAACAAATATTTGAGCACTTAATTGTAAATGAATTAAATGAACACGTTAATGTAAAGACAGTACATTAAATTGGAAATTTATATAGCTTTACTGAACTAAATTAAAGTACTTATTTAAATAAACAAATAGAAGGTACTCATGACTGGTGGTCTGTAGATAATGTAGATTACAATGGTGATTTCCTACCGGCTGTCCACTTTGCTTCATAACTTTCTTTATTCGAATGATATATAATTGTTCGAACGCATATTTTATCCTTGTGTAAACGTTTGTTTATTTTTTGGAAATGCAATTACTGCAGTGGCTAGACGGACAGCAGCTATGGCGTGCATTGTGCCACCGAACGCGATAATGGCTGCACCGGCGATGGCTCTTGAGCGACTGGGCCATTTCAACTCAGCCTGATGTTGAAAGGCAACATCAAGTTGACAGTGGAGTCAATGGCTCGAAGGGGCTTGCTCCATAACACACACACACACGCTCGCGCGCACACACACGCAGGCATGCATGCATACACGCACGAACACATATGCCCGCAATGTGCGAATGTACGATTGAGGCACAGCGCGATGCGAAGGACGGCTACTGCTGGAAATGTCGACAGTGTCGTCGGAGAGACGGCGTCAGAAGCAACTCCTTCTCCAAGAGCAAGATTGCTCTGGGGAAGCTGATGTGTCGTCGACAGTGTCGTCGGAGAGACGGCGTCAGAAGCAATTCCTTCTCAAAAAGCAAGATTGCTCTGGGGAAGCTGATGTGGCTCATTTTAGTTGGGCGTCAGAAATACTATGCACAACGTTGATTGGCATCTGCCAATTTCTCGGAAAACGTCCGTCGACTGGGCAAACTTCACCATGGATGTCTGCGCGCATTCAACTCGGTGGTTTCGCAAACAAAGGCGACCTAATTGTTGTCTAAATCGAAAAATCGTACTTCTTCCACAGGAAGTACCACGGTGGACGATTAATGAAAGTTATGTGGGTGTTTGCGGTCAACGAGCGGGAAAGTGGGCTGTATCGTATGGCAGTGGTACGCTACAGAACTGCAGCGACACTGGATCCGGCAGTGGTGCATTCTTGGCACCCACATAATTTCGGATGGTTGGAGGGCCTACAACAACATAGGTCAGTTGAACGGAGGCGTGTACCTCCACGAAGTTGTGGTCCACCAAAAAAATTGTTGACCCAGTCCACCCTGACATCCACACGCATAATGTAGAAAACCTATGGACGAGGCCGAAATGAAAACTTCGGCGCCAGTTCGGAACGACCAGAGCCTTCTTCGACACATACCTGCAGGAATTCGTGTGACAACAACGCCACACGGGACATAAACAGCGCCTGTCAGCGTTCCTAGTTTGCATTCGAGCTCAGTACCCATGAATGAATGCAAACTAGCAATGAACTTGCATCTCCTAACCAAACGGCTGTCTTCAGGGCCAACCATGCTATGGCAAAAGAGTTGTTACATCAAAATTGCATTTTATTTCATGTCTACATTTCTTCTTTCTATTCGCTTTCTTTTGCAGGTATGAATTCTACAGTTCACGTTCATCCACGCATAAAAGACGGACCCATTGTCAATAGCAAATTAAATACTATTTATTTTAACTGTAACGTATGATTAAGGTATTACGTCCATTCTTGTTGTATTAATTGTTTTTTAATTTGTTTTTTTTTTTCATATTATAGTCGCGTTGAATACCTAAAATGCTAACATGTCAGCTCACAAACCGAATTATATTGCCTTTCTCTGTTGTGTACACACACTTAAGGTTGCGCATGCGCATGACATGCAATATCATCAGTATTTTAAATTACAAAAACAATAGCCTTTGTTCACCTAACAACAGATTATTTGTCATATACATTCTTTTAAATTTCATTATACTAAAAATGACATGCAGTGAGTTTTCCCAGTTTTCCCTTTAAAGTTGTGCATGCGCATGACATGCAATATCATAAGTATATTTATTTACCCAAAACCAATAGCCTTTGTTCACCAAACGATAGATAACTTAATCCATGCATTATTTTGTATTTCATTTTTTAGCAATGAGATTTCATACAAATAATATATGCAACATCAAATATTTTATCAAATAAAATATGAAATATTACGTTAGAAGTTACCGTGTGTGCTCTACAAATGTTGCGTTTAATATGAACACTATGGAGAATATTTTCATTTCTTTTCTAGTATTCTTTCGCTTGAAACCTCTTTTGAGCCTATTTTCTGTATCTTTGTCTCTTCGTTTTTTTTACGTTGCGTATGTACGTATGCTCAGTACACACAAACATCGCCTTCGCTATTTTGATGGCACCTAGGTATTGTTAATGCGCAAATCGCACAGGCGCCATGTTTATCATGCAATTGGTTCAGTTATTTTGATCTGTAAAACTTATTAAAAGTGGTCTGAAACTCAATATTTTTTTTATAATAACAGAAATTTCTTACCAGAGCGACTGGCGTAAGTACTCTTTTTGTTTGACGTTGCTAGTCAATAAAACATGTGGGTGTGTATATAAGAGAGAAAAACGGTCTAATAGGAATGTTGCTGCAACAGTAGTTCACAAAGTCA
>BSQZ01000037.1:1757500-1785000 GCA_033239005.1 Lamellibrachia satsuma | reverse complement strand
ATATAATATATATATATATATATATATATATATATATATATATATATATATATATATATATATATATATATATATATATATATATATATATATATATATATATATATATATATATATATATATATATATATATATATATATATATATATATATATATATATATATATATATATATATATAGACAAAACAGAATCCCAGTGCTGGTTCAGAGAAGGAAGATCCACCATCGATATGATCTTCTCAGTACGCCAGCTCCAGGAAAAGTGCAGAGAACAGGGAATGCCCCTCTACGTGGCGTTCATTGACTTAACCAAGGCATTCGAACTTGCCAGCAGGAAGGGACCCTTCCGCCTACTTGAGAAGATCGGCTGTCCTCCCAAGCTACGCAGCATGGTGGTCTCCTTCCAAGAGAACATGAAGGGTACAGTTGTGTACGATGTTTCGACATCAGAGCTATTCCCTGTCTGCAGCGGTGTCAAGCAAGGCTGTGTCCTTGCTCCAACATTGTTTGCGATCTTCTTCTCCCTCCTTCTGTCATATGCCTTCGACTCTTCCTCAGACGGTATCTACCTGCACACCAGATCTGATGGGAAGCTGTTCAACCTGGCACGTCTGCGTGCCAAAACAAAGGTGACAGAAGTATACGTCAGGGAGATGATGTTTGCGGATGAACAGCACTCACTGCCCACTCAGGAGACGCCCTCCATAGGCTAATCAATCGCTTTGCACACGCCTGCAGAGAGTTTGGACTCACAATCAGCCTGAAGAAGACGAACATCATTGCACGGGATGCCAGCCAAGTCCCCTCCGTCAAAATTAATGACTACACCTGGAGGTAGTAGAAGACTTCACCTACCTCGGGTCAAACATCTCCAACAACCTTTCACGGAAATAAACTGGCGCATCGGAAAAGCCGCATGCACTATGGCCAAGCTGACCAAAAGAGTATGGGAAAATAAGATGCTCACTGAGAACACCAAGATGAGAATCTACAAGGCCTGTGTGTTGAGCACCCTCTTCTATTTCAGCGAATCGTGGACCACATACATGTGCCAGGAGCGCCGCCTCAACACCTTCCATATGCGGTGCCTCAAGCGTATCCTCGGCATCACATGGCAGGATCGTATCCCCTACAGCGACATATTGGACCGTGCCAGGATCCGCAGCATGTATTCACTGCTGAGCAAGAGACGCCTGCGCTGGTTGGGCCATGTACGGCGCATGGAGGACGGCCGCTTGCCGAAAGACATCCTCTATGGACAACTCACCAGTGGCGCGAGGCCAGTGGGACGCCCAGCCCTCAGATTCAAGGACGCCTGCAATCGTGACATGAAGGCCTGTGACATCAGCCCCAAAGGCTGGGAAGCAGTGGCCGAAGACAGCACAGCTTGGCGTCAGGCAACACACAGAGGCATTGAAAGGGCATATGAAAAGAAATACCAGCATGCGGCTGAGAAGAGGATGCGGCGAAAACAAAAAGCAGCACTACAACCACTGTCATCCTGTTTCGACTGCCTTGGCTGCGGAAAGGAATGCCACTCACGAATTGGCCTTCACAGCCATAGTGGACGCTTCCAAAAATAAAAAAAAATTACAAATTGACAACGGGGCGCATCAGCATCGTCTCTTCGAGACTACGTTCTGCCTATTATATATATATATATATATATATATATATATATATATATATATATATATATATATATATATATATATATATATATATATATATATATATATATATATATATATATATATATATATATATATATATATATATATATATATAATGTATATATATATATACTCCTGTTACTACAAACGGCACTAACATAATACAAACAGAACCCTACCTGTTTCCAGTAGCTTTTCCAGTCTCCTCTTTGTTGTTACCGTTGTTGTCTGCACATTGGCGAAGTGTGTAGGTGCGTGTTACCCACACTGGTTGGTTGTTCGTATGTATCACTGATGTGTCAACACTAGCAATGTTTTCCTATTTAAAAGTGAAATTGTACGTTACGGTTAAAAATAAATTGTGTATAGTGCACCAGCCTACACGCGTGACACGAACAGATACCTTGTTTTATTAAATATAAATATATTTTAATAAACTATATTCAGAACGTCAAACACATTAATTGGTTCTACCCCGGTGGTGTTGTCAATAACAATATTACATATTAAATATATTATATATTTGTAAATGCACGATAAATGGAATGTAGGCAATTGCAGTATCAAACCAAATGCAAATGTCGTAGGAAATTGATTGATCAAGAAAAGTATGTTATCGTAGATGCATAAACAACACAATTTTCGAAAATAACTTACAAGAAGATGTAAACCTAATTTTTAAAGGAATTTAATTCAGCACAGCATCAAATAAAATAATGTTCCTGCTACGTCGTTATTAAAAATAATATTATGGTTATTATCATCACAACATATTTATTGAATATACCATGTCCTCGTCTTGTTTTGGCGCACTTCCGGTGTCCAGAAAGATGTCATTATTGCGATGGTCTAAGAGGAAAATTCCGCCCGGCTTAACCAACGCGAACAGGTTCAACAGGGTCAATTTCAGTTTACCCTTCGTGCATTCGAAATCAGGTAACATGGCGAATGAATTCCCCAGACACAAAACGACGTCGAAACCAGCTTTGGGCAAACCGTCGATACGCCGTAAGTCTTGCTGCAGGGTTAGCAAGTTCGCCTTTTCTATCACTGCGGGTATGGAACCAAATTGCACATTTTCACGACGCTGGAGATCATAGAAAGTAACAGTATACTGGATTGCATAACCCCTTAACAACATACCCTAGAAATGCTAAACGTGTGTGCAGTGTAACTCAAATTATTCGCTACAAAAATTCAGTAAAATATATAATGTTGCGTACATCGTAATTGTTTGCGTCACATACCATATAGTATGCAGAAATTAAAATAAACCTGCTCTAAAAATAGGTGTGATGTTTTTGACGTTGAGTGGTTGCACTATTCACAATTAAAAAACTTCACATACTCAAATTAATTTTCGATATGGAATTCATAATTGTAATTAAGGAGTAATTAAAATGGAAATATTGGTGTGTTATAATGTAATTGACCTCCCCCAAGTCTGATTCCAAAAATAACTGTCTGTCGATTCGATTCATCCGAAAATTAATAATAACATTATTAGAAAACAGCTGACAGACTCGGAGGGGATAGTACGTCATGATGCCCGTTTTTAATGTCGATGATGATTACCCCAGTTATTGAAGGATGCATCGTTTTGCCTTCTTCGACGCTCGTTCCGGGCCTGAGTAAGCATTGGCTCACTGGCGTCTGTGCTCACGACCGTGTATCCTTCTTCTAACAACTGTATCGAGTCGACGCTGCAAAGGAAAAAAATATGCTGGATAAAAATGTTGCTTTTCATATTACTTTTATATCCACACAATTGTCGCAAAAAAAATTAATCGTAAATTGTCCTTAAAAAAACAATGATTCTTCCCTACATCCGTAGAAGTATCTAGTTTCTAACCACATAATTACTAATCTCAACAGGTCATACTGATAAGCAAACTACAAAACCAATGGAACAAGTAAATTGTTTAAACTGTTTTTCATTACAATGATGCGGGTTGCCAGACTTAGTTGCCGCTACCACATACCCAGTCCCGCAGGCGGCATCCAGCACAGTCTTGTAGTCGCGTCCTCCGACAACTGACGACAGCCACTGCTTGTACGCTGGCGAGCGGCTCAATAACTTGGGTAGCGATACAGCGAATTCATCGGCATATTGGTCGGGCGCCAGTGCACGATCGTTGACTTTTGTGTTGTCAGAATTCATAATCTATATCCGGCACCAAGCTAGAAAACAAAAACGTTGTAGAGTGATCGGTAATGACACGCACGCACGGTCGCACAAACAAATTAACAAACACATACTATGTTTTATTTGTATATATATATATATATATATATATATATATATATATATACAAACATAACATAGTATGTGTTGTTATTTTTTGTGATATAAATAATATTATTATTTTCATATCATCATATTATATATATATATATATATATATATATATATATATATATATATATAAATATATATATATATATATATATATATATATATATATATATATATATATATATATATATATATATATATATATATATATATATATATATATATATATATATATATATATATATATATATATATATATATATATATATATCTATAAATATACATATACATATACGTATACATATATGGAGTGTAGGGGTCACTATGTAGAAAGAAGGTTTCATGCTTTTGAGGAAATTTTGGGAAACGGGGTTGACTTTTATGAAAATAATATTATCTTCATGTTACTGGGGGTTCACTCTTTTGAGAAGGGGTTTCACTTTTTGGAAAGGAGAAGCGGTTTCACATTTTAAAAAAGGAGGGTTCACATTTATTAAACATTATAATATTATCTTCAACTCACTGGCGGTTCACACTTTTCAGTGGGGTCCACATTTTATAATATAATATATATTATACAATTCTGGTTTGTTTGAAGTAGAATCTTATTTTAACGATAAAATGTATTACCAAGTCACCTTACGTGTGGTCAGTTGGTAACAGCCAGAGAGCAGAAGACAATGTACAGACAGTCGCTAAGCCGTTATCTAAACTATATTATATTAAGATTTGTAAGCATACAATATTATGGTTTCAGAAAATATCTGCTCACTGAAACAATGCAGAGTTAGCAAGCCAATTAATATATTTTTCGTGGTGGCACGCTACATGGCATCCACGCATTCATAACACACAAAAAGCATCAGGCATGGGTTAATTGAAATTGTTAATTTGTTCATTTAATTAACTCAAGTTAATTTCGTTTAATTAACTAACTTTTCCAGAAATGTTAGTTTAATTTAATTTAATTAGGTAACTTTCCAAAAATGGGTTAATTTAATTTAATTCCCAATTAACTATCAATTAAGTACTAATTTAACAATTGATTTTAATGGATAGATTAGGGTCTGGCATGTGTGAATAAGAGGGAGCTCATCACAGAGCACAACTGCACTGTACAAATTGAGATGAGATGGTACTTCAGGCACATGTGAATTGGAGGGAAGCCTAGACTGTCCTATGTTATGGTGATATGGCTGACCATGGCTTAAACAAATCTTTCTTTAAAGTAAACATAATTGATACATATTTAGATGCTAGATTTTTTGTCTTATAATATTTTTTCAATTTCTTGACGCTGTGACATGCAGAGCAATCTTGTGGTGAACCAATGAAAATTTCAAAGGATTTGGAAAATAGCCAAGATGTACGCAATAAGAGAAGCCAGTTCAGTGAACTAATTGTAATGGAGAAAAATGACATCAAAGTTTGAGAACATTTCAACAATGAATTGTGTAGCAAAAAATAGACACATAGTCATGATATTATACAAATATATTCTCCAAATTATGCTCTATCTAAAAATTTAAAGTAGAAGAAAATAGACTAAAAAATAAAAATATTATCAAACATATACTTTGTGAAACACAAATAAGAATTATTTTCAAAAAACGTCAGTATGGATAAAATGTTCACTGTTGATATAACGTTCACTGCTGATACAATGTTCACTGTTTTCTGTTCTGCTGGAGCCTAAAATGCCCCGGCAGCATAGTCGGATGATGCAGATTCTGCCGCCCTCGTTCGTCGAGCCTGGCGAGCCTGTCGAGTTGCTGCTGCAGTCTGGCGTTTAGCTTGACTCAGCCGCCGTCGGTCCGTCTTCTCTGCAGATTCCAGCAGGTGGATACCTGACGGCACCTGCATCACGTCACACAGATTCTTCATTGTCACTTCGATGCCAGCGTTGAATTCTGATACCGCGCTGCACGTTGCAGAGACAACATGCTCCAGGCCGACAAAGCTCGTCTTGGGGCACTTGTTCCAGATGACCGTGTGCACGGTTTCATTATTGTTTTGTGTTTTTCCGAGCTTGCAGCGTTTCAGCAGGTCAACGTGTGCCAGCCAGGTGTACACGCCCCTGACGTGTTCTGCGACGTCGGATGAGACTGGCGTGCCCACATTCGTCCGATGTGGTCCTGGCTCCTGCCCGGTGACGAGCGCCTTCTGGTAGAAGCACAAGCTGTCAGCTCCCACGGGCAGCAGTCGTGTTGGGGCTTCTCATCAGTGGAGATGGCGTTGTCGAATGTTGCCAGTATGGCATCCCGTCGACGTCTTTGGGATGGGCACGCACAGCCTTGCCGTAGTAGGCCGTCAACTTTTTGATTGTTGCCTGGGTCAACTTCCCGAAGCCCCGACCTCCGAGGGTGATGCCAGCCTTCTTTCTCGATGCTGCCAACTTGCGAAGGGCCGTGCCGAGTCGTTTGGCGACTTGGTTGATGCACTCCGCCTTCTCTAGCTCCACGTCGCCAGACACACGCATGTTGGTGATGCGGTTGAAGGTCCTTGCATCTACATCGCCTAACATGGTCGTGTAGCGAAAGTTGCGGTTCATGGAGAGGGTCCACAGCAGCTCTGCAGCCATCGTCTCCATGCCGCCGGACGCCCCTTGTAGTTCCGGTTGCACTCCGGTTCATGCGTCTTGAACCAGTCCTTGAACTCCATTCTGGCCATGCCGCCGTGTCGAGTGATCGTGTAACCACAACGCTAGCAATACAGCGACATCACCTGAAGGTCGATCACACGCCCTGTGAGTACTTCCACAACACAGCTGATCCCGTACTGCGAGTTGTGGCCGCGTGTCATACACGACCCATTGAAACTGACGACCAAGTTGATGGTGTCATCTTCTACGATCGATGGGTCTGTGTCACGGTAGACACGACGGACAACGTCAGCTGCATTGTCGAGCATCCGTATCACGACAACCTTGTTTGCGTCACAAACGACGTGTGCATGTTTGGTGAAGGAAGTGTGCGTCAGTGGCCTCATGTCAAGGAAGCGGCACAACTTGACCAGCCCAGCATGGCCAACACCCACGTCCATCGATGAAGCCATTGCCTGTCGCTAAACGATGAACGGCGCATTCCCTGCAGTTGACTCCTCGATGCGGTCCGACGTGAGGGTGGAGTTCAGCACAGCTCCATACTCTGTGCAACAAGTCTCCATTGCTGCGACGAGGCCGAGTTTGTGGTCAACGACCCGGACCACCAACGATGCTGCTCCACACTCCAGACACAGCAGGCCTTTCACGAGTGCCGACAACATGGCTGCTCGTGTGATGACATTTGTGATGTCAGACACTGTGCCAGGCGCATCCTCAACGTCACTGCCATCATCTCGGAAGGCAGCCCTGTATGAGAACTTCATCTCTGTTGCCGAAGTTGATGGCTGTGGTCCAGTGACCTGTGAACACAGTTATATAATAATAATAATAACATAATGTTTGACAACTATTCAGTTTACATTAAAGACATTGTGGTATATTTGAAAGTACATGAATTTGTATTTCGGATACCTCAAAATGTAAACAAGTAATTAGGATTTTCAAAATATTCTTGCATTTTGTAACAGCTGATACAACTGGTCATTGTGGCATAGAGCTAATGCATGCGCATAACATAAATTGCAAGGGTAATCCTACAGTAGCTTAGCCTACCTGCATGTACCAATAGTGAATTGGTAATTCCGTTCAGTGATTCACCATTACCATTGGGCTGGTAGTGTTATTTCTGAATATGACATGGCAACATATTCAAAGTCACAGTCTGGTTAAATGAGCCACTTATAATTCGATGATAAAATCACGAAATGGTATTTTATCAGCCAAAAATAAAAATGTAATAATACCTGACTAGCAAGAGGCTGTCGAGTGTCGCTCGTGTCACTGTCCGAGTTGGATACAAAGGATCCGACAGGTGAAACAGCTGGCACCGCCACTGTGGCCGTCGAAGGTTCCCCATTTCCCTTACTCGGCGCAGTCCGTGCAAGCCGAAGGTGCAGTCGTCTATGCTTTCGACCCTTCCAGAAAGTAACGACATGCTTTTTTACCATCCGACTTGGTGTCGTATGTAAAATTACTTTTATAACTGCGGAAAATAAATGGCGTAGATCGATGGCGATTGTAAACAAAATGGGTCGAGTTCATGCATTTCGACCGATCAGCGCATGCGTATAAAGTCACGTGGGCCATTATATCCTATCATTGCCATAGATCGGCAGGTTGGGTTCGGGCGATAGGGGTAGATTGGGGTCATTCTAAACGGAATAAGTCGGAAACAGCCGAAGATTTTAGAAAACCAGTAGTACCATCATGCATTGCGATAATGAAGCTGTCTGTTGGTGTGCGATATGTCAACAAAGGTTAAAAATGGCGGAAGATATAGGCGATCAAACACACGCGATTTTTCGATCGGCGATGCTTCATTGCACATAAACAAAAGAAACAAGACACTAGGGCTGTTGCTAAAACGTGTTTTTATTGCATTTATCGTATTCATTCATAGTAACAATGTGCACAAATCGAAAGTTAACTATATTATATGAATATCTCGAAACGAGAAAATTGCCGACACATTTTTTTGGGGACACAGTAATGCGAAATCCACGGTGTCGCGTTGACTTAAGGTCCGTTGGTCTGTAATAAATTTTATCTATCACTCAAAATAAACCCACCTTATAAAGTTTGTCTCACCACTAAAGGCATGTGTTGTAAGGTGATATAGTGTTCTAGATTAATATTATAATAGCTCCCATCACGTCTGATTTTATCTCTACACATTTACCTTTCTTTCTAACATATGTGCCACCATTTGCCGATGCTTGGAATCACCACATGTATATGTTGTTGTATAATGTACGCATCTGCTTTAATACAGCAAATTAATTAATCGCTATCCTCGTCTCCGTCGGGACCATCCCCACTGTGCATGACGTCACGTTCGCCGTCGTCACCACAGCTGTCGCCACCATCGCTTTCCTTGTCTCCGTCGGGACCACCCCCACTGTGCATGACGTCAACTTCACCGTCGTTACCACTGTCGCCACCATCGCTATCCTCGTCTCTGTCGGGACCACCCCCACTGTGCATGACGTCAACTTCACCGTCGTCACCACCGCTGTCGCCACCATCGCTATCCTCTTCTCCGTCGGGACCACCCCCACTGTGCATGACGTCACCGATGACAACACCTACACCACCCCCACTGTGCATGACGTCAACTTCACCGTCGTCACCACCGCTGTCGCCACTATCGCTATCCTCGTCTCCGTCGGGACCATCCCCACTGTGCATGACGTCACGTCGCTATCCTCTCTTGTGTTGGGGCCACCCCCACCGCAGATGACGTCCCCGGACCGACGGGATTAGGCAAAAGTACTTTCGTGACGCTTATGCTGCGTCACGCTGCTGCGATGATCGATCCGCCCGCCGAACGGATCACGTGGTGTTACGGAGAATGGCAAGAGGCTTACGCAACGATGGACTTATTCGACGTGCGGTTCGAGGAATGGTTGCCGAGTTCGAGCATGTTAGATTCGTCAACGAGGAACCTCATCATCATAGACGATCTCATGGTCGAAACGGACAAAAAAGTCATCACAGGAACGCGTCCGTGCTGTATATCGTACATAACTTGTTCCCTAAAAACAAAGAGAGTCGTACAATCAGTCTGAACTCTCAGTACATGATGGTGTTCAAGAATCCTCGTGATGCATCGCAGATGTCGCACTTGGCTCGGCAGATGTATCCGGGGCGCGCCAAGGTCGTTCAAGAGGCTTTTAAAGACGCCACGTCGGTGCCGTACGGCTATCTATTGGTCGATCTCAAACAGGACACGCCCGAGGACATGCATCTGCCCATCTTTCCAGACGACGGTGTTCAGTACGTGTACTTGCCGAAGGTATAAAAAGACCGAGTACGTGGATCGTCTCTTCATTCGCATGATGTCTGACCTGATGAAGAGACACATTTGGGGAAATACAGGCTCTGAACAGATAGAAGAGCAACAAACTGAGAAGGGGCATCATTGCTAACGCCGACGCCGATCTGCTGTGTGCACTGGCCAAGTGTGCCTACAACATTTTAAAAAAGAACATTCCATTGAGCGATTTACAGAGGCGACATTTGAGTAAATACAGGACGAAATTACGAGAGTTGTCTCAGAGACGAACTCCAGCTGCCAGGAGAAGACGCATCTTACTCCAACAGCAGGTCGGCGAGAGACAGAGCGGAGGTTTCCTGTCGGCCTTCCTAGCACCGTTGGCAAGTTCGGTCTTTCTACCCTTGCTCCGAGGGGTGATGCTCAAGAGGTAGTGACATGGAACACGCGCGAAAGATGGCCTTTGTGGACCCGCGAGTGTTGTACACATTTCGTTCACCACCAGCACCCCCACCCTCGACGGACTCCTTAGGTAAGAAGGTGCATGCCCTCGATGACGAGATGATGACTATCCTAGATAGAAAGGACCTCGACGACAGGACCAAGGTAACACTGTATAATCAGGTGTTGCAGCGGTACAATGTCTTGTCTGATAAACACGTCAAGGAACCGGTACGCGTGGTCGCGATGAACGAGTCGGGGGCAAAGGCGGGGGTGAGGGCAGAGGGAGCAGTAGGAGCTCCTGCTAGCGGAATAGAGGCCGACGTCGTGGACACCGTTCCCAAGACCATGCAAGCCAAACCAGATGTTTGATGGAGCATATCAAAAGAGATATCGCGTGCACCGCTCCTGGCGAACTGATCCACGAAGGTGTGCCGGTTGCCGGATGTAACGTGGTGGATCTCGTGAATGATTTTTTGCGTAAAAGAAAGACCGATCCAACGGGATGGCAGCCATTCGCACGACAAGTACGTGCCATGAACCTGCCCATGGAGTTGGTCGGTAACGTCGCCAGGAGAGCCTACATACGTCATACGACGACGCCCACTCCAGGTCATCGTCGTCGAGCGCAGGCTACTCCTCGCACTGGTGCGGGTAGTGCACGAAGATCACCCAGTTGGACACCCCTTGCTCGTCAACACAGTCCGATGGAACATTCCATGATAACCCCACCCCCGGAACGACAACGCAAGGCTTTGGTGTCAATGGCTAGTTGGGAAGACATTTAACCATTTTAGTACTACAGCCCTGATCTGCTGTGACCACTGAAAACTGCATTCCCAGTGAATATGCAAGAAAATCGACTGCATCACTTCAAGTCAATATTTCAGCAACAAAAATGCATTTTATAATAAGGAATATTATATATATATATATATATATATATATATATATATATATATATATATATATATATATATATATATATATATATATTCTGAAAGTACGATAATCAGTGAGTAAAATAAGTCATATCACTTTGCATTTCGTCGTCATGGTAACCAGCAATCCAAGATGGCCGCCACGGTTTCAACGTTTTTGCAGATGCTGAACGCAGTTGTATGTCAATGACAATGTACATATTTAATGTAAACTACTCATGTTGATCATGCTACAGGAGTGTACTATGATATAATATACAATATAAAGTATATTTTGTGGAGTATGAGAAAGTGAAAAACAAGTTATATATCTGTATTTTAAACATATATGACAGAAGTGTTCATTTTTATATTTGCTAACACATTCATTGCTACTTGACCGATTCCAATCAAACTTTGCATTTTGTCGGATTCTCAGACGTCTTTTTCTTCAAAAAAAAAAAATTAAACTACGCATCATCCAGCATTGATAGTACAGTGGGCATCTCATCCTCAGCGTTTACACCGTCACATTCATCATTACTGATATCCGAGTAGCCATCGAAAATAATCCCGCTGTCAGTATCCGTTTTGCCTCCGGCTTGGTCGCTAAGTTCGCTAACATCATTGTTGTTTCGATCGTCAGCATCCGACAAAGATTCGTCGCTAAAACTATCAAATAATCCGTCCAAAACATACGGCGGTAAACCGCCAGTTAAAGTAAAGCCGTCCGCCATTGCGGCCATAGCAGATTTTGATAATCCATCATTAAAAAACGCGAAAATCTCCGTAAAATTATATTGAACGATAATAAACGATTGCCGCTACCGAATAGATAATTCATTCGCCATGATAACCGTATATAACAAGTGGCTCTACTTAGTGGATAATTATGAGTAAAAGCTATTTAAATGGTAAATGGTATCCAATGCCGGTATACCGGCCTGTCGTACTGTAGCGTCACACACCGCGAGGCCGGCATACCGGCCTGTCGTACTGAAATGGTTATGGCAATGCGGCACGTGTCCATAGCACAGTGTGCGCTGCGATGAGCGATCCACAGGACACGTACCGTTCCGTCGTCGTTGCGATATTTTGCAGTGAACTTTACTTGCTTGCTGACGCTGTAGCCCGAAGTCTTATACAAAAGTCGCTATTCGGGATATGGTTTCACTACTAGATTGTCGGTCATTCGTCATTGTTGTGGGTGCGGTAGTGGGTGTTCTGGTGTACGTCAGCGTACTCATCTTCACTCGTCAAGAACAGTGCTGCGGAGTCAACGTCACCGCCGCCAACCCATCGGAACTCTTTTAATGGCGCCGAACAATAAACCACTGAGGTCGGTTTACTTCGACCCGACAAGGGTAGGTAGTTACGGTGGAGTCGATGCCTTGCGACGCGTCACGCGCATGCCACGAAAAATGGTCGCAGAATGGTTGTCGGTACAGGACGCCTATACCCTACTCAAACCGGCGAGACGTTATTTCAAGAGAGGACGCGTCATCGTGTGTGGTCTACGGCAGCAGTGGCAGGCCGATCTCGTCGATCTGTCGAATTTGAAAAACGACAACGACGGTATGACCTTTCTCCTCACGGTCATCGACGTCTTTTCGAAAGTGGTCTGGTGTGTTTCTATGAAGAACAAGTCCGCAGCGTCGTTGGTAGCACCGCTGACAACCACGCTTGCCAACCGCTGGCCAAAGACGTTGCAGACAGATCAAGGACTGGAATTTCTGAATAAATCCATTCAGGCTCTATTGAAGAAGTACGGCATCCATCACTTCTCCACACACAACGCGGAGACGAATGCGAACATCGTGGAAAGATTCAACAGAACTTTAAAGATGCGCATGTGGCGATACTTCACGAAACACCAGATGTGGCGATACATCGACGTCCTTCAGGATTTGGTGCAATCGTACAACAACACCCCCCACCGCAGCATGGGCATGGCTCCGTCACAGGTAAGTGCACAGAACCAAGAAAAGGTGTGGCAGCGCCTTTACGGTCACGACAGTAAGGGCGTGCCCAAGTTTCGTGTGTCAGATCGCGTGAGCGTCAGCAAGTATAAGGGTAAGTTCAAAAAAGGCTACGCGGCAAATTGGAGCGAAGAGATGTTCACGATACACGAGGTTCATCCCTCCAATCCACCCGTGTACCGATTGAGGGACGAACTCTGTGAAGTGCTGGACGGAACCTTCTACGAAATGGAGCTGCAGAAGGTGTCGGTACCCTTCGATAAAGTGAAACGCGTGGAATCGGTACTGCTGCGCCGTAAGGTAGGTAGACGAACGGAGGCTTTGGAGAAATGGTTCGGCTACCTCTCCAAATTCAACAGCTGGATCGATGCCAAGGCACTCGTCCACTCCACTATAAAGACTAACCGCGCGTATGGTGACACTTCATTCGACAAATGACACAAGACACGACAACACGGGACTTCACCACCACCATCGTAGAAGAGGAGGAACAAGAGGACGTAGCAGCAGCAGAGGACAGTACTGACGCGCAGAGCGAGAGGACAGTACTCCTTGGCATCTGTTCGGTACCGTTTGTCCTAAAGAGGAAATAGTATTTCTGTGTCAGGTCCTCGTCTTGTTCACGGTCATCCTGATAAGCACTTACAACCTGACCACAGTTCACGAGAATTCTAATCTGTGGACGGCCTTGTTAAGTAGTTATTTGGGTTACCTGCTCCAAATCCCACGTTGAGAAGCAATGGCGACTGATTTCTACCTGACACTGCCTAGCAACGCTTCCATGAAGATGAATCCCGACAATACGTTTGTTTATTACATCACGGGCTTACCTCAACGTATCGACCTGAGTGGCGAGTGGGAGGGCGGGTTGGCAGAAATACAGTACCCACATACTTGATACAACATAGGAGTGTACGACACCTGGTTCTTCATTAACGAGACGATTGCTATGGGTTTAACCCCGAGTGCGAAGATCAGTGCTGGATATTACAAGTCTCCCATGGCATTGATGAACCATGTCAACAAGGGACTGAACAGTATGGCAACGGATAAGGTAGAGGCAAAATTGAGCTACAGTTCCATCACTCAAAAAATTACGTTGCACATGACACCAGGCACCGAGTTCACTGTACCTCACCGCAGTGTGCAGAGTACCCGAGACTAGGTGGAACGGATATCGGTATCAGAAAATCGGCCACCGTGTTTTTGCCGCCCAAAGAGACTGCCGATGGTCCGTACACCTACCGTTAAGAGGCCGAACACGTGGTGCAGATGGATCAAGAGTTCGATACCATCTACGTCTATACGGATGTCGTGGAGTCTCGTATAGTCGGTGACAGTGTCGCACCTTTGTTGCGATCCCTACCGGTTGGTGGAAGTCACGGCGCTACGGTATCTGATCGGTTTACTAACATTCACTACGTGCCTCTGTTGTACGCTCACTTCAAGTCGATAGAGATAAATATAAGAGACGACACCGGACGGTTCGTGCCATTCGAGTACGGTAAGGTGATCATGACGCTCCATTTTCGACGGCGCAGGACCGGATTGTTCTGAAGATGAATTACAGGCAGGTGGTGCACAGCCCTACTTCGCCGGTGCCCAATACCAGCGAGGTCACGGACTAGGCAGTCTGTTCGGAGGTCTGCTGCGTAGTGCCATGCCACTCATAAAGAGAGGTGCCGTGGCATCGATAACGATGGCTTTCGTACATAGACATTCGTGCGAAGGGGTCAAGAGCGAGCTGGGTCTCTTTACCTTTCCCCCCACTCAGACCAGCATCGTCGACAGCCATGCAGCGGAACATCAAACCATGGCCTCTCTGGACTCGGGTGGACCGATAAAATTCCTGATACCTGGATCGGGAGACGATTACCTGGATATCGCCAACACGATTATACACGTGCAGGTGAAGGTGACATCAGCCAATTGGGACGATCTTGACTTGGCCGATCCCGTGGGTCCAGTCAATAACTGGCTGCATTCATTGTTCTGTCAAGTCGACGTCTACCTGAACGGTACGCCGGTGACCCCTTCGACCAACACGTATGCATATCGCGCCTACATAGAGAAGCTGTTGAACTACGGTACCGATGCCAAGGTCACGCAACTGACGAGTCAGCTGTGGCACAAGGACACGGCCATTCACATGGACGTCGTCGAGATAGTCGAACGACCCGCGGCTAACGAAGGGTTCGTGACTCGACGATCGAACATCGTAAAGAGTCGCATGGTCGACCTGATGGGCCGTCTCCACGTGGATCTCTTTGTGCAGGATAAATTCTTGATCAACGGCGTCGATGTCCAGATACGACTGGTATGCAGTAAGTCCGTTTTTGCACTTATGGCTGGTGGGAACAACCCTGATTACAGGATAAGTATCGTCAATGCCACCTTGTTTGCAAAGAAGGCCACCCTGAATCCGACCGTGCAAATTGCACACATCAAGGCTCTAGAGAAGAGCACGGTCAAGTATTCGATGCGGTCCGTCGACTGCAAGGTGTACTCCATTCCCGCAGCGCTCGTTCGCACACGCACGAGAACCTGCCCCTCTGTACTCTACCGAAACGTCTGGTGCTGTGCTGCATAGATAGCGATGCGTACAACGGTGTGTACACCAAGAATCCATTTCACGCCAAGAACAACGCCATCACCTTCCATGCAGTGTACGTGGAAGGGCGATGGATACCCTCCAAACCTTTCCAGCCGAATTTCGACGACGACCTCTTCGTCAGGAGCTACATGAGTCTGTTCTCCTCGACCGGCAAGATGTGGCAGGACGAGGGGAAAGGACTGACTCGCAGCGACTACCGACACGGCTACACCTTCTTCGGTTTTGACCTGACCCCCGACCAGTGCGATGGCCCCTGCTTCCATCTGGTACTAAAGGGCAACCTGCGCAAAGAGCTGCATTTCCGCGACGCGCTGCCGAACACCGTGAACGTCGTCGCCTACGCCGACTTCGATTCCGGAAATAGACAAGAGCCGCAACATAATCTACGACTACTGAGATGGACACCCTGCAGATCGCCAGACTACTAGTGATGGACCCGCGCACTAGATCGATCTTTCGCGGTGTCGTACCCAAAGACGGACTGCCTGCGACGATAGACTATGGCCTTCGTGTGCAACACCGATGACGGCGACGAACCGGGCGAACATTGGATAGCGCTGTACCTGGACACCGACGGACGCGGCGATTACTTCTGCTCGTACGGTCTGCCGCCACGACACGCGGCGTTCCGCACCTTCCTGAACGAACATTGTTCCGAGTGGACTCATAACAGCAAGAGACTTCACAGTCCTCTGTCTAACGTTTGTGGAAAATATTGTGTAGCTTATGTATTGCTTCGTTGTAACGGCTTTCCGATGAGAACATTTATCAACATATTCGGCACCGATCTAGTAGCTAACGAGTGCCGCGTATTTGATTGGCTGAAACAGCTGCGACAAGGTAGACTGTATTATCGTACATAGTACATCGATTGAACCTCTGGCGAGGTGGAGACACCCCTAAGCTCGCGACCTCTGGCGTGATGGTCAACATCCGCAAATCACCTCATCATCGTCATAATAGACGTAGTCGCAGTGATATTATACGCTACCATTGTTGTCTCATCATTCTGCTTGTGTTATTCAACAAAATACGTGAGCAATCGTACCATACCGTGTTGTGTTGGTTTCTCGTTTCCTCATTAGCTCCTTTGATCGTTAATAATGACCCTGTTCATGACCGATGCGTCATGACCGATGAGTCACATCGTTAGGATCAGGGTTCACCGCTGACGACAGAAGGTTAAGGTTACACAACCGTCACGACAGAAAGTTACGGTTACACAGCCGTCAACAGATTGTGTTATAGTTAGGGTTAGCGCCAGTCGCCGTGGGTTAGCTCCAGTCGCCAGGGGCGGATTAGGGTTACGGATGGGGTTACGGGTCGCCGCCCGGGGGCGCTCATATAACCCAGAAGGCTGCGCGGCTGTGCAAAATGAAACCGGATGTCCCTCCCAAACTGGTGCCGTCTTGCTCCCTCACTGCCGACTAGCTCGGTGACAAACGCCTTCGGAAAATGGCGTAGATCGATGGCGATTGTAAACAAAAGGGGTCGAGTTCATGCATTTCGACCGATCAGCGCATGCATATAAAGTCACGTGGGCCATTATATCCAATCATTGCCAGGTTTAGTTCGGGCGATAGGGGTAGATTGGGGTCATTCTAACCGGAATAAGTAGCAAACAGCCGAATATTTTAGAAAACAAGTAGTGCCATCATGCAGTGCGTTAGTGAAGATGTCTGTTGATATGCGACACGTCAACAAAGTTTTAAAATGGCGGAAGATATACGCGATCAAACACAAGCGATTTTTCGATCGGCGCTGCTTCATTGCACATAAACAAAATAAACAAGATACTAGGGCTGTTGCTTAAAACGTTAGCAACATTTATCGTATTCATTCATAGTAACAATGTGCACATATCGAAAGTTGGATAACTATATTATATGAATATATCGAAACTGGAAAATTGCCGACACATTTTTTTTGGGACTCAGTAATGCGAAATCCACGGTGTCGCGTCGACTTAAGGACCGTTGGTCTTTAATAAATTTGACCTATCACTCAAAATAAACCCACCTTATAACTTTTGTCTCACCACTAAAGGCATGTGTTGTTAGGTGATATAGTGTTCTAGATTAATATCAATAGCCCCCATCACGTCTGATTTTATCTGTACACATTCACCTTTTTTTTTCAAACATGTGCCACGATTTGCCGATGCTTGTAATCACCACATGTACATGTTACTACATCACTACACAACCTAACCGAACTTTGTATTAGTACTAATTGTTTTGTATAATGTACGCATCTGCTTTAATACAGCAAATTAATTTTACACGCTGCCTGTGAAAAATTTTACATGTATTACATTATTACTTCAGGTTTGACAGCGACCAGTTTATTGTCGCATATTTAATCTCATACTGCTACGTTATGCTATATAACAACAGGTTACAGCTTTGGCTCCGCTGACAACAGGAACTTGTATCTCATTTGATGAGCTGTTCTACTTATTGTTTTATGTGTGCATGATTTATACAATTCCGACATTGTATTATTATTAAGATCCTGAAGCATGGTCGGATCCTTTCCCTGAAAAGGGGAGTCCTCAGTTTTCCAAAAACGAAACCAGCTAAAATGCTGGACTTTTAATTGTCCACATTTGTACAATATAGGCCTACGCACGCTTCTCGGGGTAAATTGTAATAATTAGCGCCTTCCACCCACACCCACCTTCTACAGTTCCAAGTTTCCGTCTTCACCGGCCGGTTGTCGCACACAAGATCGGTAAAGGTTGCAGCTAGTGTTTTCCCCGAGACTCCGTCCAACTGATTACAACGTTGTTGATGTCATTAACTGTCTATGAACGAATAAACACAATGCTCGCTTTGTCGTTGCTTAGCCACGTTTAAAAATAGCTGACGAGTACAATACGGTTGTTCACCTGTGCAAGCTTTGACCTAAATTCCGATAGCCGGCTAGCTCGGTGACAAAGGCCTTCGGAAAATAAATGGCGTAGATCGATGGCGAATGTAAGCAAAAGGGGTTGAGTTCATGCATTTCGACCGATCAGCGCATACGTCTGAAGTCACGTGGGCCATTATATCCAATCATTGCCATAGATCGGCAGGTTGGGTTCGGGCGATAGTGGTAGATTTGGGTCATTCTAACCGGAATACGTCGAAAACAGCCGAAGATTTTAGAAAACAAGTAGTACCATCATGCAGTGCGATATAGAAGACGCCTGTTGACATGCGATATGTCAACAAATGTTCAAAATGGCGGAAGATATACGCGATCAAACACAAGCGATTTTTCGATCGACGATGCTTCACTGCACATAAACAAAAGAAACAAGACACTAGGGCTGTTGCCAAAACGTGTTCTTATTGCATTTATCGTATTCATTTATAGTAACAATGTGCACATATCGAAAGTTAGATAACTATATTATATAAATATATCGAAACTGGAAAATCGCCGAAATTTTTTTTTGGGGACTCAGTAATGCGAAATCCACGGTGTCGCGTCAACTTAAGGATCGTTGGTCTTGAATAAATTTGACCTATCACTCAAAATAAACACACCTTACAAAGTTTGTCTCACAACTAAAGGCATTTGTTGTAAGGTGATATAGTGTTCTAGATTAATATCAATAGCTATTATTAAGATCCTCCTGAAGCATGGGCGAATCCTTTCCCTGAAAAGGGGAGTCCTCAGTTTTGCAAAAACGAAACCAGCTAGAATGCTGGACTTTTAATTGTCCACATTTGTACAGGGTAGGCCTAGGCACGCTTCACGAATAAACACAATGCTCGCTTTGTCGTTGCTTAGCCACGTTTAAAAATAGCTGACGATTACGATACGGTTCTTCACCTGTTCAAGCTTTGACCTAAATTCCGATGGCCGGCTAGCTCGGTGACAAAGGCTTTCAAACAGTTCAATAATAAATAACGTCTGTCACGAATGCCCTGCGTCCTTCGTGCATTCGCTCCTTGCCTCCTTTCCTCCTTCCCTCCCTCCCTCCCTACCTACCTACCTACCTCCCTCCCTCCCTCCCTCCCTCCCTCCCTCCTTCCCCCACCTTATTTTCCGCTGAGTACGGAAGACCGACCGACCGACCGACCGACCGACCGACCGACCGACCGACCGACCGACCGACCGACCGACCGACCGACCGACCGACCGACCGACCGACCGACCGACCGACCGACCGACCGACCGACCGACCGACCGACCGACCGACCGACCGACCGACCGACCGACCGACCGACCGACCGACCGACCGACCGACCGACCGACCGACCGACCGACCGACCGACCGACCGACCGACCGACCGACCGACCGACCGACCGACCGACCGACCGACCGACCGACCGACCGACCGACCGACCGACCGACCGACCGACCGACCGACCGACCGACCGACCGACCGACCGACCGACCGACCGACCGACCGACCGACCGACCGACCGACCGACCGACCGACCGACCGACCGACCGACCGACCGACCGACCGACCGACCGACCGACCGACCGACCGACCGACCGACCGACCGACCGACCGACCGACCGACCGACCGACCGACCGACCGACCGACCGACCGACCGACCGACCGACCGACCGACCGACCGACCGACCGACCGACCGACCGACCGACCGACCGACCGACCGACCGACCGACCGACCGACCGACCGACCGACCGACCGTTTATTTTGGTACAGCCACCTAGTGATCGTATGTGGATGTCTTCAGAAATTGGATTTACTTTCCCGTCACGAGATTTTACTGTTCATTTATATTAACACATGGACACTGCTTAGTACCCGAGGTAAATGAAGTGACTGCTTAATCATTCTCGTGTTGTACATAAATAAATTACTTAACTGACACAATGTTAAGTTCATGTTTGAATAACCTGAATATTCACTGTCTACCTATTGAAGAATGAAATGCATTGAGGGATGCATCATCAAGTTCGCCTCGAGCCATGTTGCGTGACTGTCACCTTGTGCTGCTGGAATGTGAACAAACCAAACCCACCGTGTGACGATTCTTTTGCGGACAATTGCTCATCAACTCTTCCGTTGTCGATTGGCGCGTGATTCAACGTCAGCTTGTCAACGTCCCTTGACAACTTCATCTCATAGACTCTTCCGGTAACGACCGCGTTATGATTTTTCCAGGCACCGCGATGTGGCGCCACTTATTGTTGCACACACCAGAGCCTGGATCCAAACCGTAATTTTCATTGTGACGGAAATCATGTATGCCTCCAGATTCTGGGATTCCGAGGATTCGGATAACTCTTCTTTTATTAGTTTATACGATGTAAGTCTAATCAACTTTACACTTCACGTATATTTACACAACTGTCAAACTGAAAATTTAAGCCATGCAAAATAATGTTGCATTGTAGAATCTCTATAATAGCGGCGCTTGTGTTGTACTACGCACCGTTCTTTAGCCAGCCATATGGGTATCGTCGACAACTAAAAGCGGTTCGATCGCCGGAAGTAACGTCTGCTCTTGTCCAATGCGGTCCTAGAAACCATTGTCAACGAATCATAGAGCTCGGATAATCGGAACTGACGTCAAAATGTCAATAGGTATGCGTTGTTAATATTTAAGAATATGTATATATGTCGGCAATATATACTATTCGTAGTCTTAAGATGTGTTCACAGAAGTGGCTGCATGCGAAGAACAGTTCGGTAATATTTCAGCCTTATATAGGCTGCTTCGAGACACGGACAGTTAGTTCGAGCAAATTGTTTAAGTTATAGTCCCGCTTACCAGGGTACCGTGTATAAATGCTGTTCATTAGAAGCAGCTGACACAATTAAATATATAATCAAATGCAGGGTGATATAATAGACAAATGCACACATAGTTGAAATCAATCATGAAATTAAAAGTTTACTCACGAACAAAACACCAGTCGAATATAGGTTGTCGAACAATTGGAAATGTTTAATCACCATCGCAGTTTTTTTTAACAATAATAATAATAATAATAATACTATTTTTATATAGCGCTAATTCCCGCATGGCGGATCGATGCGCTGTACAAGAAATATAATCAATGTATATTAATAAATATAAACAATGTGTTGGTTAATGTGGAAATAATATACTAAACAGCTTCAGCCATACGTAAGTTCCATAACTTATTGGTACTGACGTTAGCTGAATGTATACGTGTTGAATATCTATCAGTGCACTTACAAGATCCAAAACTACTACTACCTCAGAAGTGTCCAAATTATAATTTGTTTCTTCTACCATTTGAAAATACACCCTTTAAAATACACGCTTTATGTGCAAATATAAAACGTGAAATGCAATTACATGGATTTGGCATGAAGGCGACTTTAAGCAGTATATTTTACTTAAAATGGAAGCATGTTTGTGAATCGTTGCCGGTCGTGAAGAGAGAGCTACCCCAACGGTAAGTCCATCACGCAGTGATCGTCATTACGCAGCAGTTACTGCAAACTGCTGGCAGACTTCTCTATAACGTGGCCGTAATGGCTTGGTATCTGGACCTCCCCGACTTGCTTCAAGTCACCGTAGACTGTATGTTTAACGTTGGCACCAAGTACTTCTTTAACCAACTTACCGACGTCCGCTAAACGATGCGGGTAGCAAGATGCAGAGACATTTTGTGGGCTGAAAAAATAGATTCGATATCACCAATAACATAGCAATAACAAATGTATCAAGATTAACATTACAGTTACCTTACTAAACGTCAGTATTAGGCGATTAATCGATGTTATAAGTTTGCACACCATAGTTGTTTCGCGATATTGCCACGGACTGCGTGTTTGGTAATGTCACAAATGACTTGTCATTAAACCTATTGATATTACCTTGTTGAATGTGTCGGATATGGAGGGTATGCACTGTCTTAACGATTTCCGCCGGTCTCCTGATATTCCGCCATATTGGCGATATCAGCCACAATAACAAACACGTATTTTAAGTGCGTCGCTTCTTGTCATATTTATTTCACGACATGGCAGCCAGTAAGCAGAAAGTAATACCGCCTAGTTATTGTAAAACTTTGGAAGGTGAGGACAAAGTGTGATATGACGAGAAATTACGCCTTGTTGGGAACGAAGACCCCCAAGCCCTTTCGATCCGTCGTATTGGACAGACGATGTGACATTTCTGCCTTCGACTTCGTATTTTGATATGATGAACCATTTAGTTTTTTTTCATCCAATCCATACATGGTGGATATCCGTGCATACAAAGAATTAGAGGCCTATAACCAGTTTGTTTGCGGTTGGGTGCTTGAAAGAAGGGTGCTGTGTCGTGACTGCCAAAGTGAGTTGATTACTTTTGTCTTGAACCATAATTATTTAATATATTTCTATATCTTTGAAATAAAGTTAACAGCATGTCATTAATCGCTCTATTTTACTATTTTGCTGTGTGTGTGTGCGTGTGTGCGTGCGTGAGTGCGTGCGTGTGTGCATGCGTGCAAGCGAGCATGCGTGCGTGTGTGCTACAACTGGGGGTATACGTACAGGGCAAAGGAAATGGCATCACCCGTGCTATGGCCTATGTACCATGGGTAATCCGGCATAGAATGTATACAATTTTCCTGTTATTGTTTTCCGTACCCATATGTAGGCGCATGCAATAATACTGTAAATTTATGTAGGATATCCTTGCCAAAGCCTAAATAATAACAATATTTAGTAAGTATTTACATTGTGTGGCTTTCTTCATGGCACCGAGGGCCTGCCAGTTGCACTTGGAAATTGGGTAGTGTTTGCACGAACTGCCGTGACGTGCGCATAATCGTCGAATACACACTGAACGCATCGTATTGTGTATGCGCTGGTTGTGAGCTTTGAATGTGTTATCAGTCATTCGATCAATACATTCGTATTCAGACAAATCCGGTGGAAGTACAAGTGCTCATAGACACAGCTTATACGTGAAAAGCGATACATATGTGGTTACGTTACTAACAAGTTTATTACTAGTATTTGGTGTTCCCAAAACAGCATGAATATACATATAATTTAACATATATTTGAGCACTTAATTGTAAAGAATTAAATGAACATGTTGATGTAAAGAGAGTACATTAAATTGGAAATGTACATAGATTTACATTACTAAATTAAAGTACTTATTTAAATAAACAAATGGAATATACTCATGACTGGTGGTCTGCAGATAATGTAGATTACAATGGTGGTTTCCTACTGGCTGTCCACTTTGTTTCATAACTTTCTTTATTCAGATGATATAGAATTGGAACTGCAATTACTGCAATGGCTAGACACGTTAATGGCTGCACCGGCGATGGCTCTGGAGCGACTGGGGCCATTCCAACCCAGCCTGATGTTGAAAGGCAACGTCAAGTTTATAATGGAGTGGATGGCTCGAAGGGGCTTGCTCCATAACACACATATACACGCGCGCCCGCGCGCACACACGCACACACACACTGCCCGCAGTGTGCGAATGTGCGATTGAGGCACATCTAGATGCGAAGGACGGCTGCTGCTGGAAATGTCGACAGTGTCGTCGGAGAGAAGGCGTCAGAAGCAACTCCTTTTCCATGAGCAAGATTGCTCTGGGGAAGCTGATGCTGTTCCTTTTTAGTTGGGCGTTAGAAATCCCCATGCACAACGGAGAGTGGCACCTGCCGATTTCTCGGAAAACGTCCGTCGACTGGGCAAACTTCCCCAGGGATGTCTGTGCCCATTCAACTCGGTGGTTTCGACAACAAAGGCGACCCAATTGTTATCGAAATCGACGACAGGAAGGATCACGGTGGACGATTAATGAAAGGTATGTGGGTGTTTGCGGCCATCGAGCGGGAAAGTGGGCTGTGTCGTATGGCAGTGGTACGCTACAGAATTGCAGCGACACTGGAGCCTTTGATCCGACAGTGGTGCCTTCCTGGCACTCACGTAATGTCGGATGGTTGGAGGGCCTACAACAACATAGGTCAGTTGAACGGAGGCGTGTGCCTCCACGAAGTTGTGGTCCACCAAAAAAAAGTTGACCCAGTCCACTCTGACATCCACACGCATAATGTAGAAAACCTATGGACGAGGCCGAAATGAAAACTTCGGCGCCAGTTGGGAACGACCAGAGCCTTCTTCGACACATACCTGCAGGAATTCGTGACAACAACGCCACAAGGGACATATACAGCGCCTGTCTACGTTCCTAGTTTGCAATCGAGCTCAGTACCCATGAATGAATGCAAACTAGCAATGAACTTGCATCTCTTAACCAAACGGCTGTCTTCAGGCCAACCATGCTATGGCAAAAGAGTTGTTACATCGAAATTGCATGATATTTCATGTCTACATTTAATATTTCTATTCTCTTTCTTTTGCAGGTATGAGTTCTACATTTCAAATGCTGTTCACTTTCATCCACGCATCCAGGAAACTAAATACTATTTATTTAAACTGTAACGTATGATTAAGGTATCACATACATTCTTGTTTTATTATGTTCGCGGTTCTGAATGCACCGAGGTACTGCTAATGCGCAAATCGCACACGCGACATGTTTATCATGCAATTGATTTTGTTATTTTGATCTGTAAAACTTTAATTAAAATTAAATTTAATTCAATTAAAAAGTGGTCTGAAACTCAACATATGTTTATAATATATGAAGTTTCTTACCAGAACGTATGCGGAATGATGTAAGGAATACAATTAGGTATAGAAATGCAAGTAAAACCGTCGGCATAAAGCCTGAAGCGTATCACTGAATGTTGGACTATATATACGCTGGGGACTGATCTAACTGGGGTCGGCCCTTGGTATGTCGAGAGAAGGAGACTATAGAAATTTCAATTGTACGTCAGAACATCGCGAGAAGGAGACTACTAAAATAGTATTTGTACTGTTTGAACATTGCCATTGGCGTAAGTACTCTTTTTGTTTGACGTTGCTAGTCAACGAAACATGTGGGTGTGTATATAAGAGAGAACAAACAGTCTAATAGGAATAGTGCTGCAACTGAAGCTCACAATGTCACTAGCTCTTGTAAAACAAAGCAGATTTGTGTTACTAAAGGATAAAAGTGATTCTTACTGTGTTTACAAGATGATGCAGTGTTTGCTAGTTTCGTGTGTGCTATTGTTAGGCTATAGTTAGGGTAAGGCAAGAGCAGCACATAGCGTTCTCTGTAGGCATCATAAGTCATTTTACTCTGCTCGTATTATATACTTATTACATACTGTTTGTTCATTTATTGTAATTTTCTTGTAAAAATTGGGTTAAATTATATCATGCAGAACCAACTCGGTCTTAAACGTCGAGAGACGTGCGCAGCGGAAGGCGAGCTGGAGCGTCGTGTGAGGGCGAGCTGGAGCGTCCTGTGAGGGCGAGCTGGAGCGTCGTGTGAGGGCGTGGTCGACTTGAGCGTCAGGAAAGCACGGACACATAAATGGCCTTTCGAGAGGTGCTGTGACACAAGTAGTGTGTGAATCGTGTTCGGCCGATGGGTGAATCGTTTCCGAGAGATATTTGAATCGTGTTCGAGCGATATGTGAATCATTTTCTTTATTATTTCAACATAATTAAATTATACTCGCAGTGTAGCGATGTTTGTAGTGTGTATTATATATATATATATATATATATATATATATATATATACACACGTGTCACACTGCGACAACCGTAAACGTGACTTAGCTCACTATCGCGCTCAAAGCTAATGTTTCGAATGAGTAATCACGGACAAAGGCAATGCAGGCAGCTTGTTATTGTGAAATATCGCCACAATAACGGCACATCAGGTTGGTGACGTTACGAGAATACGTCCTATACACTGTGTGGACTGTGCTAACAGGCAAAGACTTACTGTCCACGTGAGAAGACATATATGTGCTGCTGCTGATGTGGTGAATATTGGTCCAATTGGAAGTTGGTCTATATTTATTGTACCTTATTTATGCTAATTATGTCTTACCTCTCATCAACGAGCTACCAGGCAGTTGTGACGATTGTACATTGGATGTTTTACGATTGTTTTTTGTAAGATTGGTTGTTTATATATATATATATATATATATATATATATATATATGTATATTTCGCGAAGTGAACACTTGTTTTGTTGTGTAGTACATTGCAATAATAGTACTCAATAGAAACAAAACGCCTTTCAAATTAGGCAACATTTGCAACTAGCAAAAAGAAAGTTATCAATGAAACATTCTGACAGAAATTCAACTTTACATCCCTCTCCTACCGTACCTTTGTCCAAACACACGGGTTATGCTTGTTGCACTTTGCGGTCAATTGACACTCCTGTTACTATAGTCGGCACTAACGTAATACAAAACAGAACCCTACCTGTTTCCAGTAGATTTTCCAGTCTCCTTTTTGTCGTTATCGTTGTTGACTGCAGATTGGCGAAGTGTGTAGGTGCGTGTTACCCATACTGGTTGGTCGTTCGCATGCATCACTGATGTGTCAACACTAGCAAAGTTTCCCTATTTAAAAGTGAAATTTTAGCATTACGGTTTAAAATAAATGGTTTTAAGTGCACCCAACTACACGCATGATACGAACAGATACCTTGTATTGTTAAATATAAATATATTTTAATAAACTATATTCAGAACGTCAAACACATTAACTGGTTGTACCCCGGTGGTGTTGTCAGTAACAATATTAAATACTAAGCATATTACATATGGATAAATTTCACGATAAATGGAATATAGATAATTGTAATATCAAACCA
>BSQZ01000037.1:1627500-1752500 GCA_033239005.1 Lamellibrachia satsuma | reverse complement strand
TAGTATGCTTCACATGTCTTTCATGATAACTAGTGAGTATAATAATTATTTAGTAATATTTGTTGAATACAATATTAGCTTTCATCCATATCCATACATATACTTATGAGAATATGGCATGTTGTTTAATTTGTTTCACATATATTGTGAAAATGTAACACATTGATATAATTTCGAATGATGCAGTATACTAGTTGACAAGTTGTAGAATCAAAATAAAGTTATATGTTGTTCAATAAGACAGTGTTGTTGTGTCTTAAGCATGTATGTAACATTTTCAACAGTTAATTTAGGCTACACAATATAAGACAAATTATAATTGATACCTCACAGTGTTTGCTCTGGGAATAATGACACAAAGCGCACTTAGGGGGACTGGGGCATTGCATCTCGTAATAAAACCATGAATTTGATGATAAGTGGTTTCGATCATGTGGAATAATTTCAATTCCTTGTGTCTACACGATCTAAAGTGAACCCGAACAATAATTTTAAATCATAATTTCGTTACAATATAAAACATATTTTTGAGTGTGAGAATAGATAGCTGCTAGGTGGGAATTTCTGAAAATATCTGGCTAGGTAGGTGAAAAAACAGCAAGTTTACCCACTTCAATTATCAGTAACCGAGGGAAGCACTGTTTCAGTAATTACGCGAAATGACTGCACCTCTTTTCCAGTCATTTCGCGTAATGACTGAAATGTTCAGGCATTTCGCGAAATGCCTGAGTGAAACAGTCACTTCGCGTAATGCCTAAACATGTCAGTCATTACGTGAAATTACTGATTACGCAGATTGACGGTAACATATATATATCTTTATCTTTCTTTCTATCTCAATGCACAATTAAAGGAAATAATCAATGTTTACTTTTGTCTTAATTTATGAAACAATTGAATATGTAAACAGTGCTTTGTGCACAGTACTTGTGGCACCCTCTGTGTTGATGCCCCCCGCCATGTGAACTTGTAATGCCCCTTGGAGTTTGAGGAAATATGATATCACACTTGTGTAAACTTGTGGCGTCCTCCTGGAGTCTATTAAAAAATATGTCCCAGCATGAACTTGTAGCGCCCCTGTAGTATATACTGGGATAAAATGAACCCCCCGTTATGAAAAGCTAGCTACGAGCCTGATGTGTGAGAAATTGAAATTGGCTATCATGCTGCATTAATTTGTTGCAACCAATTATCCATTAGTGTGGGTTGTGACTAAAGTAATTTAGCTTATAGTACAGTCTATGTAGTCACTCGCTCGCACGCCAGCACGCACGCACGCACGCACGCACGCACGCACGCACGCTCATACACCGGTATTGATTTGTTTACGGTTGGCCGGAACATGATTATGCCGGTGAAATTCGGCTTGAACACTGGACTTGAACCCCGAATGAGGTAATCGAGCAGTGTGCCTTTACAAGTCCTGAGGCACTCTCAGCGTGACGGCGACGACGCCTATTCACAATAGCATAATTTTGTCCGCATTGTTCAGCCGCTTAAGATTTGCATTTGTTGACTAGTCATTGTTGCTCTGGTAACACAATCACGCGTGTCTTCACTATAATTGTTTGTGCATGCGTGTGTATGTGTGTATGCGTGTGTGCGTGTGTGTGTGTGTGTGTGTGTGTGTGTGTGTGTGTGTGTGTGTGTGTGTGTGTGTATATATATATATATATATATATATATATATATATATATATATATATATATATATATATATTAAAAATATATATTCTTCTGTGTCTCGTGTCTTGTACGTTACTTACTATATAAGCCATTTTGAAAAAGAAAATAAAGTTTTATAACACATTGACGCAAAGAACGGTGTGTCGCGTAACCTCAATTATCCAGAATCGATAACTTTAATTATAATTGATTTTTTTCTCTGTGGTGGCACTGTTTGTCGCACACAAAATCGCCCTTAAACTTTGATTATATTGACACAAATGTAATATCTCCAAAATGATTCTGATTGGCTGTTGGCGCTACACGAGGTCGCCTACACAAAATGGAGTGGTGACAGTAGCCTCTGCGGCCAAACTCTCTTCTCTGCGAATTCGAGTTAGACGTCGCGTCAAAATATCGACAACCGTCTCCCACATAGACAGCTAAATAATTCATCTACCTTAGCTGCTGATAAATAGCCAGAGGCGCAAACAATCGTTTCTCGCTCCACTACCTACACGCATGTTCGATTTGCGCGTAGTAACTGTACATGAAAAGTTGCTCACGTATCTCTCTATAGGTTTGGCAGCAAGATCAATTATTTAGATCACCAAGGTAGTGACGTTTTATTGCAGCACGCGATTATACATATGGAGTATAAAAAAAATCCAGATGCAAGTATGACTAAAAGAACAGCAAAAAAATTAAAAACGATGCAGTAAGTCGATGGAACAGGGGGGCGTCAACATACTATGTTCGCCAGAAACGACGCTGAACCAACGACGAACCCAGAGAGCCAGATCGCTGAAACAACGACGTACCCAGAGAGCCAAGTCGCCGAACCAACGACGTACCCAGAGAGCCAGGACGCTGAACCAACGACGTACCCAGAGAGCCAGGTCGCTGAACCAACGACGTACCCAGAGAGCCAGGTCGCTGAACCAACGACGTACCCAGAGAGCCTGGTTGCTGAACCAACGACGTACCCAGAGAGCCAGGTCGCTGAACAAACGGCGGCTTGATCGCTATCAGCCACACAAACACAATAATAATGTGTCTAGAATCATGTTAACCATGTGTTGTCCTGTCTTTTCTAATAACACGCAATTATCCATTGTAAACCACAGCTTCACGGAATCTGGGTCGTCATAATATTTATACAATAACGTCTGTGTGTAGCTTTTATTTTCGGCAAAACGCCTACGATATTGGATAACTGGGTGCAACAAAATAAAAGAGTAGCTTAGTCGCTTTGAAATTCGCAAAGCATAAACTTGTGTTGAAGTACACTTGACACAGCACAACGCTAGTATTTTCCCACTACATTAAATACATGTTAGTCAATTCTTGTTGTGTATTTTCTAACGCAATCATGCGTTCGAAAGATAATTCCGTGCGACAACTAAGCATGACCTTCGATTACACAAACTATGATAGGAAAGTTTGTCGTGTGTTTACATTCACTAGTCGGAGTGGATCTCACCAGTACATCCTCGTTTCCTACGGGCCTGTGTAGCTGCGTATGAGAAAATACAGAAAACTAAGCCAAAGGAAGGGACGTAGCCCAGTAGCCTATCCTAAAAACGTCACTCTGTGCATTGTTGGTATTGCTACTCCCCTAGTTAGCAGTACACACGCAGTCATACCAAAAAAAATCATACACCTGAGACACGGGACATGACGTGTATACTATATATGTATTTCACTGAGTGCCAGACACTACGCTTCGCTGCCCGTTCCGCTCTGCTTTTGTCAGGAGACTCCCAGGAGGTCTCCGGTTACAGCAGTCAATGGTGCCAGAGCAGGGTCCAAAACTCCAGCTATTATTTCGTCAAGATCCATGTTCCCATGCTGTGTGTCAACACGGGCACGACGAACGACGCGTATAACTGTAGCCGCAGCTGTAGACAAATCTGTGATCGCCTTAACCATACTGTCAACAGCTTGCTGAAGGCGACATTGGCCAGCTGCTTGCGGCGAGCTACGTTTTCGGCTTCACCGAGGAGCGGCCCTAGCTTATGTATCATTCTCCAGTATTCCTCGATGCGGTCCGCAACGTTTTCGTCGCGTTGATCGTCTACGACCATTCCAACAAGGACGCACGTTTATTCATAGATAGTCTCGCACAAATTCGAAATCTATGTGTATGTCTGTGAAACTGTGGAATTCAGTTAACCACATTGTTGCTAACTGTGTATATATTACATTGTTAAAAAAACCGCTACGGCGCTACATTACTAAATAAATACAAGATTAATACTGATAATGTACATTAATGTAATAACGAGGTTGAATGTCATATTATTAACGATTTCACTTTAAATATTTGTAATCAATATTTTAATGAGGAAAGCTTACTTGACCACCAACATACCATGTTTGTATGTTACAAAAGTTATGTACTGTGATAATGAGAGAAGGGGTAAATATTTACAACAATTGTTCTTCAATTTACTCATTTTCCAATAGCAACTAATAACAAGAAATGTTATTATATTATATTATGTTATATTATATTATATTATATTATATTATATTATATTATTGCACAACTATATTGTATTATTAATATTATATGTTGTTAGTATTAGTATTGGAAATAAATGTAATCTTATCTTGAATACTATGGAAAAAGGGGTATTCCACTTACAAGTCTATCATTGGTCCACTCTTATTTATTTTATATGTAAATGTTCTTCCTTATTGTGCAAAAAAAAGACCAAAACTATGTTAATTACTGATGACACTACCATATACAAGCTGATTTTATAAAGCTGTGATTGACGAACTGGAAGTATTAACTGACTGGATTCGGGTGAATAAACTGTTGTCAGATGTTTATAAGACGAACTGCCTGTTATTATGAAGATCACGACCATAGTGAAGAATTATTTCTAACAATGTCACATAAGATAACCAGGCATACAAATTGTCAAAAATGTCTAGGACTCCATATCGATGAAAGACTTGATTGGCAAGAAAACATATATGCATACAAAAACAGGCAAAATTAAAAAATAAAGTTAATCGCTTTGGTGCAGTTGCTGCCCTTACAACAATGTATAACACTTTAGTGTATCCTTACTTGATATACGGAATCATTGTGCGAGAATGCACATATAAATCCAAACATTGTAAAAATGAGTACCTTTCTGGCAATAGTGACAGTAGTGAATATGTGAACGAATTGTCTTCGCGCAGTAATTTCAGCGTGGTTGAATGCTTCCCAGAGAAGTTGAAATGGCCTTGGGATGAACAGGTCTGCCAGGGGGTGAAGTGTAAAGCGCTTTGAGCAGTCCTAAGGACTGGATACCGCGCTATATAAGAACTGACCTTTTTGGTGTCATTCTTAAAAGAAGCTGTTATGAACAATCTAGCCCCTATTTGTCAGCTTAAGATTAATAACATTACAAAATGTATGTACAATTATTTCCACATGAAACAAGGCAGTCCTCACATGTACGCCCTTCCAGCAGCTTTACTGTAAGATCATCAAACATGTTATAATGTTAAGGTCCGTTGATCTGGAATAAATAAACCCACCTTATAAAGTTTGTCTCATCACTAGAGGCATGTGTTGTAAGGTGATATAGAATAATATTAACAGCCGCCATCACGTCTGATTTCTTCTGTACACATTTACCTTTCTTTCTAACATATATGTACCACCATTTACCGATGCTTGGAATCACCACATGTATATATTACTACATCGCTACACAATCTAACTGAACTTTGTATTAGTATTAATTGTTTTGTTATAATGTACGCATCTGCTTTAACGCATCAGATTAATTTTACACGCTGCACGTGAAAATATTTACATGTATTACATTATTATTTCCGGGTTGACAGCGACCAGTTTTTTGTCGCATATTTAACCTTATAATGCTGTGTTATGCTATGTAACAACTGGTTAGAGCTTTGGCTCCGCTGTCAACACGAACTTGTACCTCTTTTTACGAGCTGTTCTACTAATTGTTTTATGTATATATGATTTATACAACTCCGAAATAAAGATAACATTTTATTATTATAAAGATCCTCCTGAAGCATGGGCGGATCCTTTCCCTGAAAAGGGGAGTGCCCATTTTTCCAAAAACGAAGCCAGAATTAATTATCCACATTTGTACAGGATAAGCCCACGCACGCTCGCGCTGGGTAAATTGCAATAATTGGCGCCTTCCACCCACACCCACCTTCTACAGTTCCAAGTTTCCGTCTTCACCGGCCGGTTGTCGCACACCTGAGGTCGGTAAAGGTTGCAGCTGGTGTTTTCCCCGAGACTCCGTCCAACTGTTTGCCACGTCGTTGATAAAATAGCCGTAGTCGCTGCTTAGCCACGTGTGAAAATCGGTGACCCGTGACGAGTCCGGTTACAGGTCTCAACCTGTACAAGCCTTGAGCTACATTTGAGAACTTATTAATGAGAATCGTGGCTTTAAACTATTTTAGCAAATTTCTCAATGCGTAGATAGGCTGACTGACTGACTGGCTGACTGACTTCCACTTCCCTTCCACTCACTATTTCCATCTTCAGCGGCCGGTTGTCGCACACAAGATCGGTAAAGGTTGCAGCTAGTGTTTTCCCCGAGACTCCGTCCAACTGTTTGCCACGTCGTCGGTGTCATTAACTATCCATGAACGAATGACCACAATGCTCGCTTTGTCGTTGCTTAGCCACGGTTAAAAATAGGTGACCAGTACGATACGATTATTCACCTGTTCAAGCTTTGACCTAAATTCCGATAGCCGGCGACCGACCGACCGACCGACCGACCGACCGACCGACCGACCGACCGACCGACCGACCGACCGACCGACCGACCGACCGACCGACCGACCGACCGACCGACCGACCGACCGACCGACCGACCGACCGACCGACCGACCGACCGACCGACCGACCGACCGACCGACCGACCGACCGACCGACCGACCGACCGACCGACCGACCGACCGACCGACCGACCGACCGACCGACCGACCGACCGACCGACCGACCGACCGACCGACCGACCGACCGACCGACCGACCGACCGACCGACCGACCGACCGACCGACCGACCGACCGACCGACCGACCGACCGACCGACCGACCGACCGACCGACCGACCGACCGACCGACCGACCGACGACCGACCGACCGACCGACCGACCGACCGACCGACCGACCGACCGACCGACCGACCGACCGACCGACCGACCGACCGACCGACCGACCGACCGACCGACCGACCGACCGACCGACCGACCGACCGACCGACCGACCGACCGACCGACCGACCGACCGACCGACCGACCGACCGACCGACCGACCGACCGACCGACCGACCGACCGACCGACCGACCGACCGACCGAAATAAATCAAAATAAACCTACCTTATAACTTTTTTCTCACCACTAAAGGCATGTGTTGTTAGATGATATAGTGTTCTAGATTAATATCAATAGCCCCCATCACGTCTGATTTTATCTGTACACATTCACCTTTTTTTTCAAACATGTGCCACGATTTGCCGATGCTTGTAATCACCACATGTACTTGTTACTGCATCACTACACAACCTAACTGAACTTTGTATTAGTACTAATTTTTTTGTATAATGTACGCATCTACTTTAATACAGCAAATTAATTTTACACGCTGCTTGCTAAAAATATTACATGTATTACATTATTACTTCCGGTTTGACAGCGACCAGTTTATTGTCGCATATTTAATCTCATACTGCTACGTTATGCTATATAACAACAGGTTACAGCTTTGGCTCCGCTGACAACACGAACTTGTATCTCATTTGATGAGTTGTTCTACTTATTGTTTTATGTGTGCATGATTTATACAATTCCGACATTGTATTATTATTAAGATCCTGAAGCATGGGCGGATCCTTTCCCTGAAAAGGGGAGTCCTCAGTTTTCCAAAAACGAAACCAGCTAAAATGCTGGACTTTTAATTGTCCACATTTGTACAGGATAGGCCTACGCACGCTTCTCGGGGTAAATTGTAATAATTAGCGCCTTCCACCCACACCCACCTTCTACAGTTCCAAGTTTCCGTCTTCACCGGCCGGTTGTCGCACACAAGATCGGTAAAGGTTGCAGCTAGTGTTTTCCCCGAGATTCCGTCCAACTGATTACAACGTTGTTGATGTCATTAACTGTCTATGAACGAATAAACACAATGCTCGCGTTGTCGTTGCTTAGCCACGTTTAAAAATAGCTGACGAGTACAATACGGTTGTTCACCTGTGCAAGCTTTGACCTAAATTCCGATAGCCGGCTAGCTCGGTGACAAAGGCCTTCGGAAAATAAATGGCGTAGATCGATGGCGAATGTAAGCAAAAGGGGTTGAGTTCATGCATTTCGACCGATCAGCGCATACGTATGAAGTCACGTGGGCCATTATATCCAATCATTGCCATAGATCGGCAGGTTGGGTTCGGGCGATATTGGTAGATTTGGGTCATTCTAACCGGAATACGTCGAAAACAGCCGAAGATTTTAGAAAACAAGTAGTACCATCATGCAGTGCGATAGTGAAGACGTCTGTTGATATGCGATATGTCAACAAATGTTCAAAATGGCGGAAGATATACGCGATCAAACACAAGCGATTTTTCGATCGGCGATGCTTCACTGCACATAAACAAAAGAAACAATATACTAGGGCTGTTGCCAAAACGTGTTCTTATTGCATTTATCGTATTCATTTATAGTAACAATGTGCACATATCGAAAGTTAGATAACTATATTATATAAATATATCGAAACTGGAAAATCGCCGAAATTTTTTTTTGGGAACTCAGTAATGCGAAATCCACGGTGTCGCGTCAACTTAAGGATCGTTGGTCTGGAATAAATTTGACCTATCACTCAAAATAAACACACCTTACAAAGTTTGTCTCACAACTAAAGGCATTTGTTGTAAGGTGATATAGTGTTCTAGATTAATATCAATAGCTCCCATCACGTCTGATTTTATCTATACACATTTACCTTTCTTTCTAACATATGTGCCACCATTTGCCGATGCTTGGAATCACCACATGTATATGTTACTACATCACTACACAACCTAACTGAATTTTGTATTGTACTAATTTTGTTGTTATAATGTATGCATCTGCTTTAAAACAGCAAATTAATTTTACACGCTGCACGTGAAAAAATTAATATTTATGGCACTATTACTTCCGGGTTGACAGCGACCAGATTATTGTCGCATACTTAATCTTATACTGCTGCGTTATGCTATACAACAACTGATTATAGTTTTTGGATCCGCTGACAACACGAACTTGTATCTTGTTTTATGAGCTGTTCTAGTTATTGTTTTATGCATGTATGATTTATACAATTCCGAAATAAAGAGAACATTGTATTATTATTAAGATCCTCCTGAAGCATGGGCGAATCCTTTCCCTGAAAAGGGGAGTCCTCAGTTTTGCAAAAACGAAACCAACTAGAATGCTGGACTTTTAATTGTCCACATTTGTACAGGGTAGGCCTAGGCACGCTTCACGAATAAACACAATGCTCGCTTTGTCGTTGCTTAGCCACGTTTAAAAATAGCTGACGATTACGCTACGGTTCTTCACCTGTTCAAGCTTTGACCTAAATTCCGATGGCCGGCTAGCTCGGTGACAAAGGCTTTCAAACAGTTCAATAATAAATAACGTCTGTCACGAATGCCCTGCGTCCTTCGTGCATTCGCTCCTTGCCTCCTTTCCTCCTTCTCTCCCTCCCTACCTACCTACCTACCTCCCTCCCTCCCTCCTTCCTTCCCACCTTATTTTCCGCTGAGTACGGAAGACCGACCGACCGACCGACCGACCGACCGACCGACCGACCGACCGACCGACCGACCGACCGACCGACCGACCGACCGACCGACCGACCGACCGACCGACCGACCGACCGACCGACCGACCGACCGACCGACCGACCGACCGACCGACCGACCGACCGACCGACCGACCGACCGACCGACCGACCGACCGACCGACCGACCGACCGACCGACCGACCGACCGACCGACCGACCGACCGACCGACCGACCGACCGACCGACCGACCGACCGACCGACCGACCGACCGACCGACCGACCGACCGACCGACCGACCGACCGACCGACCGACCGACCGACCGACCGACCGACCGACCGACCGACCGACCGACCGACCGACCGACCGACCGACCGACCGACCGACCGACCGACCGACCGACCGACCGACCGACCGACCGACCGACCGACCGACCGACCGACCGACCGACCGACCGACCGACCGACCGACCGACCGACCGACCGACCGACCGACCGACCGACCGACCGACCGACCGACCGACCGACCGACCGACCGACCGACCGACCGACCGATATATAAATACTTATACGTGTCGTGAATGTTCTGGGGAAAGTGTTTAATAAGTATTGTGCTTCAACGTTCCCCCATTTCCATTTGAAAATGCTTCATGTTATTGTATATTGTGTGTGTACTTGTGGTGCAGTTTGTATTCCCCATTGGGAAATAAAATAATTAATTCATCGATTTATTAATTGATTGATTGATTGATTTAATGCTCATGTCGCCTTCCACCCACACCCACCTTCTATATTTCCAAGTATCCGTCTTCAGAAGCCGCTTGTAGCACACCTGAGATCGGTAATGGTTGGAGCTGGTGTTTTCGCAGAGACTCCGTCCAACTGTTTGCCACGTCGTTGCTGAATTTGATTCTACTAATAAATTATCCACGACTATTCACTAACATAGCAATTTCATTATAACGTAGATAAGCTAAGTGCGGAAAATCATGTCAAACGTATGAAAGACAAGTGTGTGCATGTGTGTGTGTGTGTGTGTGTGTGTGTGTGTGTGTGTGTGTGTGTGTGTGTGTGTGTGTGTGTGTGTGTGTGTGTGTGTGTGTGCGTGTGTGCGTGTGTGCGTGTGTGCGTGTGCGCGTGTGCGTGTGTGCGTGTGTGCATGTGTGTGTGCGTGTGTGTGAGTGTGTATGTGTGAGCGCGTGTGCGTGTGTGCGTGTGTGCATGTTTGCGTGTGTGTGTGCGTGTGTGCGCGCGTGTGTGTGTGTGTGCGTGTGCGCTTGTGCGCGTGTGTGTCAGTCAATGTGCGCCTCCTGTCCGATTGGTTCCCCTAGCTGATGGCGCGATTGATTAATGGCTTGTCATTTCAGCCTGTCTGTGTCGTATGCAATGCGTGTGTCGCAGACGTGTTGCGCCTCTCGCAAATAAACAATTTCTGTTGTGGAATTGTTACTGACATTTTTTTAGTGTGATTTGAAGTCTCAAACCTCAATTCATGTCCGGCACTTCATGATTTTTTTTCTATGTGTGTAGAGATAAATAGTAAATGAACATGAACTTTTTCTGGAACGAAATTACTCCTTGTGGGTCAAAGTTTGGTTTTGATAACAAATTTACTATACTATGACATCTTACAAGAACATCTGGTTGGTGGTGCTTTCAATATAAGAAAACCTCAATTTCTTTCTGGGATTTGAAGAGTGCTCTCTTTGTACATAGATATAAATAATAAATTAACATGATGGCCAATTTTTACTGAAATGCCATTACTCTGTGTGGAAAATATGGGTTTTGATAATAATGTTACTATTTTTGCAGCCGTTGCTATGTTACACATTTCAACAATTTGCACTGGACCCCCCAACTACTTATAGGGATAAACGATAAAATAAAAATTTCTGCCAAGTTTTACTGAAGTGACCATAAAACTTGTGTTTAAATATTGTCGTGCTTTGATTTTTCCGTGATTTACTAAATAATAAATGTTCTTTTATTATTATTATTTGTGTCGATATGAAGATAGTTCTCCCCAGACTGCGCAATGTCTGGCTTCGGGAAGCAGCTGTTGCGCTAATACTAACGACCACTCGGATTTTGCAATCTGACTTGTGTACCAATAAGTTGTTGCGGTAGAGGACTGTTGTAGCGTTCTTCGTTTCGTGCGTGTGCTTGCCTACAGCTAGTTTCCTGCTCATCCGCCATTTTTTTGCCACTTGCTTGCAAACGATTTCCGGTACTGCTGATCGCAATGGACGTCCCAAGAGAATTTGTGCAGGAGACATACCTTCTAGGAGACGTCGCTGTAATTTCTCATCGTTTAGATCTGCTTTCATGGTTGTTGTTGTAATAAGTTGTTTTCATTGCATTTACCGCTGCTTCAGCATGTCCGTTAGATTGGTGATAATGTGGTGTATATGGTGCAGCACTAACACTCCAGCGTTTTAGGAAGTGGTTAAACTGACGAGAAGCGAAGACAGTCATAAGATCTAAATCGCACTTAGACTCCGAGCTCCACAAATGCTCGTCGACATGGATAGATGGTGTGGCGAGATGCAGTTTTCCCTTTTGGGAAATGGAACACTACAGACAACCCTGAAGTCGATCCACATCGACGAGAAAATCTCGTCCTGCGTAGTGGAAGAGGTCTGCTGATACATCTTCAAACACTCTATTTGGTAGTGGTTCCGACCTCAGTGGCTCGCGTTGCTGAGAGTGTCGATGTTCTTGGCACTTATTGCAACTTGTCACTGTCGTAGCGACGTCATTACTAATGCCGGGCCAATAAACGTTTTGTCGCGACCAGCATTTCGTTCTACCAGTTCCTTGGTGAGAGTCGTGAACACGCTCTAGGACTTCACGTCGAGGTGACTTGGACACGATAATGCGAGGTCCACATAGGACTATCCCGTCGTCTACAGACAACTCGTTTCTGATGTTCCAAAATGGTGTTTTGTTGCCAATGTTGTATATCTTCGTATGGCCTTGGTCGTTGTTTGAAGGTGCAGCATCAAACATTCTGATTCATCACTCCTGCAAACATTAATTGTTGTCTGCACAGAAGGGGGGGTCGTGTATGTTCAAATGTCCACAGTGGTTCCTTCGGCGTAATAGCCCACCCCAAGGTAATATATCTAAATATACGAACTATCACCATGGGCCCCCGGGCACGTCCTAGAAATGTCAGCGCCATTCATGCGAAATTAATGGATATACGAGGGAGCAAACATACATACACACATACAAACATGCAGGCACGCAGGCAGGCAGGCAGGCAGGCAGGCAGGCAGGCAGGCAGGCAGGCAGGCAGGCAGGCAGGCAGGCAGGCAGGCAGGCAGGAAGGAAAAATAAACAAACCTACATATTCACTCACAAAACTTTATATAATGGCACCCCAAGCATATAATGGACTAATCGATAGGTAGAACTATCCGTTTACATAGACGATATAATATTATTTGGGCGCACGTGGCTAATAATGTATGTGCGTCACTCATTGGTCGCATCAACCAGAAAATGTGTGACTATTGGCAAAAAGCAACTTCCGATGCGTTTTAGGGGTCCATATGAATATGGCTCCTCATGCATCTTTACTTTACAGTGGAGAGATTCGAACATTTCTTCGTCTCCGAGACTTGTGAATGTAATGTTTGTATACACTCTCTGGGCGTCTTCAGTAGTTTGGATTTACTTTCGCTTGTCACGTGGTTGTCTAAATGTACAGGACATTTCTCTTTTACCAAATGAGAACGGCTTACTACATAAAGAAAGTTGTACCGAGCTAAATTGCGTAGCTGACAACATGTTAAGTTCATATGCGAAAAAGCCGAAATTTTACGTCTACCCAATGCAGAATGAAGTTAATTTACACTTTGTCGAGTTCGCCTCGAGCCATGTTGCTCGACTGACATCTTGTTCTGCTGGAATGTGAATAAGCCAAATCCACCACATGAAGATTCCTTTGCGGACATTTGCTCGTCAACTCTTTCGATGTCGAACGGCGCGTGATTCAACGTCAGCTTGTCAACGTCCGTGACAACTTCATCTCATCGATTCTTCCGGTAACGATCAACGCATGATGTAACTTCGATTATCCAGGTTCCGGGATGTGGCGCCACCGGTTGTTGCACACGCCAGAGCCTGGATCCAAATCGTAGTCTCCATTGTGCTGGAAATTATGTATGCATCCAGCTTATGGGCGCATTCACAATCAGATTATTTTGGCTTTCGTCCGGGGATTCGGCTAATTTACAAAAGAGTGAATTTTATCAGTTGATACGATGCACTTCGATTCCACTTTAAACTTCGATTATGTTGACACAATTGTCATACTGAAAAGTGAAATCACGCAAAATAATGTTGTAGAGTAGATTCTCAATGATGACGCTGTTGGTGCTTCACGGTAATACGAACACAAAACTGTCAGACCACGTGTTCGGAGCCAGACATCGCCCAGCAATATGGGTATCGTTGACCATTAAAAGCCCCTCGATCGCCAGAGGTTATTCAACGTCCACTACGGTCCAAGCAACCATTATCAAGGAATCAGACTGCCCGGTTCGTCGCAACTGACTTCGTAATATCACTAGGTATGCGGGGTTAATATTAATATTTAAAAAAATATTTAAGAATACTTAGATCTATAATATATACTATTCCCAATCTTATGCTGCGTTACTCGCAAACAAAACACCAGCCGAACGTCGGTTGTCGAACAATAGGAAATGTTTAATCGTCATCACAGTTTTTTTACAAAGTGTTGGTTGATTTGGAGATGATATTATAAACAAGTATCGTTGTTTCCGTAAGGAAAGGTGCTGACGTTAGCTGAATGTTGGTTGAGTTGGAGATGATATAATAAACAAGTATCGTTGTTTCCGTAAGGAAAGGTGCTGACGTTAGCTGAATGTTGGTTGATTTGGAGATGATATAATAAACAAGTATCGTTGTTTCCGTAAGGAAAGGTGCTGACGTTAGCTGAATGTATACGCGTTCAATATCTACCACCTGCATCACTGCACTTGCCAGATCCAAAACCATTACTACCGGAGAAGCTTCCTAACAATTAATTTTGTTTTCTACCATACTCTAAAAACACGTATGTTTATATGTAAATATAAAGGGTAAACTACAATGACATGGATTTGGCATGAAAGTGACTTGTAGGCACATATTTTACTTGAAATGGAAACATATTATTGAATTGTTGTCCAGCTCCTACCCGCAGGTGGCTGGTCGCGAAAAGTGAGTGATTGAGTGAGTGAGTGAGTGAGTGAGTGAGAGAGTGAGCGAGAGTGAGAGAGAGAGAGAGAGAGAGAGAGAGAGAGAGAGAGAGAGAGAGAGAGAGAGAGAGAGAGAGAGAGAGAGAGAGAGAGAGAGAGAGAGAGAGAGAGAGAGAGAGAGAGAGAGAGAGAGAGAGGGAGACCCGAAAGGTAAGTCCACTAGGCACTGATCGTCTTTATGCAGCAGTTACTGCGAGCTGCTGGCCGACTTCTTTATGACGTGAGCGAAATGGGATGGTATCTGCACTTCCCCGACTGGCTTGAAGTCACCGTAGACTGTATGTTTAGCGTCGTCACCAAGTACTTCTTTAATCAAATTGCATATGTCCGCTAAACGATGCGGGTAGCAAGACACAGCGAAACCTTGTAGGCTGAAAATGTAGATTCGATATCAACAATAACATAACAAATATATTAAGATTACCATAACAGTTACTTTAACTTGAGGGGACATACACATGCTGCCCTCTGGTGAATATTGGTTCAATTGGAAGTTGGTAAATATTTATTCTGATTTATTTATTCTGATTATGTCTTACCTGCAATCAACGAGCCACCAGGCAGCTGTGATGACTGTACATGTTTTTTTGCATACTAATTTAGTAGTATGTCGGACTAACTCAGTGTTTGGCATTCCAAATGTTTAACTTATGCTTTAGTTAATATTTAATTTGCTTAAAATGAATTAATAACTGTCTAATCATTTAGCATGTATTTTTTTAACTGTATCTCATAAGTGTGTGCGTGTGCGTGTGCGTGTGAGTGTGCGTGTGCGTGTGCGTGTGCGTGTGCGTGTGCGTGTGCGTGTGTGTGTACTGAACAACAGAAGAACCTTGACAAAAGAGATAATGTGCTAACATAAATTAGGCAGCGTAGTTCGTCGGTTATTGTTGATGTTACGCCCATTAGGCGGGTAATGTTTACCCATACCGTATTAATGTTCACTGATGTTTTTACTCTGAAATTGACACTGTTGTCAAGTCAACATCGTAATCAGAAAACGCAATGACGACCGAGAACGGTTTTTGGGCCGATTTGAGACAGGACTGTCGGTATCAGAGATAGCATGTGTCTTTGGTTGCAAACAGACACCCAATTCACCCAATGGGTCACTGGCCGATCTCCCACTGGTCAACACCTTTACATTTTGCGGGCTCCTCATGAGATATCACGTTCAGACGAACGACAAATCCGGCTATGCCACCTGCTTGGTCGGATTATGACAAACTTCCGAAATCATCTGCACGCGGCAGGAATAGGCTCCAGGAGGCTTTCTGTTGAACCCATTGTAAATCCTGTGCACCGTAGTCAGCGACCTGTCACGTGTGAAATGTGCTTTGGTCAATACCTTGACATTTTGATCCAGGAATATCGACACTTCACCTCAGGATTTTATCTTGGTGTCTACTTGTTATTCTTGATCAGTGCATCAAGATGTAGCAGCAGCGTCGCGTGCAACTTCTATGATGTGTAATAACTTTTTTCAGTATATATATATATATATATATATATATATATATATATATATATATATATATATATATATATATATATATATATATATATATATATATATATTATTACAAATATAATTGATTCTCCTGTAATTACACGCGGAACTAACGGAACACAAAACAGAACCCTACCCTTTTCCAGTGGCTTTTCCCGTATCCTTTTCGTCGCAATCTTTGTTGACTGCAGATTGACGAAGTGTGTTGTTGACCGTTATCCATACTGGTTGGCCGTTCGCATGCATCACCGATATGTCAGTACTAGCAAAGTAGTCAGTCTACAAACAAGTAATAGAAATACATGTCAAAACGACATCGAACATATACGATTGACTCTAACTTCGTACTCCATTCACGTTGACCTTTTTTTGTTACCTGTGGACATTTGAAATCTGGCCTTGTGTTTGAATATATTGTTTTAAATGCATACAACAACACATACGATAAGAACAATAACATTTAATTAAATATAAATATATTTAAATAAATTATGTTCAGAACGTCAAACATACATTAACTGGTGGTGTTGCTAACAACGTTACAACATTAAATACTAAATACATTACATAAGTGTAAATGCACTTTGATTAAGAATGTAAATAATTGGAATATGAAGCAAAGTGCAAATGTCGACACAGTTTGATTGATCAACAGAATAATATTTCGTAGAAGACGCATAAAACAACATAATTTTCCAAACCACTTAAAAGAAGACGTAAAACAAATTTAAAAGTAACTTGTACAGCATCAAATATAGTAATGCTACTGGTGTCTTTGTTACTAAACAACTGTATGCCCTCAATAACATTAAATATTATCTTTATTATCATCTCAATATATTTAACAATTGTACCATGTCCTTGTAGTAAACGTCTTGTATTGGCGCACTCCCGGTATCCAGGATGACGTCATAATTGCGATGATCTAGGACGAGGATTCCGCCCGGCTTTACCATCGCGAACAGGTTGAACAGCGTCAATTTCTGGTTGTGCTTCGTGCCTTCAAAATTAGGTAACATGGAGATTGAATTTCCCAGACACAAAACGACGTCGAAACCAGCTTTGGGCAAACCGTCGATACGTCGTAAGTCTTGCGGCAAGGTCAGCCAGTTCGCCTTTTCTATCGCTGTGGTAAATAAAGCAAACGGCATATTTCCACTATGCAGAATATCATTGAAAGTAACAATAAACTGGATTGCATAACCCATTAACAACACAACATAACATTGCTAAACGTGTGTGCAATGCAAAGTGCAGTGTAAATCAAATTATTCGCTACAAATAATAAATAAAATACAATATGTTGCGTATATAGTATTCACAATAGTGTTCACAATAAAAAACTTCACGTACTGTTATTCCTATATGGAATTAATAATTGGAATTGATGTGTAATTAGAAATGGAATTGGTATGTGTAACTGGTGAGTAATTGGAATTGGTGTAGTGTGACTGACCCCAAGTCTGCATCCAACAATAACAATTATCGACTCGATTCATCCCAAGATATAAATAAAGATTTTACTCCTAGAAACAGTTGGCATACTCGGCGGGACTAGAACGACAGGAGGCCAATTTGTGTAATTTCAACGATGATTACTCCAGTTATTGAAGGCTGCATCGTTTTGCCGTCTTCGACGCTCGTTCCGGGTCTGAGTAAGCATTGGCTCACTCGAGTCCGTGCTCACGACCGTGTATCCTTCTTCTAACAACTGTATCGAGTCGACGCTGCAAAGGAAAAACTACGCTGGAACAATTGTGCCTTTGATATTGTTTTTATATCCATACAATTGTTGTCTTTAATTTCTTAGTGAAACGCCATGCGCTAGGCAATACATGTAAATTGTCCTTTATAATCAATCAATTCTTCTAAACATCCATAGGCTGTTTTTAACCACATAATAATTGATCCGAACAGGTCATCTTGATCAGATAACTTCTAAGCTAATAGCAAAAGTTAATTTTATATAGTGTTTTTCGTACAGTGACGCAGGTTGTCTTAGTTTGGTTGACTTAGTTGGCGCTACCACATACCCATTCCCACAGGCGGCATCTAGCACAGTCTTGTAGCCGCGTCCTCCGATGACTGACGACAGCCACTGTTTGTATGCTGGCGTGCGGCAGTAGAAGTCGGGCAGCGCTGCAGCGACACCATCGGCATATTGGTCGGGCGGCGGTGCACCATCGCTGACTGTTGTGTTGTTGTCAGAATTCATAATCTTGATCCAGTAACAAGCTTTAAACCATAAACACAATTGACTGATCAATAACACGCACGCACGCACGCACGCACGCACGTACATACACGCGCGCTCGCGAGTTCTGGTGATGTATCTGCCTCAAGTTTCACAATTGCACTACAGCACTAAATGAAAAGTAGTCTACGTGGACTAAGTGTTTGATATACGTCTTTGGAAACATCCGTCATTGCCTATAAATGGAGCCCAGTTAGCCTCCTAGCATTGTATCTCCTTTCTGATGCAACGAAGAGATGTCTGTTATACTCTTGATTCAGATGTCAGCGGGAGAACTTCGACAGTCTGCATATCGCTATATAGTTGTCTGGTGTCGATGGTGCATAAAAAATAGCTACGAATTACGTCGGACTAGGCTAAGTATTTATAAGGACAAGTTCAAACGACGGTCATGTCCATTACAGGACTGCGCTGTGGGATGTCCACAGCACGAGTTGCGGCAGGGCCTCGTAAGGAAGAACGAGTTGGTGACATAGATGCTGTGAAACAACAATCTTAATCAGGTTTATAATGTATTTATTTTTTCATGTATGTACATGAACAAACCCGTAATTTCTATCATATGTTATGTAATCGAATGTCTTGTTTAGTTGTCAAAATGCATTACCAATCAAGTTCATAATTACGTGTTGTTAGAAAAATATCGCTGTATATATATATATATATATATATATATATATATATATATATATATATATATATATATATATATATATATATATATATATATATATATATATATATATATATATATATATATATATATATATATATATATATATATATATATATATATATATATATATATATATATATATATATATATATATATATATATATATATATATATATATATATATATATATATATATATATATATATATATATATATATATATATATATATATATATATCTTTGAAATAGCACTTTCATGGACTCGACATCCGTTCTTCATAATTGGTAAATAATCCTGAGCTCCAACGGCAGCAGAAGTAGCCGAATTTTTCTTTGTTTTCTTCTTTCTCTTCTAGCATTTATTTATTTATAATTGCACAAGTTATTAAATTTATGTTTATGTTACCTATTCTAACAATTAGAATGTTAAACTTAGACATGTTATTAGAGCAAACCACCTTAGTAGCAACGTCTAGTTCTGGCACGTTCTTAGCAGGCGCCTAATTCTGGCATTGGATACCTTTGGCTCGTGAAACCAGCACCGTAACCGACGAGCTACTGCACTATCCACCCACGTAGCGTTGGCAATTGTGGTTCGTGTACTTCAAATACATTATGTCTGGGAATTTTAAATTGGCTATACTACTGTATCAGTTTGCTGCATACAATTGTTGATTATTGTCAGTTGTGACTAAGGTAATTAGGCTTAATTTGCATGTCTAAGTATTTATCGCACGCAGGCACGCACGCACGCTCTGTAAGCACACACCAGCGTTGACTTGTTTACGGTTAGCTGGAGCTTGAGTATGCCTGTCAAACTCAGCTTGAACCATGGGGTTGAAGCCAGATAAAACGTAATCCAGCAGTGTGTTTGTTTGCAAGACCTCGGACACTCTCAGCGTGATGGAGACGGCGCCTATTCACAATAACAAAACGTTGCCTACGTTGTTCAGCTGCTCAAGATTTGTGTATACGTGGCAGTGTCACATTTACTACTCATTATAGCTAGGGTAACACAATCACGCGTAATTGTCTTCACTATAATATGTGTGTGTGTGTGTTTGTTTGTGCGTGCGTGCGTGCGTGCGTGCGTGCGTGCGTGCGTGCGAGCGTGATAGCACTGACTCACTGCAACATTGGGGACAGTTTCGCATTTGCCGCCTTCAAGATGTTCTGGCTTATGTTCTTCCATTGACTTCGGTCACGCTACCTCAACCAGTTTAGATCTCGATGGTTTCGAAGACGCTTTACGACTTCCAGCATATCTCTGTCGAGGGCGGTTGGGAGTATTGTTCGTGGTCGCCCTCGCCAGCCATCAACATCCGCGGATGTGAAATATTGGCCTACGGCCAGCTGTGCAGGTTCTTCACGTGGCATGCCAAGCACATGTCCAAATAGACTCCACCGAGCTTTGATGACAGAGAAGCTCAGACAAGCTCAGTAGGTTGTACGCACATTGTCGGGAGAGGGCGCTGTTCGAGATTCGCTGAGGTTATTTGATGCCGATGACCTGTCTTAGCTGACGACCGTAGAATGCATCAAACCTGGCCACTTTCGTTGCTGTTAGTCCCCTCGTACCCATGTTGTATGTGAGAACAGGGATTATAAACGCATTGTACATTCGCGGCCGGAGGTCTTGGGATACACAGTATCCGACCCAGAGAGACCACAGCTACCGGAAAGCTATCGCCGCAAGTTGCTTCCTCCGCGACACGTCTTTCACGTCCCCAACGTTGCGTGTCATTCACCAGTCCTCTCCAGCAAGGTGGTTTCTTCTGTAAATGTTGGTACGTTCTGTTTTCACTTCATTCATGTTAAGGTACCATTTTGACAGGCAACCAGGAGCGATTATTGTGCCTCGTCCATGAATTGGCTGGCATTGCTGACGAAGTCAACGCTGTCGGGATACGCTGAGTACCATGGCATTTCAGTGTCTTTCCGATGGTGTTGCGGCAAATTTTCGTTCAGATCTCGGAGGGTGGCTTCGAAGTAGATCAAGAACAGTACAAGCGATAGACTGTCTCGATGTGGTGCCCCAATGTACCACCATTTGCCTCGTTTAAAACTCGGTTCCAACGTTGTTTCTGCAAGGAGCATTCGGATTATTCGCAGTTCCGATTCGCCGACGAAAGACTCAAGAAATGTAATTAGCTTATTTAGTCTGACTGTGCCAAACGCACAACTCATGTCGATACATAATACATGCACCGAGCTTTGAAAACATTGCGTTTTGGCGGCTAGCCAACGATAGCCAAGTACGACACCTGCAGTGTGAAATCCACTTTGTCCTTGAGAGAGGAACGCGTCGAGTTTGTCTACTATGCGTGCAAGTACTGCTTGTGCCAGCGTCTTTCTTAATGCATTACGTAGTACGATTGCTCTTGGAATGTTCATTGCGCCTATTGGCTTTCCAGGTTTCGAGAGCAGAATCAAGACACCATGACCAAGCTGTGAGAGTGTTCGCTGTTTAGTTAGTGAACAGTTGAAGATGCCTGATATAGGTTTCGCAAGTATTTCGGATTAGCATTTTAATAGATTGCCCGGTAACTAGTCACTTCCACTAGTTCGGTTGTTGTTAAGGCGGTCCGTTGAGTGTTGAACTTATGTGTAGGTGATCGGGTGTTCTTGAGAGCGAGGTTCATCGATGAATGCTGAAATTCCAAGGTCTATTTCTCGTCGGAACTGACCACTCAAACGTCAGTAACAAATCAAATTCTACTGGGTGTAGGAGTTTTTTTCTTGGGCGTCGTGTGTTATGGGTTGCTTGTACGGTTTGCAATATAGAAGCAATATAGACCTTAATGTCTTAGCACCGTCGTGCTACTGAATACACCTGGAATTGCTAACCGACATGCAACCTCGATTATACAGGCTGCGCGTTGTGGTTGCACCATTTGTCGGACATATCATCGCCCTAAAACTAAAAAGTTACATAAGGCAAAACAAATATTTTGTGTATCATCACGACAACGACGCTGATTGGCTGCTGGCGCTTACACAAAATGGAGTGGTGACAGTAGTTAACAAAGAGACCACGCCTCTGTGGCCAGAATCTCTTCTCGGCGAATTCACGAAGGAGAGCGAGAGTCGGGTAAGGGAGACTAATTGTCGCGTCGATATATCGGTAAGCCTTCTCCCGCATAGATAGCTAACCGATTCTTCTCCCAAGGCGCAAGCAGTTGTTTCTCTTATGTTATCCACTTGGGGGACGCTTCACACGCCAGTCCGATTTGCACGAAATATTTGTATATGAAAAGTTGCTCACGTGTTTTAAAAGGGGCTTGTCAGCAAGATCAGTTATTTTGATCGCAAAAGTAGTGTGCACATATATAACAGTGAGTACTTCCCCTGCGTATTCTGCGCACAGATTATGATCTTGAACCCCAGTAGAATCCTGCCGCTTCCACATTGGACAGAAAACGATCGATCAAATTGGTGAATGGCTGCACCTCTTTATGACTTATGCAGCCACCGAAAGATATCCTGAGGAGGGCAGCCAGTTGATGACTTACATGGATCACATCCTGACCATGCATGCACAGAAGGGGCCCCGGGTGTGGTTGGAATATGACTATCGTTTCCGTGTTAGGAGGGAGACGACGGATACTTCTTGGAATCTCTTTAACAACCTCCTCTACTCCAGCGTTAAAGCAAAGTGTAAGGCAAAAGCAGCAAACACATCTGTCTCGGCACAGCCGTTTCGTGAATATGCTTCCGGAAGCACCCGACGACGCCCTTCCCGTTTCTGTTTTGTCTTTAACAAGGGAAAATGTCAAAGGTCAGATTGCAGATACATACATTGATGTTTCTTCTGCAAAAAGGAGGGCCATAGTCAGCTCGTCTGCCGAGGCAAACCAAAGCTTCCCTACAGCGGAACCCATTACAGAGCCCCCCCCAAAAAAAACAGGTTGAGATAACCACAGGGGCCAGCAAGGATCTATTGATTTAAGGTATATTTACAAGACAAGACAACAGTAAAACATAATGTCTTACAATTTCTGTTGCAGGGATACGCCACAAATATAATTAAAACACTGGTTACAGGTTTCTTTCAATGACGGTTTTCGGATCCCTTCCACGATTACATCAGATCCACCTAAGCATCACATCGAAAACCACAAGTCAGTCAGGGATAATCAGGGAATAGCGCAACGGAAGCTGAGCAAAGAAAAGGCGAAACACAGGATTGCAGGCCTTTCTCATCAGATCCCTTTCCAAACATGGTCTACTCACCGTTAAGCTTAGTCCCAAAGAAAGAGTCCGTCGAATTTCGGCTCATTCATGACCTGAATTTCTCCAAAACCAAATCAGTCAATTCATAAATCCTGCCTGAATTCTATACCGTTGCTTTCCAAACGCTAGACCACTGCGTTGAACGAATTGTGATCTGGGGAAAGGCGCATTCATCGCCAAAGCCGATTTACAAGATGCATTTCGCAAAACTGCTGTCTCCCTCTTTGATTACAGATTGTTTTGTTTTAAATGTCAAGGACTGGAGTATTTCGACAAGTCGTTGCCGATGGGATGTAGTCCTGCATGCCAATTGTTTGAGCTACTTTCACAGGCCTTACAATGGATACATTTCCAGCATTAGTCATATCCTTGACGGTTTAATTTTTTCTGGCAAGGGACATTTCCCCCCTTCCTAGGACTCCAAACACATTTCCTTCAAAGAGCTCTTACCAACCGTACTAGCTGTCAGGCGATGGGGACCAGTATTGGCTAATCAACGCGTTTTGTTCTTTTCAGACAATACATCAGTGTCGGCGGTGATCAACAGGCAAATAGCCAGGGACCCACAATTGATATGTTTAGTTCGCCAACTCGTGGTTGCATGTCTTTCTTATAACATATGTTTCCGCGCCAGGCACATCACTGGAAAGATCAATGTTGTTGCCGGTTTTATCTCACGGTTGCAGGTCAAACGCGCACGTCTCATTCACACTTGCCTAGAGGATCAACCGACTCTAATTCCCATTCAGTGGCTACCCTGGCACGCAACGCCCTGAGTACCAAGGAGATTTCCCTTGCACCGAGCAGTGCTCGCAGTTACGAGGCTAATTAGACCAAGTTTATAGCATGTGTGAATAAACCAGATAGAAAGCGGCACTAATTGCCCGCCTCCCCAAACACAATAATAATTTTTGTGCAGCATCTCAAGGCGGAAGTGAGAGCACCCAGTACCATTAGGATTTGCCTGTCGGCCATTGCAGAAAGACACAAAACTTGTCGCTACACCGATCCCATAGCGGATTATTTAGTTATAAAGACTGTTAAGGGAGTGGCGAGTTCACGTCCTCACGTTCACCAGTGCCAACCTATTTCCTCACGTTATTTGTCCCTCATCATCAAATTCGTTTCTTTTTCTAAATGTTCTTGCCACACTGTTGTTTTGCTTCGAGCAATGTTCAGTTTGATGTTCTTTGGTTTTCTAAGGGTAAATGAGGTAACAGCTAGCCACCATAACGTTTCAGTGTCACAGTGCCGCATAAAACCCTCTAAATTACGGCTGGTTTTCAATTCATACAAACACAGTTCTGGCCGTCCTTTCAGCTTGGACGTCCTCCAAACAACGAAAACAGCTTGCTCATGCCGTAGGATGGTAGACTACATCAAGCTCAGGGAACATGAACAGGGCCCTTTTCTCGCTATGCGAATAAGTATCCAGTTAAAAAAAAGTTGGCAGAAGACAACTACGGGACGGGCAGTTAAGAACAAAACTACGGGACGTGCAGTGATGAACACAACTACGGGACGTGCAGTGATGAACAAAACTACGGGACGTGCAGTTATGAACAAAACTACGGGACGTGCAGTGATGAACACAACTACGGGACGTGCAGCTATGAACAAAAATACGGGACGTGCAGTGATGATCGCAACAACTTGACTTGCCAGTAATGAACATGACGCAGCAGTGATTACGTGACCCGGCATTGACGAGTGCGACAATGTGTCGGTGACGATCGCAACTTCTCATGACATTCTTCGCTCCCTCAGAGGCAGCAACTTGAAATTCGGCACCTCATAATAGGCCGACCAAAACTGTTGATAATGGGATGGTCGTGAGGCGACCAAAATAGAAGAGGCGCAGGTTTGCAAATTACTTTTCGGCACTGCGCCAAACTAGCAACATCGTTTTTCGACTTTGATTTTAGTATACGTTTTCATTCCCACCCTCCCTCCCCGGTGTATTTGTTTTACTGCCAGTTATGTTATACGTTTGACGGTGCTATCACCCACTATGGTGCATTTCAATTGTAATATCGCAGACTAGCGGCTATATGCTCGGGCAGTCTTCAAGTGTATATTTTCCCCTTACACAGGCTGAACGTTGTATGGGGGGGGGGATTATTTACACCCCGTTTTTGTGTGTAGTGAATTAACATTATGTAACAACAACAATGTTTTTTACACTGATGTAATTATCCAGACACACTATATATTCTGACTGTGCACACTATGCTACAGGCATCTTACATTTAATGCGGTGTCCACAGTGGCAGTTACGTCGAAACTCACCCTCCAAGATAAATTGGACGAATTGCCCATTTTTAACTTACATAGTAGTTGGGCTTTTTCCACACAAACTTACAAAGGGTTGCACGCTCCCGTTATTAACCTAATACACCGGGGATTCATGGGTAATGGAACTGCTTAGACACACGAAATGTATTTCAACCCACTGTACGTTTACTACACTCAACAATAGCGTGTGCGTACATCGCTGTCAACTGGTGATGGTTCAGCGGTCATGCTTTACAAACAGCTGTTCTATTTATATATATATGGCCTTTACGTACTGTGTTGACCAGTAACACTGTACCCAGGGTGACAGATAGTTAAATTGCCACAGCTTCACGGCTCCTTGATCGCTATTAACTATAAAACTACCTTATTGAATGCTAAACTCACACTCACCTTTTACAGTGTCAAGTTTCCGTCTTCAGCGGTCAGTTGTCGCACAACTGAAATCGGTAAAGGTTGCAGCTGTTGTTTTCCCCGAGACTCCGTCCAACTGTTTGCCACGTCGTTGGTAACTTAGGTTCCACGAGTGTCCATTAATGAGTGAACACGATGCTCGCCGTCGTCGCTGCTCAGCCACGTGTGAAAGTCGGTGACCCGTGACGAGTCCTTTTACAGTTCTCACCCAGAACAAGCATTGAGCTACACTTGAGAGCTTACTAATGAGAATCGTGGCTTTCAACTATTTTAGCAAGTTTCTCAATGCGTAGATAGGCTAAGGGCCGAAAATCATGTAAAATGTATGAAAGACAAGGCGGGACTAGTGTTTAACCTAACTGATGGTGCGATTGATTAATGGGCGTGTCATTTCAGCATGTCGTATATTATGCGTGTGCCGTATACCACATATAAAGCGCAATCTATTAGTGTAATTTCACATGTTGTCGGTCACGTGAAGTGAACGATTCGGTGATTATCCCAGTTATTTAAGGCAGCATCATAACGCGAGTAGAACTATGCTGAAGCATTGCATAGAAATCACTGATTGAATATAAGCACATGTCATTATCTTCAAATTATACGCATTAAACATCTAGTTTTACCTATAAATAAATTCGTCATGTTTTTTTTATTTTGGCATGTAGTAGGCCTTTCATGCAATATTAAACTGTGTGTACACACCGAAAAAGCTGTTATGCCCTTTAACAATTATTTACTACTAAATATGATTCGATGCATATGACACGACAAAGTAAATATTGAACCATGTATGTTCTCGAACATCGATAAAGCATATGCGTGTAGATGTGTATCGGATGAAATTATGGAATTCTCATGACGATAGTATAACAAGCTCAGCCACAGTTCACATACAAAAACAAACTTCAGGGTTCTTCCACGTGAAGTTTGTCATGCCAGACTGGAGGCGTACGTTGACAGATACACGCACGCACGCACGCACGCACGCACGCACACACGCACGCAATTTGCAATAAAAATTGACACACAATAGCTTTACCGTAATTTTCACGTAGCATTCGGACGACTGAACAGATCTCCCGACTGCACAGTTTGGTGGCCTTTGACAATGCACATCGGTGTAAGCGGCCAAGCAAAACGACGTCCTTTAACCCGTTGATAGTAAAAAAATTAAGGGTTGTTGGCCGACACTAGGTGATCCCAGCGAAGAATGGCCAGCAAAGTTCACTATTCTCAAGAAAAAATGTGCACGCTACGATATTCGCGTTGTTCTTGGTTATCGACGTGCAACACCGTAGAAACTATGCATCCATTGAAGCTCTGATTGTTTCTTAATAATGGAATTCGCCACACACAAGTTGAACAGTGCTGACGGTCTGAACACTCGAAGACAGCGCAGATAGGGTAAGCGTCGAAAATCATGTAAATGTATGAAAGGTGTACGTGCGCGCGCGTGCGTGCGTGAGTGCGTGCTTGCATGCGTGCGTGCTTGCGTTTGTGTGTCAGTCAGCGTGCGCCTCCATTCCAAAGTTGTGATGCGTCTGTGTCATTTCAAGGCCGCTGATCTTACAACACGAATAGTTTTGATCATTATATACTTTGACATTCCCAGTTGGCATTTTGTCTCTTTAATTTAGCGCAGTGTCATTTGTACTGTTCATGATTTTTCAAAAAGGATATGGGGAGGATGGGGCTCAAAACCAATGAATCTATTAATAATTGTATCCAGCTGTTAATCAGAATCAGTTTGACAATTGCAACATATAAAGTTATGTCTTGGTTATGTGACAAGAATTTACAAAACGTTGAAAAGTGTACAAAATTCAACTTTCTTCTTGATTAGCTATATATTAACGCATAACCCCAATGTGGGGTTAGATGTCACAGTACTGCGGCAAACAATCACAGTGTCTGAAATAACACTAGGACAAAATGTCACACCGTATGAAACAACACTGATAAAAAGTAGGTTTATTGCCGATGAACCACATTTATGTTGTTTGCTTGGTTACAAACTGGTAGACCTACTTTATCAAATTGTACCCATTGTTAGATCTTGTGTAATTGTTTTACTATATACAATTATAATGCATAAAATAATATGGTTAATACTCACAGCTTGGGTTAAGCGCCCCTGTCACTTTAAGCCCCACTATCCCAACTTATTTTCATTTTGTTATACAAAGCTACTTCATAGAATTTACATATGAGGAAGTTTCATTATACATCCTGTAATTAAATTAAATTAAATTAAATTAAATATGAGCAAAGTCACGAAAAACGGAACACTTTAATTTCCTTAACTTACGAGCTTTGATGTTAAATTGTCAAAATTAATAATCCCACTTTTAACTAAAGGGGGTAATTTTTTTAATAAAATGTAAAAAAATTGTATATGTCACGTCTGTCACAGAGGGGGTTTGGTCCTGTAGAATAGAAACTTTGGACAACAGTGCCTTAGGAGAGGTATGCTGCATTACATATGAAGTGTAGGACATGAACAGACAGTTCTGTTGTCACTTCTGCATACAGATTGACCAAGGGCAATTTGTGCAAGTCTAATAAATATAATAGTCTGTGTATTTATCAAGTATTGTACATTCAATTTGAAATGTATTACTTTTGTTTGCAGCTCAGCCACGCATGTGTCTAAGTATCATACCGGAGGCCTTGGGTGGAGCCGCTGTTCAAGGACCAGTGCCTGCGGCGGTTGACCAGTCACCAAGTTTCATGCATATAATTATAACAGCAATAGTTTAATGCTGTGTTTCATTGCATATATTATTGCGTTGTACACATCCATTTGTTTTCTCTGGGGCGGTTGACCCCTCACCTTTCATGTGTACACACTTGGATATAACTAGCAGTCTTTGCGTTGACACCTTTTAGACATGTAACAGCAATATTTTAATTCTGGTTTCAATTGATAGGTTATTGTATTGTATACATCAATGTGCGTTTTCAGATTACCATATTGTAATCCGGCAATAAAATTTGTAAATTTTCGACCGTTAGAAAGAGTGTCATTTGTTATGTAATCTGCATCAAACATGCTGCGGGCACATATCACTATACACAATGGCAGGATGTATATGTGAGTGATTTGTAAAGTAACCCGTATTCCCTCAATAATGGACTAGTCCAACGTCAGCCATGATGGAAGTTGGTTATCAATCGGTCGCTCGAGAGAAATCTCTTCACCACCGCTTTTTATTTGGCAAGCCTGGGAATGTGGAACGTCTGCCAGCAATGCACTATGATGGATTAGGACGATTCACATGTTTCTATGTCATTACAACATCAATAGTTTAATGCTGTGTTTCACTGCATATGCTATTGTATTGTACATTTGTTTTTTTCTGGGACGGTTCACCCCCTCACCTTTGATGTGTACATACTTTGGTATAACTTGCATTCTTTGCATGAACAACTGTTGGACATGCAACAGCAATAGTTTAATGCTGGTTTTAATTCACATTTTATTGTATTGTATTTATCCATATGAATTTTCATATTGCCATTTAATAATACAGCAACAACATTTGCCCATTTTCGACCTTTGCAGATAAAATTATTGTTTCACAGTAACTTACTAGGTTCTTCCATTGGACGACAGAACATAATAGCTCGAATCAAATAACACACTTTGACAATACTTGGTCTCACTCATATAGGTTTATACCAGTTCAATGTTTACCAACTTCATCGTTGCACCTACGACCTCCTCTAAGATGTCAGTCAAAACAATGAAACGTCAACAGGATGTTGTCTCAAATAAGTAACATGCACATTTATATGTGATTATAAAAAGAGAAATGCAGTTTCGTGAAATTAACGCCTAAGTGACATTTAGGCACTTCAAAAGTAAGCATATTGTTTGAATTGTGGTCTAAATCTTTAAGGCTGGTTGCCGGTCAGCAGATACTGTGAGGTGCTGGCCGACTTCTCTATGACGTGGGCGTAATAGGATGATGTCTGCACCTCGCCGACTGGCTTGAAGTCATCGTAGACTGTATATTTAGCGTCGGCACCAAGTACTTCTGTAAGTAAATGGTTTCAGTCCACTAAACGATGCGGGTAGTACGACATACATAAATGTTGTTTTCTGGAAAATATCAACATATGCGATGTCATAAATAATATATTACTAAATAGATAAATACAGTTGTACAGTTTCGAGGTGTGAACAGAGTTTTTATCTAGAGCACTGCAGCAATACTATGCTGAATAAGCAAAACGCCTTCAGAGAAAAGTAAACTTTCTGACAATAAAGCTTACATCCCCACCCCCGTATTGATGGATATGCGAAGGAATAATGTTCGAGCAGTAATTGCACCATGGCTGAATGCTTCCCAGAGAAGTCGAGTTGGTGCTGGAATGAACATCTCTGCCAAGGTGTGAAGTGTAAAGCGCTTTGAGCGGTAGTACGGACTGCGTTATATTAGAACGTACCTTTTCGTTCGTAAAGTACCATTTCCCAAACACACGTGTTATACTTGCAGCACTTTGTGGTCAAGTAATTATCCTGTAATTATCCGGCACTAATGTAATGCAAGACAGAACCATGAACCATACCCGTCTGCAGTAGCGTTTCCCATCTGGTGTTCGTCGCAATCGTTGTTGACAGCAAGTTTGTAGTCGAGTGTTGTCCATAGTGGTGTTTCATTGGCATACGACGTTCACACGTCAACTGCAGCGATTTTGTCGCTCTGTAAACCATCACTAGTAATAGCAGACACACATCAAAACGTCATACCGGAGTGAATCTATCTAATTCCGCCAATTGCGTTGATCTGTATTGGTAACTATGTCGTATTGACAGTATAAACAATCATCTGCTTATTTATAGGAATCGTTACCTATCCCACTACACAACTGTGTGAAATGTGCCTAAGTAGGCTGATGCACATTATGAGAAGGAAGATCAAGCACCACGCACGACTTATAAAATGCATTATTTAAGTAGACTATATACATAACATCGTATATGCATTAACTGGTTTTCTTTCAGTGGTAATGTCAATAACAACATTAAACAATAAAGACATTAAATGCAATATAATTAAGAATGTAGAAAATAATTGCAATGTCAAATGAACTGCAAATGTCTACGCAGTTTGATTGATCAACACAAGTAGGAAGATATGGCAAGTGGGCATCAAAAAGCATGGATAGCGATCTGAGTACCAGTAGAAACGACGATATGTGTTTGAATGCGGTGGAGAGGACCTGCTGAATTTCGAAATCAACCATCAAACGTCATCTGAAGAGATCAAACTCGTATGCAAACAATGCACTTCGATATTATCATCATAATAGATTTAGCGAACGTACCAAATCTTTGTAGTAGACGTTGTGTACTGGCACACTTCCGGTGTCTAGAATGACGTCATAATTGCGCCCGGCTTTACCATCAGGAACAAATTGGACAGCGTCAGTCTCTGCTTACGCTTCGTGCCATCGAAATCCGGTAAATGGGCGAATGAATTCCCCAAACACAAAACGACATCGAAGCCAGCATTGGGCAACCCGTCGATAAGTCGTAGGTCTTGCGGAAGAGTATGCCAGTTCGCCTTTTCTATCACTGTGTGTATGAAATCAAACTGCACATTTTCATGATGCATGATATCAAAGAAAGTAATTATATATTGGATTGCATAATCCCTTAAGAGCGTAACTTGGAATTGCTAAACGTGTACGCATTGTAACGCGGCTCGACACGACTAGCTGTTTGAATGTGATCGTATACAATTGAAAGACACGACGGGACTAGAGTCACCCAACTCAGGTGGTCCGCGAGGTGGTCCCAATGGACAACGCAACGCCTACGTTAATTGTGTCTAAAAAAATCCTTTAACCCATTAGACCCCGCAAATTGAATTAAGCATGTGTTGCTATTCCCCGTGCAACTGATACAGATTCTGGAAATTATATATAATACATTTTGATTTAATAACAATGCACATCTTCAATTGTATCGATAATTTTTTTGCAATGCATTGGGCCTCAGTGGCTTTAGCAGCCCCATAAGTAGGCCTCAAGGAGTGAAACGATGGGACGCCATGCAGTATGTGGTGCAGGGTGCCACATCAGATCACTCGACTTCCGGTGGTGGCGCCACCTGCCGGGTACTGACGGTACTACAATGTTTCTGAGTGTATCGCATATGACACGTGGTCTATGAGAGTAATTTCAACATGTTGACCTCACATGCAGGGACCCATACGATAATTACCCCAGTTATTGAAGGCAGCATCGTTTTGCCGCCTTCGACGCTCGTTCCGGGCCTGAGTAAGCATTGGCTCACTGGCGTCTGTGCTCACGACTGTGTATCCTTCTTCTAACAACTGTATCGAGTCGACGCTGCAAAAGAAATTAATGTGCTCGTTGAGCGAGACACGCGAACAGTGTAGTAACACGCAGCGTGTAACACGAGTAGACAATACAATGTCACACGAATCACATATCTTCACTCTTGGGAAAATCGTGGCGCAACAAATGGCATATCCCTCTGTTTAGACGCAATCAAACTTTTCTTATTATTACTATTATTTTTAGTAGCAAAATTCCCATATACACACCAAACAACGTAGTTGATGTTATGTACAATTACTACGTGTGTTTTCTATTATAATAATATAAACCGCCCAGATGGCGCTACGTACTCTGAAATGGTTTACGAATCGAAGTATTCGCCGCGCGCGCGCGTGGTTTCTGCGATTGTTGGAAGTTAACGTTTTACGTAGCGAACCTTTGATTTACCATGAAAACCACTAAGAACCTTTGATATACGGGGTATTTAAACGATAAAGGCTTTACCTTTCATTCGTGAAACACTAATTGAAGCAGAATCTATAAAATATTTGGGTAATATAATCTCAAACAGAATGCTAGATGACAATGATATATCTAGACAATACTGTCAGTTATATGCGCAAGGCAACATGGTCATAAGAAAATGTCGCTTGTGTTCAAACGTAAAGAAAATGTGGTTTACTACTTTTTGTTTACCGATGTACACTGCGCATCTATGGTGGAAAGTTCTTAACAACTATGCTATTAGAAAATTGTATGACTCTTACAACAATATATTCCGAATGGTATTAGGATTTGACAGATATTGTGGTCCTAGTGAAATGTTTGTTTACAATAATTTCCTTAAAAAAATTATATGTAGCATCATAAACAGTGATGTGAAGTACGTGTCCCGAATATGGAAGTACTGGATTAATTCCATGTATGTACATTTTGTTGATGGTTGAAGTAACTATGATATTTCATTTTGTACATCTGTAACTACTGTTAACAAAACAATTATAGAACCATAACAATATACTTGTATAGAGTATGAGAATAAAGCAATTATTTGTATTATTATTATTATACAAACATACACCCACTAGCTCGATTATTGTTATATTGTTTTCATATCAATATGATTGTTGTCTTACTTTATTAATGAAACGTCATGCGCTAGGCAGCAAATTTATAGCATCTTTATTCCAAACCGATTATTTTACCAATAACCAAACAGTAATTAAACTAAACATGTTTTATCTTGGCTTATGTAGAACAACACTCTTAAAGAGTCAAACAGTCAGGGTTGTGTGCGCATGGAGTGATTGCTGCCTAGCCATATTTGCTTGCAACTGAGTGGGCTAGAGCTTGCTTAAACCAACGGTAAAAGTAAACTGCTTTTCATTACAGTGACGCATGTTACCAGACTTAGTTGCCGCTACCACATACCCAGTCCCGCAGGCAGCTTCCAGCACAGTCTTGTAGCCGCGTCCACCGACGACTGACGACAGCCACTGCTTGTACGCTGGCGTGCGGCAGAAGATGTCGGGCAGCGCTGCAGCGACACCGTCGGTATATTGGTCGGGCGGCGGTGCACCGTCCCCTTTGCCGATTTTTTAATTGATGTAAGAATGCATAGTCTTTATATAGAAACAAGCTGGAAAACACAAACAATATGTACTGACAATAATAAAAACAATAATAGTAACACGCACGCACGCACGCACGCACGCACGCACGCACACACGCACGCACACACACACACGCACACACACACACAAACATACACACAGACACACACAGACACACACAGACACACACGCACACGCACACGCACACGCACACGCACACGCACACGCAAACGCACACGCACACGCACACGCACACGCACACGCGCACACGCACACGCACACACACACACACACACAAAACGCACACACTGTTTTGTACATAGTGCCGCATCACTGCTACAGTGTTTATAGGTGAAGCCAGCCGATTGTAGACATAGCAGTCAATGGCCTCTCTCTCCGATACCGTTTCTTTTCCGGCCATATTTCGGTTTTCTTCTCTTCTACCTGATATATTCCGCTGGACACAACATGTCTCCAATGAATGCACTAACACAATATCAGACTCCCGATAGAGCGGGCCGAGGTTCGAAACCTCTCGCTGTCGTTTCGAAACGTAGGCAATTTCGGTCACTATACGTTGCTCCAGTTCAATCTACTGTGTAGACGGAGCTTTAGATGTAAACGGGTTACTACATAGCTAAATACGTTACAACATCGCTAAACACGTTACCACATAGCTAAAACTGATATACGCATAGCTATGAAGCGTTACCACATAGCAACAGTGGCACATACGTAAGGAGAATGCGCTTCTGCATATTTAATACTCTTATGTACTTAGCAAAAAAACATTGTACACATAGCTAAGTGCGACACCTCCGTAACCAAAAGTGCTACTTACATAGATAAAAGTGGTACAAACTTAACAAAACTCGATATTACATAGCTAAAACTGGTACATATTTACAAGAAGCGTTACATACGTAGCGTGAAAACGTTTCTACTTAGATAAATACAACACATGCGTAACTATGTGTTACGCGCACAGCTAGGCATTCTATGCACAAAGCCATTAGGCGATGTAATCAGACGATACCACCTCTCTCTGCACGACACCATCTCTACCCTAACGCCATGGAGGTGTACGTGTTCTTCAAGAACAGCTAACGAGAACAGCGAGAGGAAACCGTGTCGCGCATGAACATGTGTATCGAGGAAGTAAGAACATGGTTCGTCAGCAACATGCTTAAGTTAATGACGAAAAACGGAACTGATCGCTTTAGCATCAAGCCACGGATTACGATATCTTAACAGTATTGCTGTCATGGTTGGTGACCAGCAAATACAACGAAAGCCTTGCGTCCGTTTTCTTTAGACCAACATCTAAGAATGACCCAAATATCGGCAGAATACTTCGACACCTCTCTCCCGATACAGCAAAACCACTTGTCCATGCACTCGTAAAATCAAGAATTGATTACTGCAATTATTTACTTCATAGCCTGCCCATGACACTACTTGCGAAAATGCAATGTCTGCAGAATACATGTGCGCGTATCATTACAAGGGCCAGTCGCCGTGTACACATCACACCCGTTCTGAAAGAGCTACACTGGCTTACAGTCCACTGCCGTATACAGTACGTGCTACCCACCAACAAACACCGGAATATATATCAGTGGTCTGCTGTCCGTGTACAGACCGTCGCGTTCATTGCGATCCGAATCAACCGTTTTATTGACTGTGCCACGAACACGGACAACTACATACGGAGATCGCACGTTTACGCTGTGGAACAGTTTGCCTCCTGATATCAGAAACTCTTGCCATCTCGAATTTGTTGTTTCGGATAGCAATCTTGTTCAATCTTGTTAAACCACGGGTGCCAATAAATTGTCCTCAGATAGTACCGTCAGTACCCGGCAGGTGGCGCCACCACCGGAAGTCGAGTGACCTGATGTGGCACCCTGCACCACATACTGCATGGCGTCCCATCGTTTCAACCAACTAACCACTAGCATACCGGTCCAACAGTTTACGACTGGAATTGCTAACCGACGATAAACTGTCTAACCCGTTTGTTTGTGTGGGCTGCTGAGCTTGAGTTGTGCGCAATACATGTGTCTTTATTGCATAGTAATATATATAATCGTGTTATTAATATTTATATTTTATCCACTGAGATTAATTAAAAGAACAGTATACTCGTCTGGGGCTTGTACGTTACTTGCTATATTGGCCGTTTTACAACACATTACATTGACGCAAAAGACGGAGTGTCCCGAAACCTCGATTATCCAGGCATCGTGCAGTGGCGGCATCGTTTGGCGCACACATCATCGCCCTTAACCTTTGATTATATTGATATAACTGACATACTGAACAGTTACACCAAGCAAAGCAAATTTTTAGTGTAACATCTCGAGAATGACGCTGATTGGCTGCTGGCGGTTCGCGAGGTCGCCACACAAAATGGAGTGGTGACAGCAGGTAGCAACGAGACCACGCCTCTGCGGCCAGACTCTCTTCTCGGCGAATTCACGAAGGCGAGCGCGAGTCGAGTAAGCGAGACGTGTGTCGCGTCAAAATATTGGTAAGCCGTTTCCCGCATAGACAGCTAACCGATTCGTCTCACTTGGCTGCTGATAAATAGCCCAAGTCGCAAGCAGTCGTTTCTCTTATGTTATCTCCTTGGGGCAGCGGCTTCACTAGCATCACGCATGTCCGATTTGCGCGCAGTAATTGTATATGAAAAATTGCTCACGTGTTGCAATAGAGGTTTGGCAACAACAACCGATTCTTCAGACCACCGAGATAGTGATGCCTTACGGCCGCATGCGATTATACACAAAGAATGCAAAAACGTGATGCAACTATGATTAAAATAACAACGAACACTTTGTAAATGTGCAGTATAATGCAATAAGTCGATCGAACAGCGGAGCCTCGACATACAATGTTCGCTAGCAACGATGTACCCAGAGCGACAGGTTGTTTATCTTGTGTTGACACTCTGTAGTCGGAGTGGACCTTACAAATGCATGTTTGTTTCCTACGGGCCTGTGCAACGGCGCAACGAAACATACGGACAAAAACTAAGCCATGGCCCAATAGCCTATCCTAAATACGCCATTCGGTGAATTGCTAGTATCGCTACACCCAAAGTTAGCAGTACACACACTAGTCCAGCGGATAAGTGAAAACACCATGCACTTTTTGATAAATGCAAGACAATTGGTTCATCTATTCCACATACCATGGAAACCATTTTAAAGATTGAAGGCATTCTAGAATTTGCTGCGTTAAGAAATGGCGGCCATTTGAAAAAAATACCGCCGCATTCAGTTTCTCCATATCTTAATAACAGCATTACTTAGAGCTACAATTTTGGTATTTCAATATATTTTTAGGGGTTAATCATTTCAATTGTTTCACTTTTGACCTTCTCCTACATTCATATCCGCCATTTATAAAGATGGCGATCGTCAATACAAATGTCACTTTGGCCCTTCTCCGACATTCATTTATTCACCATTTTTAAAGGAGGCGCTCTTCAAAGCCTATTATTCCTATATCTTAAGAACTACATAACATAGAGCACTATATCAAAATAGAGGTTTTTAGATGCTATTATTTCAAATATATTACTATTGACCTTCGTTTACTTTCAGATATCTATAATTTTTTTAATTGTGCCCGACAAAACCTGTTATCCCCACATCTTAAGATTTATATATCCTAGAGCCTTGATGTTGATGTCAAAATATAGGTTGTCAGGTGCGACGATTTTAAAGGTGTTACTTAGATATTCTTTAAAAATGCTAAGTCACTTAAACAATTAGCTTAATTACGTTGTCATTACGCCTGCCCCCTCAATCCACACCAACGATTCCCAAACAGTTCACAAATCCCGGTCATATCCACCGCATTTGCACAGCATATGGTCGGGTTTTAAACACCGACACTGTCATCTGCAGCCTTTCGTGCAGCCACATTTGATCGCACAGCAAGATGTATGAGCAGGCGAAAGTATCATCCACTGCACCCTCCAGTCAGGTACGCCACCTTTCGAGTCTAGCCGAAGTATGCTAGACAGGGCAGGTGTGGTGCTTTCAGCATGGCCTGGTCCTAGATTTGGCCAGCCTGGTAGTCCACTCGGAGCAGTTGTTGTACGAGGGCATCCTGCGTTGGTGGAACGTTCTCGATCTCCCCTTTTTTGTGCGTGAAGAGGACCTGTATGGCGCGGTTCACGTCGTCCTCAGAACAAACCCGTTTGTATAGAACAACAACGCACCTCTCAATGGGTGGTATAACTAATCTCAGGATAGCTGCAGAGGGAGTGTCTGCAATTGCATGCAGCGCAGTTATTACACTATTGAAAGCATTCCATGATGCCCAAGCCGTGCGTTTGCCTCTTCCAGCTAAACACGATGCGGTATCACAATCACACCCTGTCAGTGCATGGAAGACGTGCAGTGCCTCGCACGATCGTGTAAATTGTAACAAATACTGTTTTACCATTGGGACAAAATTTAACATACCAATACAATTAATGAATCGCTTTATAGTGTTTTAGTGCATATCTAGGATGTATGGTCATCTTATAACACTAAATAGTTCTTACCTAAAATGCCTATCTAACAAAAAGATTGGTTGAACCCTATTTGGAACACCGTGTAAACACTATGAAGAAGAGTGTAATTTTAATTACAAAATGTTTATCAATCGTCGTGGGATTCACAAGGGATGACATTTTCCTCACAAGTTTTCTCCCCTTGTGACATTTTTGCGTGAAACGGCAATGTTACAATTTTCCACGAGAAAGTGTTACAATTTGCTGTAGCACCAATTCATCCAGAAACACCGATTACGCAGAGCAAACGAAAAACATTGCTTAACGGCCTAAGCAACAGATAGAGCATAATATTCACAAAGAACCATATTACACAAGCTGTTAACAAGTAAACTTTGTGAAAATTCATCATATTATTTGTTTCTTTAAAATAGAGCAGTTTTTAACATTGGCAATTGATCCACGTGAATTTACCCAAGCTAAGCAACACACAGCTCTCAGCTGCTACAATTAAGCGCTAATATAACATAACATTCCTTCTCTCTCCCTTCTTAGTTTCATATTTCCATGTTTCCACCTAATGTCTAATGTACTTATGTGTGTCGTGAATGTGCTGGGAAAGCGTTTAATAAGTATTGTGCTTCAACTTTCCTCCATTTCCATTTGAAAATGCTTCATGTTATTGTGCACTGTGTGTTTACCTGTAGTGCACTTGTAGTGTACTTGTAGTGCACTTGTAGTGTAGTTTATATTCCCCATTGGGAAATAAAATAATTCATTGAATGATTGAATGATTGTTAGATTGATTGAGTGATTGATTGATTGATTAATTAATTGATTTATTGAACGAATGTTCATGCCGCCTTCTACCCACACCCACCTTCTACAGTGCCGAGTTTCCGTCTTCAACGGCCGGTTGTCGCACACAAGATCAGTATAGGTTACAGTGTGTTTTCCCCGAGATTCCGTCCAACTGTTTCCCACGTCGTTTGTGTATTTAACTATTGTACAAGAACTTACATGAACGAATGAACATGATGGTCGCCTTCGTCGCTGCTTAGCCACATGCGAAATTCGGTGACGAGTCGAGTTACAGTTCTAAACCTGTACAAGCCTAAATTCCGATCGCGGGCTAGCTCGGCGACAAAGGCCTTCAAACAGTTTACTAATTAATAACGTCTGTCACGACTCCCCTGTCGTCATTCGTGCATTCGCTCCCTCCCTCCCCCTCCCTCCCTACCTCCCTCCCTCCCTCCCTCCCTTCCTCCCTCCCTCCCCCCTCCTTCCCTCCCTCCCCCTCTTCCCCCCTTCTTCCATCCTTATTTTTAGTTTAGTACCGAAGAGTAGTTGAGGACGGGCGGGCGAATGACCGACCTATCGATCGACAGTAGATTACCGAGGTTGTTCATACACTCCCGTTGGCTTAGCTAAGCGTAAATCGCCACTCTATGGATCATCATAACACCCTACTGACACGCTATCACAAAGCGAAGTTTGTGAGGTTATTTACAATTAGTTTGTAGTGATGAGTTTAATATGGTACATCCACCTAGTGATCGTATCTGGAAGTCATTAGAAATAGGAGTTCCATTCCGTTGTCCAGTGATTTTACGGATCATTTCGATTAACACATGAGCACTGCTTACTACCTAATGTAAGTGGTGTGGCGGTTATCTGCAGCCTTTCGTGCAGCCACATTTGATCACACAGCAAGATGTATGTGCAGGTGGAAGTGTCATCCACTGCACCCCCCAGTCAGGTGCGCCACCCTTTCGAGTCCAGCCGAAGTCTGCTGGACTGCGCAGGTGTGGTGCTTTCGTCAGGGCCTGGCCCTAGACTTGGCAAGCTAGCCTACTCGGAGCAGGTGTTGCATGATGGCATCATGCGTTGGTGGAATCTTCTCGATCTCCTTTCTTTTCTGCGTGAAGAGGACCTATATGGCGCGGTTCATATCGTCCTCAGAACTGTTCCGGTCGTATAGTACAACAACGCAACTCTCGATGGCTGGTAGAACTTCTCTCAGGATAGCCGGCCGATGGTGTGTCTGCAATAGCACACAGCGTAGGTGTTACACTATTGAAAGTATTCCATGATGCCAAAGCCGTGCGTTTGCCTGTTCCATCGAAACACGATGGCATCACACCCGGTCAGGAATCAACTACTGTTACCTCTGCCACCACACGATTGTCAAAAACATGGAGATCACCATTGGAATCCCAGAAAGGATTGCCCATCTCCTTCATTATCTTGATCAGAGACTTCACATCTTTGATGAAAACCGCCTGCATGCCTAATAAAACATACATAACGTACGTTCTGACGAACATGTGTTAATCGGAAGGCACACACAGGATGTTCACAAGTAGGGGTTTCGTTTTCCGTGCACATTCAACCACATATACTCTTTTAATACAAGCCAAAACAACTTGTTGTGATAAGATACTTGAGTAATGAGCACTTTCATTAGGCAACGAACGGTGCTATATAAAACCACACATTAGTGTGTTACCTGGCTTGCCCTCGTGGTGACGCTGTTGAGATGCAGCTTGTGTTTTTTCCAATCCACGGAGACACTCGTTGACAAACCGGGCCATTTCTGGCCCAGCCCCTATTCACCTCAGTAATGCTTCTGGCTTCTCTCTTCGTTCACACATACGAATGTTCTGCTCGTGGCTTTCGTCCAGTGGCATCCTGGAGAATGGTCAATGTGTCTCGTTGACTGCGAACTTGCCTTCGCAAAATGCTCTGAACACATATGGCTGTTTGACCTATAATGTTCATATAACCCGTAGATTAATGGCAACAGCACGGGCATAGTTGTAGTGGTCAAGTGCGTGGAAGAGCCATTGTACGTTCGTCAAGGCATCCACGTAGAGAAGGAAATTGCCTTCGTGGATGGCTCTATCCCATGTCATCACACCCAAGTCTATCTCCAGCAAAAGCTGCCATAACTATAATTGTGGACTTCGCTCTGCTCTTCAAATGACAAAGCTGCAGCTTCTGGTTGAGAGGATATGCACTCGGTGTAAGTGAAATGCATCCAGAAACCTATATTTCCATATGAGTTGTATGGTAATTTATGTAGTTCTTAAGATTTGCAGATAAAAAACTTTGTCGGGCGCCATCTTTCCAAATGGCGGATATATGCATGTCAGCGAAGGTCAATATTAATATATTTGAAATGGTCGCATCACAAAACCCTATATTTTGACATCAATAGTTCTTAAAATATATGCAATACTAGGCTTTGACGGGCTCCATCTTTAAAACTAGCGGGTATGTGAATGTCGCCAAAGGTCAAATATACCATATTTGAAATCGCTGTTCAAAAATCTATACAAATACATGCAAATTATGACTCTACGTGACGTAGTCGCTAAGATATCGTGACATTTGTATTGACGACCGCCATCTTTAAAAATGGCGAATGCGAATGTTGGAGAAGTTCAAAAGTAAAATAGTTGAAGTATTTGATCCTTAAAACCTATCCATGGACATCAACATTATGGGTCTACGTGCCGCAGTTATTAAGATATGGGGAAATTTAATTTAGTGCTAACCTCCGCAGCCCTGAAAAAAGTGACGAAAAAGCGAATTCGTGGTCGATACGTTGAAGAAGACGGGGTTGTCAGACACCAGTGTCACTCATTTGGAGCGTAGCCACAGCCTCGAGCCAAAATCATGTGATCAGATTCACAAACGCCCTTTTATTGTACATTTTCGGAGTGAGACGATCCGGGACGAAGTCTATCGCTTCCGCACCAGGCTGAACAGCTACAATAACTTATACCGTCAGGAGCCCATCTATGTTAGTACAGATTTACCAGCCAAGCGGGCGGTTAACGCATTCAAGATACGAGTGATAAAACTATAAAAAAAAAAAATCGGTGACTGCTGGACATATGCGGGAAGAGTTGTTGTAAAACCAAACACTGGTATAATGAAAGAAATCCAATCCTCGGAAGATGTGAACATTTATTAGTCCACCTGCAGTTACTATATATACTTTGCCTTCAGGGAAAATAATAATTATGTTGAAGGTTGAAGTAAATTATTTTCCGGTTTTTGTTTTGTTATTTTATATTTTTGTTTCTTGCTTTTCACTTAGTGAAATATTTTAACTAATTAATGTATCACATATCACAATTATATTATGCTTCCTTGTGGACTGCTACCTTGTCATGGTAAGGAGGCTTGTTTACCCCTACAACCCCCTGAGCTATACCGGTGGGAGGCAACTCCTGGCAGGTCCAACTATACCGGCCAGGTCTGGAGCGAGTGGTCAGACAAAGCACAGTCCAGCCACATCTCTTGATCATGGAGCCCGGAAGGAAAATGGTCTACAACCACTGCGGAAAACTTGTGGGCACAGCGACTTAGTCTAATCACACAGCTGAAATCGATTACCGAAGCAAAAACCATGAATACTCAACCACACCTCGATCTGAGAAAAGCAAGCTGTCCTGGAAGGGTGCGTATGAATACCTTGGGTGAAAGCCGACAGGAAGCCCAAGGGAGGAAGAGACTGCTACAGCTCAAGTCAAAAGTTAGAATTGGATGTTGGAATGTCAGGACACTGTACCAGACAGGAAAACTGGTACAGCTCGCCCAAGAAATGAGAAGATACAAGCTGAGCATCATTGGAGTATGTGAAAGCAGATGTAATACCTTTGGGAAAGTTACAACTAGCTCTGGATAAACTTAATTGTACTCTGGGAATGGGAGAGAAGAAGATGCGCACACACTTGGAGTTTGGCTGCTCCTCTCAAAGGATGCACCAAAAAGTCTCCTAGAATGGGAACCAGTCCCAGAGACAATCATCACAGCCAGGGTTACATCAAAAGGTCGGAACATCATCATTACACATTGTTATGCGCCAACTCTGATGAATTTGAAGAGAAAGGCACCTTCTACCAACATCTAGCTCCCAAATCGTTTGATTTTTTACACACATTTGCGTTCTTTTTAATATATGTGCCACGTACTCAATTGCATTATTACAGCAATTTAATTTTTCACGCTGCACGTGAACGTAATTATTTTTATAAAATTATTATTTTGGGGTTGACAGCGACCAGTTTGTTGTTGCATACTTAATCTTATAATGTTACGTTATGCTATATAGCAACTGGCTACAGCTTTGGCTCCGCTGTCAACACGGATTATATATCATTTTACGAGCTGTTCTACTTATTGTTTTATGTATGTACGATTTATAATATTCCGAAATAAAGTGAACATTGTAGTATTATTAAGAACCTCCCGAAGCATGGGCGGATCCTATCCCAGACAACGGGAGTGCCCAGGTTTCAACAAAGACACCACGTTGCTGGACTTTTAATTATCTACATTTCTACAGGATAGCCTTACGCACGCTCGGACGTGGTAGATTGTAGCAAATAATGTTTTACCATTGGGGCAAAATTTAACATGCCAATAAAATAAATTAATCGCTTTATAGTGTTTTAATGCATATATAGGATATATGACCAGCTTATAACACTAGATAGTTCTTGCTTAAAATGCTTATCTAACAAAAATATTGGTTGAACCCCATTTGGAACACCGTGTAAACACTGTAAAGAAGAGTATAATTTTAATTACAAAATATTTATCAATCGCCGTGGGATTCACAATGGGTGGCATTTTCTCCACACGTTTTCTCCCCGAGTGACATTTTTGGGTAATACGGCAACGTTACAATTTTCCCAGAGAAAATGTTACAGCTTGCTGTAGCACCAATTCATTCAGAAACCCCAATGATTACACAGGGCACACCAAACACATTGCTTAACAGCCTACGCAACATATATAGCATGATATTCATTAAGAATCACATTACACAAACCGTTAACAAGTAGACTTTGCGAACACTTATCATATTATATTTTCTTTAAAATAGGGCAGTTTTTAACATTGTCAATTGATCCACGGCTGGAACGCCGACCACATTTATTTTCCAATTAGTGACCATTTTAATGGTTTGCATGATTATAAAGACATATCACCATCAAATAAATATGAAACTTCACTAGCAGTACGTTACCAATGTGCTGAACAGTTTGGTGACAATCACTTAAGTCCAGAACTGTTGATCTCATCGCAAACGCGCTTACATTCACAATTATCAGATTTCGCAAACTATTAATACGTCTACGGTGCTTACAGAATGTTTCCACCAAAATGTCTACCCTTTTTTCAAATCCGCTTCACTCTATAATATGTCAGTGCCAAAAGATCCGACATTGTAAACTGTTCACCGTTCATGTTTGAATACTGTTAACTCGTGTGACAGTGCAATCTTTGACATCTGCAAACTTGCGTATGAGAGTACTTGTGGCAATGTCCCACGTTTGTATGTTATAAATGTCCTCATGTGAGGAACAAATGTAGGCGCGTCACCTCGCGGTGTCTTGATAATTAATTCTCACTTGATGAGAAAAAATCCAACCAAAATAAAGAAGGGTGCCCGGGCACTTGGTGGACACCCCCTGCATCCGCTTATGCCTAAGCGCATCCATTGTTAATCGAGGTGAGTAACTTACAATTCTACAGTCTTTTTTATACTTACGGCTTACGGATACCTCCCAGCCGGCATACAACGTCGGTATGACGTTGATTATTAGTTGTATATACGTTGCGACGTCGAACAACATAAATGCAACGTTTTCTCAGCGTCTGGTCATCGACGTCACAAGGACGTGGACATTTGATGTCGCCACAACGTTGAAATCAAGTCGACAACCAAACCCAACGTCTTCACAACGTCTGGTTATCAACGTTATAAGGACGTGGGAATTTGACATCCATACAACGTTGTAATCACATCGACAGTTCAACCAACTAGTTTCATCTATAAATACAACGTTTGTACCACGTCTGGTCATCGACGTGATAACGACGTAGATATATATGACGTTGGCAGAACGTTGAAATCACGTCGACAACCCAACTCAACGTCTTCACAACGTCTGGTTATCAACGTTATAAGGACGTGGAAATTTGACATCCATGCAACGTTGTAATCACATCGACAGTTCAACCAACTAGTTTCATCTATAAATACAACGTTTTTAACCACGTCGGGTCATCGACGTGATAACGACGTAGATATATATGACGTTGGCACAACGTTGCAATCACGTCGACAGCCCAACCAACTAGGTACATACATATACATATATGGCTGACCACCAACGTTATAACGACGTGTATATATGTGACGTTGGCACAACGTTGAAATAACGTCGACAACGCAATTATAAGGTCATCGCCATTATAAGGACTTGGACATTTGACGTTCATACAATGTTGCAATTTTTTATTTGTTCAAGCTGCGAATGTTAACTATTACATATCTATTCTCTAAGACAACACAACACGTGCGGTGTTAGATGCCTTAACTAAAATTATACATAATAAGACCCTTTATATTTGTAATGTTAGGTAATTTAAGGCAGCTTTCACCACACATTTTGGTATTGAGTAAGGCAGCGGCATATCTACCGTATTCCAGCATGCATTGCGCGTGCCGCCATGCTGCCTTGAGCTCGAACGAACGGAATCGATGGAAGCGAAACAATCCACTAATATGTGCGAGTAAGTGTCACCATCCGCTTTTATTTGTTGAACTGTTTAGTTTGATCGTTTGTCCGGAACACACACGACCATAATGTTGTCTTTGTCGTGATGTATTTAGCATGCTTTCACCGATTTGAATCTGAGCACATTTTCCGACATATAGTCTCAAAGCTCGGTGTCGTCGCATCCCTCTCGTTTTCGATCATACCCTGCACTTGTTCCAGTGAAATGTGGTTATGTAGTGTCATGTATAAATTGCACACTATTATTATATAACTATCAAAGTCATTGCCATTGGAATAAAACTGCAGTATTTATAAATTGCATCGGGAATTTACCGGACAATGGAGCAGCCATGGCCTGTGGCCATGTTGACTGGCTGGGGCTTGTGCAGTGTGCTTTGTATTCGTTTCATCTGACCTTCGTTGTAAATAGATGTGTCGGCTTATACCTTTATTTAATTCCTTTTAAGCGAGTGACATGAAGAAGCAGACATGAACTGAAGCAGAGGTAGATGCAGCGCTCTCAGTGTAGCCGAAGCCGCACTCGACCAAAGTGGTGGTGAAGACTGAGGAACAACTAGACAGAATGGATTAACAGTGTTCTTGATAAATCTGAAGTTATACTTTTGCTTTCATTGGTAGTGTTTAGTGTTAGTTAGGAAACTATAATTATTGTGTGGTTTAATAAAAAATTAGATCGTAAGGTTAGTTTGAAAGTGTTTTGTCAGCCATGGGGTCCATTGAAATTTAAGTCAGCTTGCCATTATTACTTTTCGTATTTTAAGTTCGGCGCAGTTTAATGGATGATATGGTGTTGTGAGCTTTCTTTGTTATCAAAATAAGTTGTAGTTCCTAGCTCTAAATACACATTTATAATTGTGCCTCTTGTGTGTGTTAAGAATGTGTGGAAGCCATATACATAGTAGATCCCCCAACACAACATAAAGGAATATTTAACTTGCTTGTTGTGCATTGTGTCATTGAGCTGGTGTTTCTGAAGCCATGAATTGGTCAGCTTACTGGTCTTGTCACATTGTTTCAATAATGGCTTAGCCATTGTCTGTACATTCTTTACAACTACCTGTTACCAGACATATGTAGGGTAACATTCTATCAACTGAAATAGAACCAAACAAATCTGATTTGTTTGTACGCTTGTAGTGATTGTACAGGAAATTAATAGACTAGCCTGCATTCAATGAAGCAATTCCAAAAAAGATTCCAATTTCGATCGGCTCTTGAAAATACATTCCGAAATAGAATTGACCCCATATTTATGACAGCTGTTGTTTGCTGTTACAATTAACAATCGAAAGCACATAATAATTATGTCTGCTGCTGAATACTGGTTACTAGAGGAATTAATCTATATTGAATGTATTCCACTGGTTCAGGAATGTACACATTGTTGTATCAGAACACAGTGAATATCTTTATTTTGTTAATGTTTGTTTTATTATCAAAACATAATATTTAATGACTGTTTTGAAAACAAATTTCAACTTGGTGATTAATGATCTTGTGCTCTTTATAATATCTGCTTGATACTGAATACAACAAATTGGGCAAACAAGAGTGATGTAATGGTCTACATTGTATGCCATGGGTTCATTGATATACACATTGTTAAATAAAATGTCTCATGTATCGGAATAAGGTGAATATCTGTCTTTATTTTGTTCAAAACGTATTTAATGACCATGTTAATTGACTGTTTCGAAGACAAAAGTGTAACACCGGTTAGTCAGGCTCTTCTAATACACAATTTACTCTACAGACCCACGTGTACACGCCGACATGCATAGCATTGACGAAGGGGAACTAATTTTTTTATAGTAACACCTGTAAACAATTTTAGTTGGTTATCATAAAACAATAACGATCTAATGTTGACACAACGTTGAAATCCAATCAATTTGCTACATTGTTGCAACGTTGAAACGTGGCGTCGATCCAACTACTTTTCAACATTGCAACAACGTTGAAACCCTACGTCGATGCTACGTTGGAACTCGACGTCGATCCAACTTTCAAATCCAACTAGTTTTCAACATTGGTACACCGTGGAAACCCGACGTCGATACGCCGTTGAAATCTGACGTAGATACAGCTTTCAAATCCAACTAGTTTTCAACATTGTTACGACGTCGATACCCGACGTCGATACAACGTGGAAACCCGACGTCATTGCAACTTTCAAATCCAACTAGTTTTCAATACTGGTACAACGTGGAAACCCGACGTCGATACATCGTTGAAACCCGACGTAGATACAACTTTCAAATCCAACTAGTTTTCAACATTGTTAATACGTCGATACCCGACGTCGATACAACGTGGAAACCCGACGTCATTGCAATTTTTTTCAAATCCAACTAGTTTTCAATATTGGCACAACGTGGAAACCCGACGTCGATACATCGTTGAAACCCGACGTAGATACAACTTGCAAATCCAACTAGTTTCCGACATTGCTACAACGTGGTACCTGACGTTGAAACAACGTATTTTCAACGTCATTTTGCCTGCTGGGCTGGGTCTTGGATGTGCTTGCGCGTAGTTGATTCAGCTTGTTGAAAGTTGTCGTGGTTCCTTACGGCTTAAGTATCCCTTGGGCGCCATGTGTCGCATAGGGCATGTACAAGAGTCCGCCATTTTGTAGATATATTAGTTTTATTTGTATTTTTCATACAACAGGGAAAATGTGAATCGATCGGTCTTCAACTTGACCGCACGTAATATGCTGACGGCCACACTTGTTTCTAGATCACCGGTGATTGGTGGAGGTTGTTTTCTAGAATGTCAACTGTACTCGCGACGCTTGATTTATCTTTTAATTTTTTAGCGTGAAGAATAACTTCGTAATGTGTTTTTTTTAGATCCCTACATGATGATTGATTGATTGACATATTGCTAGATAGATTGATTGATTGATTGGTTGATTGATTGACTGATTGACTGATTGACTGATTGATTGGTTGATTGATTGATTAATTGATTATTTGATTTATTGAATGAATGTTCATGCCGTCTTCCATGTTCTACAGTTCCTAGTTTCCGTCTTCAACGGCCGGTTGTCGTTCCCAAGATCGGTAAAAGTTGCAGCTGGTTTTCTCCACGAGATTCAATCCAACTGTTTGCCACGTCGTTGGTGTCACTAAATATCCACGAGCATCCATGCACGAATGGACACGATGCTCGCCGATCATAACACCCTACTGGCACTCTATCACAAATGGAAGTTTGTGAGGGTATTTACAATTAGTTTGTAGTGGTGGGTTTAGTTTGGTACATCCACCTTATGATCGTCATTAGAAATTGGATTTCCTTTCCGTTGTCTCATGATTTTACCGTTAATTTCGATTAACACATGGGTGCAGCTTAGTACCTAAGGCAAGTGAAGTGACGGCCTAATCCTTCACGTGTTTTACCTAACTAATTTGCGTAGCAGACACAATGTTAAGTTCAAATGGGAGTAAGCCGTATATTTACCGTCTACCTAATCCAGAATGAAATGCATTTATACATCGTCGAGTTCGCCTCGAACCATGTTGCGTGACAGTCACCTTGTTCTGTTGGAATGTGAACGAGCCAAATCCACCGAATGACGATTCTTTTTCGGACATTTGCTCATCAACTTTTCAAATGTCGATCGGTGCGTGATTCAACTTCAGCTTGTCAACGTCCCGTGACAACTTCATCTCGTCGACTCTTCCGTTAACGATCGGTGCGTGATTCAACTTCAGCTTGTCAACGTCCCGTGACAACTTCATCTCGTCGACTCTTCCGTTAACGATCGGCGTGTGATTCAGCGTCAGCTTGTCAACGTCCCGTGACAACTTCATCTCGTCGACTCTTCCGGTAGCTATCGACGCGTGATTGATGTAGCCTCGAGTTTCCAGGCTCCGCGATTGTTGCGCACACCAGAGCCGAACGTGTGTTCGGAGCTAGACTCTCTTCTCGACGAATTCACAAAGGCGAACAAGAATCGAATAAGCGAGACTACGCATCGTCCATTAGCCAGCCATATGGGTATCGTCGATCAATAAAAGTGCTTCGATCACCGGAAATAATGTCTGCTCATGTCCACTGAGGCTATAGCAACCATTATCAACAAATCAGAACGCTCGGATAATCGGAACTGACGTCATAATGTCACTAAGTGTGCGGGGGTTAATATGTCGGCAGTATATACTATTCATGTTCTTAAACTGCTTTCACAGAAGTAGGTGCATGCGAAACACAGTTCGGTAATATTTCAGTCTTATATAGGTTGCTTCGAGACACGCACAGTTAGTTCGAGCAGATTGTTTCTTGTCCCGCGTAAGAGAGCACCGTGCATAGATTAATTAGAAGCAGCTGACAAAATTAAAGATACTTAAATGCAGGTTAATATGATATACAAATGTACACATAGTTGAAATCAATCACAAAATTTAAAAGTTACTCGCGAACAAGACAATAGTCGAATATAGGTTGACGAACAACAGGAAATGTTTAATCACGATGGCATTTATTTTTTAATATGTTGGTTCATGTGGAAATAATATAATATGCAGGTTCAGCCATACGTTGGTTCAGTAACTTATCCGTACTGGTGTTAGCTGAATTTATACTTGTTCAATATCTATCATTGCACTTACAAGATCCAAAACTTCTACTACCGAAGCAGTGTCCAAATGGTAATTTTTCTACTATTTTTTAAATACTCCCTGTGACATACAGGCTTTATGTGCAAATATAAAACGTGGAATGCAATCACATGGATTTGGCATGAAGGCTTTACTTCAAACGGAAGCATATTGTTGAATTTGCCGTTCGTGAAGGAGAGCGACCCCAACGGTATGTCTATCACGCAATGATCACATCATTAAGCAGCCATTACTGCGAACAGCTGGACGCCTTCTCTATGACGTGGCTGTAATGGCTTGGTATCTGCATCTCCCCCACTGGCTTCAAGTCACCGTAGACTGTTTCTTTATAGTCGGCACCAAGTACTTCTTTAAGTAAATTGCCGATGTCCGCTAAACGATGCGGGTAGCCAGACAGAGAGACATCTTGTGGGCTGAAAAAGTAGATTCGACATCAGCAATAACATAGTAATAAAAAATATATCAAGATTACCATTACAGTTACCTTACCAAGTGTCAGTATTAGGCGATTGGTCGTTGCTATAATTTGGCACACCATAGTTGTTGAATGTACATTCGGCTCTGCGCTCCATGTAAACAGCGCCTTGTAGGAGTGGCTCTGGTAGTTTCTCCATATTGCCACGGATTGCGTGTTTGGTAATGTTACCATTGTTTATCATTTAAGCCTATCATTTATATTACCTGGTTGAGTGTGTCGGGTATACACAGATGTGTGAACTTGATTAACTGGCGAATACCTACTCTGCACGTCACGACAGATACATCCGCTGCCCTCTGGTGAATATCGGTATAATTAGCACTTGGTAAATAATAATTCTACTTTATTTATTCTGATTATGTCTTACCTGTCATAAACGAGCTACCAGGCAGTTGTGATGATTGGATATGTTTTCTTCGAATCCTAGTTTACTAGTACGTAGATTTAAGTTAGTGTTTGGCATCCCAAATGTTTTATTTTCGTTTTAATGAATTTAATTAAATTTAAATTAATTAATAACTGATTATATATATATATATATATATATATATATTTATAATAATAACTGCATATATATATATACATATATATATATATATATATATATATATATATTTATATATATATATATATATATATACATATATATATATATATATATATATATATATATATATATATATATATATATATATATATATATATATATATATATATATATATATATATATATATATATATATATATATATATATTATATATATATATATATATATATATATATATATATTTCGTTAAGAGAACACTTGTTTTTGTTTTTGTTCTAGTGCATTGCAGCAATTGCACTCAATAGGCAATATTTTCGAAATAGGCAATATTTTCAAAAAGACAATTACCAATTAAACATTCTGACAGAAATTAAACTTTACATCCCTGTCCTACCGTACCCTTGTCCAAACACACGTGTTATGCTTGTTGCACTTCGCGTACAGTTGACACTCCTGTAAGTACAGACGGCACTAACGTAATACAAAACGTAACCTTACCTGTTGACAGTAGCTTTTCCAGTCTCCTTTTTGTCGTCATCTTTGTTGATTGCAGATTGGCGAAGTTTGTAGGTGCGTGTTACCCATACTGGCCGTTCGTGCGCATCACCGATAAGTCAACACCAGTTTTTCAGTGCACACAACTATACACATGATAAGAAGAGTTACCTTATAATACTAAATATAGAGATATTTATGTAAACAATATTCTGAGCGTCAAACACATTAACTGGCTCTCACCCTTTGGTGCTGCCAGTAACAATATTAAACACTAAATATGTTAAATATACACATATACCTTGTATTATTAAATATAAATATATTTTAATAAACTATATTCAGAACGTCAAACACATTAACTGGTTCTACCCCGGTGGTGTTGTCAGTAACAATATTAAATACTAAGCATATTACATATGGGTAAATGCGCTCTAAATGGAATGTAGATAATTGTAATATCAAACACAATGCAAATGTCGTCGCACTTTTATAGATCAACACAAGTATGTTATCGTAGCAGATGCAAAAGCAACACAATTTTCCAAATAACTTAAAAATGTCGTAAACCGAATTTCTAAAGCAATTTCATTCCGCACAACATCAAATAACATGACGCTACTGGTGTCGTTGTTACTAGAAAATGTATACCCACAATAACATTAAATATTTTCTTTATTATCATCAAATAGATCTAGCGAATGTATCACGTCTTTGTAGTAAACATCTTGTAGTGGCGCACTTCCGGTGTCCAGAAAGACGTCATAATTGCGATGATCGAAGACGAGGATTCCACCCGGCTTTACCATCGCGAACAGGTTGAACAGCGTCAATTTCTGTTTACTCTTTGTCACTTCGAAATCAGGTAACATGGAGAATGCATTCCCCAGACACAAAACGACGTCGAAACCAGCTTTGGGCAACCAATCGATCCTTTATAAGTCTTGCGGCAGGGTTAGCCAGTTCGCCTTTTCTATCACTGTGTGTATGAAACCAAACTGCACAATTTCACTATGCAGGATGCCATAGAAAGTAACAATATACAATATACAATATATTTATGAACAGCGTCAATTTCTGTTTACTCTTTGTCACTTCGAAATCAGGTAACATGGAGAATGCATTTCCCAGACACAAAACGACGTCGAAACCAGCTTTGGGCAACCAATCGATCCTTTATAAGTCTTGCGGCAGGGTTAGCCAGTTCGCCTTTTCTATCACTGTGTGTATGAAACCAAACTGCACAATTTCACTATGCAGGATGCCATAGAAAGTAACAATATATATATATATATATATATATATTTATATATTATATATATATATATATATATATATATTATATATAATATTTTCGAAATAGGCAATATTTTCAAAAAGACAATTACCAATTAAACATTCTGACAGAAATTAAACTTTACATCCCTGTCCTACCGTACCCTTGTCCAAACACACGTGTTATGCTTGTTGCACTTCGCGTACAGTTGACACTCCTGTAAGTACAGACGGCACTAACGTAATACAAAACGTAACCTTACCTGTTGACAGTAGCTTTTCCAGTCTCCTTTTTGTCGTCATCTTTGTTGATTGCAGATTGGCGAAGTTTGTAGGTGCGTGTTACCCATACTGGCCGTTCGTGCGCATCACCGATAAGTCAACACCAGTTTTTCAGTGCACACAACTATACACATGATAAGAAGAGTTACCTTATAATACTAAATATAGAGATATTTATGTAAACAATATTCTGAGCGTCAAACACATTAACTGGCTCTCACCCTTTGGTGCTGCCAGTAACAATATTAAACACTAAATATGTTAAATATACACATATACCTTGTATTATTAAATATAAATATATTTTAATAAACTATATTCAGAACGTCAAACACATTAACTGGTTCTACCCCGGTGGTGTTGTCAGTAACAATATTAAATACTAAGCATATTACATATGGGTAAATGCGCTCTAAATGGAATGTAGATAATTGTAATATCAAACACAATGCAAATGTCGTCGCACTTTTATAGATCAACACAAGTATGTTATCGTAGCAGATGCAAAAGCAACACAATTTTCCAAATAACTTAAAAATGTCGTAAACCGAATTTCTAAAGCAATTTCATTCCGCACAACATCAAATAACATGACGCTACTGGTGTCGTTGTTACTAGAAAATGTATACCCACAATAACATTAAATATTTTCTTTATTATCATCAAATAGATCTAGCGAATGTATCACGTCTTTGTAGTAAACATCTTGTAGTGGCGCACTTCCGGTGTCCAGAAAGACGTCATAATTGCGATGATCGAAGACGAGGATTCCACCCGGCTTTACCATCGCGAACAGGTTGAACAGCGTCAATTTCTGTTTACTCTTTGTCACTTCGAAATCAGGTAACATGGAGAATGCATTCCCCAGACACAAAACGACGTCGAAACCAGCTTTGGGCAACCAATATATATAGGGTAGCCAGTTCGCCTTTTCTATATATATATATATATATATATATATATATATTTATATATATATATATATATATATTTATGAACAGCGTCAATTTCTGTTTACTCTTTGTCATATATATATAAAACGACGTCGAAACCAGCTATATATATATATATATATATATATATATATATATATATATATATATATATATATATATATATATATATATATATATATATATATATGCAGTTATATATATATATTTATATATATATATATATATATATATATATTTCGTTAAGAGATACACTTGTTTTGTTTTGTTCTAGTGCATTGCAGCAATTACTATATAGGCAATATTTTCGAAATAGGCAATATTTTCAAAAAGACAATTACCAATTAAACATTCTGACAGAAATTAAACTTTACATCCCTGTCCTACCGTACCCTTGTCCAAACACACGTGTTATGCTTGTTGCACTTCGCGTACAGTTGACACTCCTGTAAGTACAGACGGCACTAACGTAATACAAAACGTAACCTTACCTGTTGACAGTAGCTTTTCCAGTCTCCTTTTTGTCGTCATCTTTGTTGATTGCAGATTGGCGAAGTTTGTAGGTGCGTGTTACCCATACTGGCCGTTCGTGCGCATCACCGATAAGTCAACACCAGTTTTTCAGTGCACACAATTATACACATGATAAGAAGAGTTACCTTATAATACTAAATATAGAGATATTTATGTAAACAATATTCTGAGCGTCAAACACATTAACTGGCTCTCACCCTTTGGTGCTGCCAGTAACAATATTAAACACTAAATTTGTTAAATATACACAGATACCTTGTATTATTAAATATAAATATATTTTAATAAACTATATTCAGAACGTCAAACACATTAACTGGTTCTACCCCGGTGGTGTTGTCAGTAACAATATTAAATACTAAGCATATTACATATGGGTAAATGCGCTCTAAATGGAATGTAGATAATTGTAATATCAAACACAATGCAAATGTCGTCGCACTTTTATAGATCAACACAAGTATGTTATCGTAGCAGATGCAAAAGCAACACAATTTTCCAAATAACTTAAAAATGTCGTAAACCGAATTTCTAAAGCAATTTCATTCCGCACAACATCAAATAACATGACGCTACTGGTGTCGTTGTTACTAGAAAATGTATACCCACAATAACATTAAATATTTTCTTTATTATCATCAAATAGATCTAGCGAATGTATCACGTCTTTGTAGTAAACATCTTGTAGTGGCGCACTTCCGGTGTCCAGAAAGACGTCATAACTGCGATGATCGAAGACGAGGATTCCACCCGGCTTTACCATCGCGAACAGGTTGAACAGCGTCAATTTCTGTTTACTCTTTGTCACTTCGAAATCAGGTAACATGGAGAATGCATTCCCCAGACACAAAACGACGTCGAAACCAGCTTTGGGCAACCCATCGATCCTTTATAAGTCTTGCGGCAGGGTTAGCCAGTTCGCCTTTTCTATCACTGTGTGTATGAAACCAAACTGCACAATTTCACTATGCAGGATGCCATAGAAAGTAACAATATACAATATAAAATATATTTATGAACAGCGTCAATTTCTGTTTACTCTTTGTCACTTCGAAATCAGGTAACATGGAGAATGCATTTCCCAGACACAAAACGACGTCGAAACCAGCTTTGGGCAACCAATCGATCCTTTATAAGTCTTGCGGCAGGGTTAGCCAGTTCGCCTTTTCTATCACTGTGTGTATGAAACCAAACTGCACAATTTCACTATGCAGGATGCCATAGAAAGTAACAATATACAATATATTTTTTCATCTTTACTTACATTATATTTTTTTATCCTTACTTATCTTATATATATATATATATTTTACTACACGTCATGTATGTATATTTATATATATATATTTTTCTCACTACATGTACCTCTATTGTTCATCAGTTGCGTATATGTATGATTTTTTTTAACCTGTATGTATTTATAATATTATGGGCTCTTGCCTGAAATAAAACATTATTATCATTATATTATTATTATTTAATGTACAACCCCTTAACAACACAACATAGAATTGCTAAACGTGTGTGCAATGTAACGATAAAACATTACATGTAACTCAAATTATTCGCTACAAATAATCAATGAAATATACAATGTTGGGTATATCGTATCTGTTTACGTAATGTACCATAATATGCACAAATTAAATGAAGCTGCTCTAAAAGTAGATGTTATGTTTTTGGCGTTGAATATGTCCATGGATACAATGTTGATACTAAAAAACTTCGCATACTATTATTAATTTTCGATATGGAATTCATAATTGGAATTGAGGTGTAATTATAATTGGAATTGGTATGTGTAATTATTTATTGGAATTGGTATGTGTAATTGGTGTGTAATTAAATAACTGATTGTCGACTCGATTCATCCCAAAATATAAATGAAGATTCTACTCCTAGAAAACAGTTGACAGACTCGGTGTGAACACTTCGACATTAGGCCCGTTATTGTAGTGTCGATGATGATTACCCCAGTTATTGAAGGCTGCATCGTTTTGCCGTCTTCGACGCTCGTTCCGGGACTGAGAAAGCATTGGCTCACTGGCGTCTATGCTCACGACCGTTTTTCTTCTTCTAACAACAGCATCGAGTCGATGCTGCAAAAGAAAAATTGAGATGGATAAATTTTGCCTTTGATATTGCTTTTATATCGATACAATAATTTCTTAGTGTAACGCTATGCGCTAGGGAATAAATGTAAACGTAAATTATCCTTAATACTCAATGATTTTCCTCTACATCCATAGACGTATCTATTTTCTAACCATACAATAACTCATCTCAACAGGTCATCTTGATCAGCTAACTACAAAACCAACAGCAAAAGTAAACTTTGTAAACTGTTTTTATAACAATGACGCTGGTTGCCAGACTTAGTTGCCGCTACCACACACCCATTCCCGCAGGCAGCATCCAGCACAGTCTTGTAGCCGCGTCCTCCGACGACTGACGACAGCCACTGCTTGTACGCTGGCGTGCGGCATTATATGTTGGGCAGCGCTGCAGCGACACCGTCGGCATATTGGTCGGGCGGCAGTGCACCACCGCTGACTGTTGCGTAGTCATAATCCATAATCTTTATCTGATAACACGCAGGAAAACAAAAACGCTGTAGAGTAATCGGAAACACGCACGCACGCACGAATGCACGCACGCACGTACGCAGCCACGCACGCATGCTCTCACACCGGTATCGATTTGTTTACGGTTGGTCGGAACAGGAGTATGCCGATCAAATTCTGCTAGAACCCTGGACTTGAACCCCGAATGAGGTAATCGAGCTGTGTGTCTGACAAGACTTCGGACACTCTCAGTGTGAAGGCTACGGTGCCTGTTCACAATGACAAAACTTTGCCTGCGTTGTTCAGCTGTTTAAGATTTGTGCATGCGTGGCAGCGTAACGTCGATTACTCAATGTTGCTGTGGTAACAAAATCACGCGTAATTGGCTTTACTATAATTATATATATATATATATATATATATATATATATATATATATATATATATATATATATATATATATATATATATATATATATATATATATATATATATATATATATATATATATATGTATATATATATATATATATATATATATATATATATATATATATATATATATATATATATTATATATATATATGTATATATATATATATATATATATATATATATATATATATATATATATATATATATATATATATATATATATATATATATATACGCACGCACTCACACACCCATCGGCAGCAGTGTGGGACATAGCGATGAAGGCAATAGCAGGTATTGCTCCACTGATGTATTCGCACGGTGCATGGCAGAAGTCTTGACAAACTCTGGGATGTTGTTTCAGAATGGACCAGTCATTCGAGTTAGTTGAATACTGCAGGGCAACAGACATCCGGCCGTCGAACAGATGTTCTCCGATGGCCGCAGACCATGTCAGTCCAGCGAGTATAATCTACTCCTGCGCAAGATAGAATATACTTAATCACCTGCGCAAGCAAGACCGTAACGCTTTTAATATGTTGTTAAGTATCACGGCGACGGGGTACCAGGGCAGGGTTGAGAAGCTGGACGCTGGTAGTGAGATCCCCGCTGGAGAGCGGACTGGGAGTGACCCTCGCACACTGCTCGAGAACGACGGCAGTGTGAGATCCTTGCCGATCGACCAGGCGGCCCTATTTAGAGATGCCCCGTCTGCCCCAATCCGGGGACGGCCCAAGAAAACGCTGGGTAAAAAAGGTTCGCTCGACTAACTCCTGGCCGGCACCCCACGATAACTGGGACTATACTATTATATGGTCAAAAAACACAAAAAGACAGAAACTTACTACTGGAAGCTGGAATGTACAACAATTACTGGACTTGAACAATGACAGAGCACGACGTGGCAATGATTGCAAAGGAGCTCGTTCGCTTCAACATAGACATCGCTTCATTATCAGAAACACGATTCGCAGGTGCAGGATACTTGCATAAAAAGGGATACACATGTTACTGGACAACATGCCCTATGGATATGAAAGGTACCTCCTTTATCGGCTTTGTTGTTATAAAACGATTGATAGAGAACATCATTGAACCAACGAAGAAGATTTCGGACCGCCTCATGAAATTGCGCATTTGCATCCAAGCAGAAAACAGCGCTTCCGCCACAGTATTCAGCGTTTACGCTCCGACCCTGCCAAGCTGTGATAGGACAAAAGAAAGGTTTTACAAGGAGCTGTGCCGCGCGCTGAAAGCAATGTCAACGACGGAAAAACATATTGTTCTCGGAGACTTCAACGCGCGCGTCGGCAGCTGTCAGGAGACTTGGGACAGAGTGTTGGGAAGGTTTGGCAACTCTGTGCAACGTGTTTTTGCGTCGTCTTCGACCATTGCCGAGAATTCGATAAACGACGACTGGGAGTCCTTCCTTCGATTTCCCATCAGAAATGAGTTGGATGAATTTCCGACAAAACGAGAGATATCGAACTAGCAATCGTGTCCACTGCAAACAATCAGGCAGCCGGATCAAACGGGATCCCGGCTGAGGTATACAAACACGGATGTGACACCCTCGTTGCCAATCTGCTCGACATATACAGACTGTGAGTCTGGTGACCTACCGCAGGATGTCAAATATGCGCTGAGTGTGAACTATAATCTATAAACTTCAAGGAGATCGGGAGGACTGCTGCAACTATCGCGGAATCTCACTAATGGCAATTACAAAAAAATCTTTGCAAAAATTCAGATTCAGCGACTGCTGGTCTTTGTAAATGATGTCCATCCAAAAGCACAGTGCGGATTTCGTTCATCACGCAGCACGATTGACATGATTTTCACCTAACGACAACTGCAAGAGAAGGCAGTCGAACAAAACAAACTCTTTACATCGCATTCGTTGATTTTTGAAAAGCGTTCAACTCGACCAGTCGCCATTGTCTCTGGCGACTTCAGTCAAATTTTTTTCGTTTTAATGATGCGGGCATTTCACTAGTACATAAAAGCACATGTGATTATTGACTGTTAGATGACGGATGCATTTCCTGTCGCACACGAACTTATGCAACGCTGCTTCCTAGCGCCGACACTGTTTACTCTCTTCTTGGTTGCAATGCTTGAAGTTTCTAATCGTGAAACCACCAAAGGCGTTTATAACGACATGCTCTGACGGAAGGCTTTTCAATGTGTCCCGCCTCAAAGCGAAAACAAAGGTACGATAAATGTGCGTTCGGGACCTTCTATACGCTGACGATATGTCACAGTCTGAGCTTGATCTGCAAACGATACTTGACAGGTTTGTCGCTGCTTCTGCATCTTTTGGACTCTCTATCAATGTTAAAAAACTGAGGTCTTGCCAACCCGCTCCCGGGACACCGTATTTAGCACCGACGATCTTGCTCAATGGTACGCCACTTAACGTCGCTACCACCTTTAAATACCTTGGGAGCGCCTCCTCAAACAGTACATAGCCACAATACAACCACTGTCCACTCTGTACCCAAGTACATGAATAGAAAACGTAGTCACTGTACCCCAGTTGTCAGCTAGAATACGTAGTCACTGTAATTAGTTTAAATAAACAAATAACTGTGTATGTCATTGGAAGAACATTCCCAATGTCTTCAATTAAATGTGTACTCTATATACGTACTGTGGTTGCACTGACAATGTATTCGTTTTCCAGTGACTACCTATTCGAGCTGTGTACTGGGTGTACAGTGAATATGTATTGTAGCTGTATGCTGCGGATACATTTACTATGTATCCTAGATTTGTACTTTGGGTACAGTGAATATGTATTCTATTTGTGTACTGATGGTGTAGTGACCATGTAGTCTAGCTGTGTACTGGGCTTACAGTGCATGTGTATTATAGCAGTGTACTGCAATTGCAATTAATGTGAATTCTAGCTGTGTACTCGGAGTTCAGTGACATTGTATTCTACATGGGGTCTGAGGATGTAGTGACTATGTATTCCAGCTGTGCACTGGGGGTGCAATAACTATGTATTCCAGCTGTGTACTTGGGGTGCAATAACTATGTATTCTAGCTGTTTATTTGGGGTTAAATGATTATGTATTCTAGAAGTGTATTGGGGGTGCAATGAGTATGTATTCTAACTGTGCGCTGGAGGTGTAGCGACTGGATTTTAACCATGTACTAAGGGTACGGTGATTATGTATTCTAGCCGTTGCCGGTGATCTCGGCCTTTCGGGACCTCGGCCGGAATGATCTCGGCGTGTTTTGGTGAACTCGGCCAGTGACCTCTACCTGTGCGGCAGTGAATTCGGCCTGTTACAGCAGTGATCTCGGCCTATCTTTTATTACGGGCCTTGTTATAGTAATGTAGACCATATTTATCGATACAAGAAGTTGTATCATGTATTTATTGTTACGATAAACAATGTTCAATGCAATAAAGATGTTTTTTGACGATCGGTCTTGATCTTATTCTTAGCCGATATAGGTGTCGCAATGACGTCACATACATAACACCCCCTTAATATTACATGCAGTAATTAGTTTTGAAATATTATTTGTACGTTAAAAAGGTGAATGTTATAGTAATTTGCTTCCTACTCTTGCTTTGTTTTATTGAGCTGATCTTTTCATTTTGTCTGTCTTTGATTTGTGTGCGTTAAGAATGTGTAGAGGCAGGCTGTAGTAGTTGGCTTTCTGCCGTTGCGTTGTTTTATTGAGCTGATCTTTTCATGTTGTCTATCTTTGGTTTGAGTGAGTAAAGAATGGGCAGAAGCAGGCGATAGTAATTGGCTTTCTACTCTTGCATTGTTTCATTGAGCAGATCTGTTCGTGTTGTTTGTCTGAACATGGCCTCCGGTTGATGTTGTCGACGAGTGGCCTACACAAGCTTAAGTTAAGCCCCACTAATTGCGTGGGAGACTAAGTCGTCCGAGATAAGAGCGACGTGTTCCATAAAGATGATTGGTCAGAAAGGGCTACGTAAGAATCGTAGCCGCCACCCGGGAATATCGAGGAATCAACTCTGGATTCACTTACAAGCACGAAAGTATGATATTTGAATTGTTTGTGAAAGTACGACTATAAGAGTTTAATAGTTTATAAAAATACGACTATAAGATGTTAACTGTTTGTGATCGCGATTTTGCTTTCCGTCGATGAATCGAGAGCCTCTCGCGGGTCTCCGTTGTTTACGATTCGTGCGTGAACGTCAAACAGGCTCATTTTGTATGACAGGTGCAACTTACGGCAATACAGAGTGTGCGGGACAGGTATGTTGCATGCGTTATGCAGTCCTTTTTCACTGTTTATACTATACAGAAAAAATGACAACACGAAAGTTAATTGTTATGTGGCGGGATGGCAAAATTTGTCTAAGAACTGATGTATAAAAAGTATGGGATCTATTATGTTTCTAAATATTTCATCAGATGTAATGGATGTCTTAATATTTCATCATGATTATAGCATACATTTATTTGTGTGAAGGTGCAGGTGTCAGCAGAGCCTTCCACAGGCAGCTGTTCAATGGTTCTGTTGACCTGCCTCAATGGAGATGCTGCAATTGTGCACCAAAAGTAATATTAAATGAACTACAATAATTTAATTGTAAATAATTTATCATGCAAACCCTGCATTTTTTGTAGATTCAAGTGGCTGACACGAGTGCACACAAACCATAATTATATAAACTTATCTTACTTTAAATAGTTGTATATTGCTTCAAATATGTTAATCGATGTGTTTTTGGACTAAAACCAGTGATTGTCTTCTTGGCAGGTGCACACACCGGTACCACCGCCGCCGCCACAGGCACCTAACAACACATCACGTCAGCGTCAGCATGGACACTGCAACTTCCACGCTATAGCGGACAAGACCACAACAATCATTACTATAAATATAATTATATAAGCTTCATAATTTGACAGTTATGTGACATATATTTTTAATGAATAAAAACTTTACAAATCTAGCACAAGTGTGATAATTTTTTTATTTAAACGTGAAACAAATTGCCATCTTCATTTCATGTAACGTCCAAATATACAAGGACCAAAAAATCACCCAGTAATATCAATATTTCTTACGTCCATATATGAAAATGTGAGTGGAATGTTTCTCAGATCGAACTAACTCTGCGACTAGTGTCAGAGGGTAAACATAGAAGGCAACAGAAAAAGACATTTCGAAACCTGCAGGGGAAGGTTGCCCTGCAGTGGGACCTGTATCGATCTGGGGACAAGATAGCGATGGAGGGCTTGAAGATATTTGCCCGGTTGTATGGCCATATAATGCATTAAGTGCTCTCCGAACCAAAAAAGGCCCGTTATAGAAACAGGCCGAGATTGCTGTCAAAAAATATGCCAGTCCGACCATGCACCATGCAATATTGAACATTATTGAGTCTATTATATAGCAGTTATCACGATACATAATACAACGTTTTATTTTACAAACACTTATTTCTGGTCTACATCACTCCCCAAACAGGCCGAGATCACTGTCGGACACTTATTTCTGGCCAACATCACGCCCTCAAACAGGCCGAGATAACTGGCTATACAGGCCGAGATCACTGATGTACAGGCCGAATTCACTGCCGTACAGGCCGAGGTCACTGGCCGAGTTCACGAAAACAGGCCGAGATCCCGACAGGCCGAGATCACTGTGAAGCATTATAGCTGAACCCCCAGTATACAGCTAGAATACTTAGTTGCTACATCCCTGGTACACAATTAGTATACTTAGTATACTTAGTCAGTGTATTCTAGCTTTGAAGTGGGATTGTAGTGACTGTGTATTATAGCCATGTACTGGGGATGCATTGAGTATGTATTCTAACTGTGTACTGGGGTTTTAATTACTATGTATTCTAGCCGTGTATTTAAGGTGTATTGACTATGATATAAGTTTGTAGCTTGCGGTGTGTGGCTGCTCGCGGACTGTGCTTGTAAACTTTGCCAATTTTTCGGTGATTTGAATCATATATTGCTTTCTTGTTTTATAATCTGAATTTTTAATGACCAAGGAGTGCCTGAGGAACAGTTTCGAGTCGTCTATGCCGTGGATCTTCAGTTTTTATTGACTTGCGTGACAGCTGTGATTAACCAAGCTTAACCGGAACCGGTTTCCAACCTACATGTCAGAATCGCATGCTACCAAGACGTCTACGCTCAGCCTGCTAGACCGTGTTCTGCTTTTCGCATAGCGACCGGCGAAGCGTGTCCTTGCTCGGGACATTCCTTCTCAGCTTACGGCATTGCCGGCAGCCGCCTAGCCAACCGAGGACGGCAACAATAAAGACGCTGAACTTGTACCGACAACCGACTAGACGAGGGATGAAAGCAGGAACGAGATGTTTCAGGTCAATTACTACCGTTGCCAGCCTATGGAACAATAGGACTGAGGTTCGTTCACTCGGCAAACAAACGTAAAGGTAAAGGTTATTTCTTATATAGCGAGGTATCCAGCCAGTAGGACCGCTCAAAGCGCTTTACACTTCACCCCCTGGCAGACCTGTTCATTCCAAGGCCATCTCAACTTCTCTGCTAAGCATTCAGCCACGCTGCAATTGCGCGAAGACTATTCGTTCACATTTCCACAACTGTCTGTATTGCCTGGTACTGTTTTATACAGCTGAGTGAACTGTAGCAACGTGGGGTGATCAAACTTGCCAAACCGGGTTCTCTCGATTGAGAGTGCGGCCTTCTAACCGGTATGCCATTGCGCCCTACAAACTGGTGTTGACAGGGCGTATCTTGTACTGCTGATCGCCCTGATTCATCATGTTGCCTGGAATGTTGTTTCAACAAAGTCGCCTTCCAACAAACTGCGTACTGGGGTTATAGTGACTGTTTACTCTACCTATGTATTCAAACTGTGTACATGGGTTGTAGTGACTGTGTATTCTACCTATGTATTCAAAATGTGTACAGGGGTTGCAATGACTGTTTATTCTACCTATGTATTCAAACTGTGTACAGGGGTTGTAGTGACTGTCTATTCTACCTATGTATTCAAACTGTGTACATGGGTTGTAGTGACTGTATATTCTACCTATGTATTCAAACTGTGTACTGGGGTTGTAGTGACTGCTTATTCTACCTATGTATTCCAACTTTGTACAGGGGTTGTAGTGACTGTATATTCTACCTATGTATTCAAAACGTGTACTGGGGTTGCAGTGACTGTTTATTCTACCTATGTATTCAAAATGTGTACAGGGGATGTAGTGACTGTATATTCTACCTATGTATTCAAAATGTGTACAGGGGTTGCAGTGACTGTTTATTCTACCTATGTATTCAAACTGTGTACAGGGGTTGTAGTGACTGTATATTCTACCTATGTATTCCAACTTTGTACAGGGGTTGTAGTGACTGTATATTCTACCTATGTATTCAAAATATGTACTGGGGTTGCAGTGGCTGTTTATTCTACCTATGTATTCAAACTGTGTACAGGGGTTGTATTGACTGTATATTCTACCTATGTATTCAAACTGTGTACAGGGGTTGTAGTGACTGTATATTCTACCTATGTATTCAAACTGTGTACATGGGTTGTAGTGACTGTTTATTCTACCTATGTATTCAAACTGTGTACATGGGTTGTAGTGACTGTATATTCTACCTATGTATTCAAACTGTGTACTGGGGTTGTAGTGACTGTTTATTCTACCTATGTATTCCAACTGTGCACATGGGTTGTAGTGACTGTATATTCTACCTATGTATTCAAACTGTGTACAGGGGTTGTAGTGACTGTATATTCTACCTATGTATTCAAACTGTGTACAGGGGTTGTAGTGACTGTTTATTCTACATATGTATTCAAACTGTGTACATGGGTTGTAGTGACTGAATATTCTACCTATGTATTCAATCTGTGTACTGGGGTTGTAGTGACTGTTTATTCTACCTATGTATTCCAACTGTGTACATGGGTTGTAGTGACTGTATATTCTATCTATGTATTCAAAATGTGTACTGGGGTTGTAGTGACTGCTTATTCTACCTATGTATTCCAACTCTGTACAGGGGTTGTAGTGACAGTATATTCTACCTATGTTTTCAAAATGTGTACTGGGGTTGCAGTGACTGTTTATTCTACCTATGTATTCAAACTGTGTACAGGGGTTGTAGTGACTGTATATTCTACCTATGTATTCAAAATGTGTACTGGGGTTGCAGTGACTGTTTATTCTACCTATGTATTCAAACTGTGTACATGGGTTGTATTGACTGTATATTCTACCTATGTATTCAAACTGTGTACAGGGGTTGCAGTGACTGTATATTCTACCTATGTATTCAAACTGTGTACAGGGGTTGTAGTGACTGTTTATTCTACCTATGTATTCAAACTGTGTACAGGGGTTGTAGTGACTGTATATTCTACCTATGTATTCAAAATGTGTACTGGGGTTGCAGTGACTGTTTATTCTACCTATGTATTCAAACTGTGTACATGGGTTGTATTGACTGTATATTCTACCTATGTATTCAAACTGTGTACAGGGGTTGTAGTGACTGTATATTCTACCTATGTATTCAAACTGTGTACAGGGGTTGTAGTGACTGTTTATTCTACATATGTATTCAAACTGTGTACATGGGTTGTAGTGACTGAATATTCTACCTATGTATTCAATCTGTGTACTGGGGTTGTAGTGACTGTTTATTCTACCTATGTATTCCAACTGTGTACATGGGTTGTAGTGACTGTATATTCTATCTATGTATTCAAAATGTGTACTGGGGTTGTAGTGACTGCTTATTCTACCTATGTATTCCAACTCTGTACAGGGGTTGTAGTGACAGTATATTCTACCTATGTTTTCAAAATGTGTACTGGGGTTGCAGTGACTGTTTATTCTACCTATGTATTCAAACTGTGTACAGGGGTTGTAGTGACTGTATATTCTACCTATGTATTCAAACTGTGTACAGGGGTTGTAGTGACTGTTTATTCTACCTATGTATTCAAACTGTGTACAGGGGTTGTAGTGACTGTATATTCTACCTATGTATTCAAACTGTGTACATGGGCTGTAGTGACTGTATATTCTACCTATGTATTCAAACTGTGTACTGGGGTTGTAGTGACTGCTTATTCTACCTATGTATTCCAACTGTGTACAGGGGTTGTAGTGACTGTATATTCTACCTATGTATTCAAAATGTGTACTGGGGTTGCAGTGACTGTTTATTCTACCTATGTATTCAAACTGTGTACAGGAGTTGTAGTGACTGTATATTCTACCTATGTATTCAAAATGTGTACTGTGGTTGCAGTGACTGTTTATTCTACCTATGTATTCAAACTGTGTACTGGGGTTGTAGTGACTGCTTATTCTACCTATGTATTCCAACTGTGTACAGGGGTTGTAGTGACTGTATATTCTACCTATGTATTCAAAACGTGTACTGGGGTTGCAGTGACTGTTTATTCTACCTATGTATTCAAAATGTGTACAGGGGATGTAGTGACTGTATATTCTACCTATGTATTCAAAATGTGTACAGGGGTTGCAGTGACTGTTTATTCTACCTATGTATTCAAACTGTGTACAGGGGTTGTAGTGACTGTATATTCTACCTATGTATTCAAACTGTGTACAGGGGTTGCAGTGACTGTTTATTCTACCTATGTATTCAAACTGTGTACATGGGTTGTAGTGACTGTATATTCTACCTATGTATTCAAATTGTGTACTGGGGTTGTAGTGACTGCTTATTCTACCTATGTATTCCAACTGTGTACAGGGGTTGTAGTGACTGTATATTCTACCTATGTATTCAAAACGTGTACTGGGGTTGCAGTGACTGTTTATTCTACCTATGTATTCAAAATGTGTACAGGGGATGTAGTGACTGTATATTCTACCTATGTATTCAAAATGTGTACAGGGGTTGCAGTGACTGTTTATTCTACCTATGTATTCAAACTGTGTACTGGGGTTGTAGTGACTGTTTATTCTACCTATGTATTCCAACTGTGTACATGGGTTGTAGTGACTGTATATTCTACCTATGTATTCAAACTGTGTACAGGGGTTGTAGTGACTGTATATTCTACCTATGTATTCAAACTGTGTACAGGGGTTGTAGTGACTGTTTATTCTACATATGTATTCAAACTGTGTACATGGGTTGTAGTGACTGAATATTCTACCTATGTATTCAATCTGTGTACTGGGGTTGTAGTGACTGTTTATTCTACCTATGTATTCCAACTGTGTACATGGGTTGTAGTGACTGTATATTCTATCTATGTATTCAAAATGTGTACTGGGGTTGTAGTGACTGCTTATTCTACCTATGTATTCCAACTCTGTACAGGGGTTGTAGTGACAGTATATTCTACCTATGTTTTCAAAATGTGTACTGGGGTTGCAGTGACTGTTTATTCTACCTATGTATTCAAACTGTGTACAGGGGTTGTAGTGACTGTATATTCTACCTATGTATTCAAAATGTGTACTGGGGTTGCAGTGACTGTTTATTCTACCTATGTATTCAAACTGTGTACATGGGTTGTATTGACTGTATATTCTACCTATGTATTCAAACTGTGTACAGGGGTTGTAGTGACTGTATATTCTACCTATGGATTCAAACTGTGTATTGGGGTTGTAGTGACTGCTTATTCTACCTATGTATTCCAACTGTGTACAGGGGTTGTAGTGACTGTATATTCTACCTATGTATTCAAAACGTGTACTGGGGTTGCAGTGACTGTTTATTCTACCTATGTATTCAAAATGTGTACAGGGGATGTAGTGACTGTATATTCTACCTATGTATTCAAAATGTGTACAGGGGTTGCAGTGACTGTTTATTCTACCTATGTATTCAAACTGTGTACTGGGGTTGTAGTGACTGTTTATTCTACCTATGTATTCCAACTGTGTACATGGGTTGTAGTGACTGTATATTCTACCTATGTATTCAAACTGTGTACAGGGGTTGTAGTGACTGTATATTCTACCTATGTATTCAAACTGTGTACATGGGCTGTAGTGACTGTATATTCTACCTATGTATTCAAACTGTGTACTGGGGTTGTAGTGACTGCTTATTCTACCTATGTATTCCAACTGTGTACAGGGGTTGCAGTGACTGTATATTCTACCTATGTATTCAAAATGTGTACTGGGGTTGCAGTGACTGTTTATTCTACCTATGTATTCAAACTGTGTACAGGGGTTGTAGTGACTGTATATTCTACCTATGTATTCAAAATGTGTACTGTGGTTGCAGTGACTGTTTATTCTACCTATGTATTCAAACTGTGTATCGGGGTTGTAGTGACTGCTTATTCTACATATGTACTCCAACTGTGTACAGGTGTTGTAGTGACTGTATATTCTACCTATGTATTCAAAACGTGTACTGGGGTGGCAGTGACTGTTTATTCTACCTATGTATTCAAAATGTGTACAGGGGATGTAGTGACTGTTTATTCTACCTATGTATTCCATCTGTGTACATGGGTTGTAGTGACTGTATATTCTATCTATGTATTCAAAATATGTACTGGGGTGGTAGTGACTGCTTATTCTACCTATGTATTCCAACTCTGTACAGGGGTTGTAGTGACAGTATATTCTACCTATGTTTTCAAACTGTGTACATGGGCTGTAGTGACTGTATATTCTACCTATGTATTCAAATTGTGTACTGGGTTTGTAGTGACTGCTTATTCTACCTATGTATTCCAACTGTGTACAGGGGTTGTAGTGACTGTATATTCTACCTATGTATTCAAAATGTGTACTGGGGTTGCAGTGACTGTTTATTCTATCTATGTATTCAAACTGTGTACATGGGTTGTAGTGACTGTATATTCTACCTATGTATTCAAACTGTGTACTGGGGTTGTAGTGACTGCTTATTCTACCTATGTATTCCAACTCTGTACAGGGGTTGTAGTGACTGTTTATTCTACCTATGTATTCAAAATGTGTACAGGGGATGTAGTGACTGTATATTCTACCTATGTATTCAAACTGTGTACAGGGGTTGCAGTGACTGTATATTCTACATATGTATTCAAACTGTGTACAGGGGTTGTAGTGACTGTTTATTCTACCTATGTATTCAAACTGTGTACAGGGGTTGTAGTGACTGTATATTCTACCTATGTATTCAAAATGTGTACTGGGGTTGCAGTGACTGTTTATTCTACCTATGTATTCAAATTGTGTACTGGGGTTGTAGTGACTGTATATTCTACCTATGTATTCCAACATTGTACAGGGGTTGTAATGGCTGTATATTCTACCTATGTATTCAAAATATGTACTGGGGTTGCAGTGGCTGTTTATTCTACCTATGTATTCAAACTGTGTACAGGGGTTGTATTGACTGTATATTCTACCTATGTATTCAAACTGTGTACAGGGGTTGTAGTGACTGTATATTCTACCTATGTATTCAAACTGTGTACATGGGTTGTAGTGACTGTTTATTCTACCTATGTATTCAAACTGTGTACATGGGTTTTAGTGACTGTATATTCTACCTATGTATTCAAACTGTGTACTGGGGTTGTAGTGACTGTTTATTCTACCTATGTATTCCAACTGTGTACATGGGTTGTAGTGACTGTATATTCTACCTATGTATTCAAACTGTGTACAGGGGTTGTAGTGACTGTATATTCTACCTATGTATTCAAACTGTGTACAGGGGTTGTAGTGACTGTTTATTCTACATATGTATTCAAACTGTGTACATGGGTTGTAGTGACTGAATATTCTACCTATGTATTCAATCTGTGTACTGGGGTTGTAGTGACTGTTTATTCTACCTATGTATTCCAACTGTGTACATGGGTTGTAGTGACTGTATATTCTATCTATGTATTCAAAATGTGTACTGGGGTTGTAGTGACTGCTTATTCTACCTATGTATTCCAACTCTGTACAGGGGTTGTAGTGACTGTATATTCTACCTATGTATTCAAAATGTGTACTGGGGTTGCAGTGACTGTTTATTCTACCTATGTATTCAAACTGTGTACAGGGGTTGTAGTGACTGTATATTCTACCTATGTATTCAAAATGTGTACTGGGGTTGTAGTGACTGTTTATTCTACCTATGTATTCAAACTGTGTACATGGGTTGTAGTGACTGTATATTCTACCTATGTATTCAAACTGTGTACAGGGGTTGTAGTGACTGTATATTCTACCTATGTATTCAAACTGTGTACAGGGGTTGTAGTGACTGTTTATTCTACCTATGTATTCAAACTGTGTACATGGGTTGTAGTGACTGAATATTCTACCTATGTATTCAATCTGTGTACTGGGGTTGTAGTGACTGTTTATTCTACCTATGTATTCCAACTGTGTACATGGGTTGTAGTGACTGTATATTCTACCTATGTATTCAAAATGTGTACTGGGGTTGTAGTGACTGCTTATTCTACCTATGTATTCCAACTGTGTACAGGGGTTGTAGTGACAGTATATTCTACCTATGTATTCAAACTGTGTACTGGGGTTGTAGTGACTGTTTATTCTACCTATGTATTCCAACTGTGCACATGGGTTGTAGTGACTGTATATTCTACCTATGTATTCAAACTGTGTACAGGGGTTGTAGTGACTGTATATTCTACCTATGTATTCAAACTGTGTAAAGGGGTTGTAGTGACTGTTTATTCTACATATGTATTCAAACTGTGTACATGGGTTGTAGTGACTGAATATTCTACCTATGTATTCAATCTGTGTACTGGGGTTGTATTGACTGTTTATTCTACCTATGTATTCCAACTGTGTACATGGGTTGTAGTGACTGTATATTCTATCTATATATTCAAAATGTGTACTGGGGTTGTAGTGACTGCTTATTCTACCTATGTATTCCAACTCTGTACAGGGGTTGTAGTGACAGTATATTCTACCTATGTTTTCAAAATGTGTACTGGGGTTGCAGTGACTGTTTATTCTACCTATGTATTCAAACTGTGTACATGGGTTGTAGTGACTGTATATTCTACCTATGTATTCAAACTGTGTACAGGGGTTGTAGTGACTGTTTATTCTACCTATGTATTCAAACTGTGTACATGGGTTGTATTGACTGTATATTCTACCTATGTATTCAAACTGTGTACAGGGGTTGTAGTGACTGTATATTCTACCTATGTATTCAAACTGTGTACAGGGATTGTAGTGACTGTTTATTCTACATATGTATTCAAACTGCGTACATGGGTTGTAGTGACTGAATATTCTACCTATGTATTCAATCTGTGTACTGGGGTTGTAGTGACTGTTTATTCTACCTATGTATTCAAACTGTGTACATGGGTTGTAGTGACTGTATATTCTACCTATGTATTCAAAATGTGTACAGGGGTTGTAGTGACTATATATTCTACCTATGTATTCAAACTCTGTACAGGGGTTGTAGTGACAGTATATTCTACCTATGTTTTCAAAATGTGTACTGGGGTTGCAGTGACTGTTTATTCTACCTATGTATTCAAACTGTGTACAGGGGTTGTAGTGACTGTATATTCTACCTATGTATTCAAACTGTGTACAGGGGTTGTAGTGACTGTTTATTCTACCTATGTATTCAAACTGTGTACAGGGGTTGTAGTGACTGTATATTCTATCTATGTATTCAAACTGTGTACATGGGCTGTAGTGACTGTATATTCTACCTATGTATTCAAACTGTGTACTGGGGTTGTAATGACTGCTTATTCTACCTATGTATTCCAACTGTGTACAGGGGTTGTAGTGACTGTATATTCTACCTATGTATTCAAAATGTGTACTGGGGTTGCAGTGACTGTTTATTCTACCTATGTATTCAAACTGTGTACAGGAGTTGTAGTGACTGTACATTCTACCTATGTATTCAAAATGTGTACTGTGGTTGCAGTGACTGTTTATTCTACCTATGTATTCAAACTGTGTACTGGGGTTGTAGTGACTGCTTATTCTACATATGTATTCCAACTGTGTACAGGGGTTGTAGTGACTGTATATTCTACCTATGTATTCAAACTGTGTACTGGGGTTGTAGTGACTGTTTATTCTACCTATGTATTCAAACTGTGTACAGGGGTTGTAGTGACTGTATATTCTACCTATGTATTCAAACTGTGTACATGGGTTGCAGTGACTGTTTATTCTACCTATGTATTCAAACTGTGTACAGGGGTTGTAGTGACTGTATATTCTACCTATGTATTCAAACTGTGTACAGGGGTTGTAGTGACTGTTTAATCTACCTATGTATTCAAATTGTGTACTGGGGTTGTAGTGACTGCTTATTCTACCTATGTATTCCAACTGTGTACAGGGGTTGTAGTGACTGTATATTCTACCTATGTATTCAAAACGTGTACTGGGGTTGCAGTGACTGTTTATTCTACCTATGTATTCAAAATGTGTACAGGGGATGTAGTGACTGTATATTCTACCTATGTATTCAAAATGTGTACATGGGTTGCAGTGACTGTTTATTCTACCTATGTATTCAAACTGTGTACTGGGGTTGTAGTGACTGTTTATTCTACCTATGTATTCCAACTGTGTACATGGGTTGTAGTGACTGTATATTCTACCTATGTATTCAAACTGTGTACAGGGGTTGTAGTGACTGTATATTCTACCTATGTATTCAAACTGTGTACAGGGGATGTAGTGACTGTTTATTCTACATATGTATTCAAACTGTGTACATGGGTTGTAGTGACTGAATATTCTACCTACGTATTCAATCTGTGTACTGGGGTTGTAGTGACTAATTATTCTACCTATGTATTCCAACTGTGTTCATGGGTTGTAGTGACTGTATATTCTATCTATGTATTCAAAATGTGTACTGGGGTTGTAGTGACTGCTTATTCTACCTATGTATTCAAACTGTGTACAGGGGTTGTAGTGACTGTATATTCTACCTATGTATTCAAAATGTGTACTGGGGTTGTAGTGACTGTATATTCTACCTATGTATTCAAACTGTGTACAGGGGTTGCAGTGACTGTTTATTCTACCTATGTATTCAAACTGTGTACTGGGGTTGTAGTGACTGTTTATTCTACCTATGTATTCCAACTGTGTACATGGGTTGTAGTGACTGTATATTCTACCTATGTATTCAAACTGTGTACAGGGGTTGTAGTGACTGTATATTCTACCTATGTATTCAAACTGTGTACAGGGGTTGTAGTGACTGTATATTCTACCTATGTATTCCAACTGTGTACAGGGGTTGTAATGACTGTATATTCTACCTATGTATTCAAAATGTGTACTGGGGTTGCAGTGACTGTTTATTCTACCTATGTATTCAAACTGTGTACAGGGGTTGTAGTGACTATATATTCTACCTATGTATTCAAAATGTGTACAGGGGTTGTAGTGACTATATATTCTACCTATGTATTCAAAATGTGTACAGGGGTGCAGTGACTGTTTATTCTACCTATGTATTCAAACTGTGTACATGGGCTGTAGTGACTGTATATTCTACCTATGTATTCAAAATGTGTACAGGGGTGCAGTGACTGTTTATTCTACCTATGTATTCAAACTGTGTACATGGGCTGTAGTGACTGTATATTCTACCTATGTATTCAAATTGTGTACTGGGGTTGTAGTGACTGCTTATTCTACCTATGTATTCCAACTGTGTACAGGGGTTGTAGTGACTGTATATTCTACCTATGTATTCAAAATGTGTACTGGGGTTGCAGTGACTGTTTATTCTACCTATGTATTCAAACTGTGTACAGGGGTTGTAGTGACTGTATATTCTACCTATGTATTCAAAATGTGTACTGGGGTTGCAGTGACTGTTTATTCTACCTATGTATTCAAACTGTGTACTGGGGTTGTAGTGACTGTTTATTCTACCTATGTATTCAAACTGTGTACAGGGGTTGTAGTGACTGTATATTCTACCTATGTATTCAAACTGTGTACAGGGGTTGTAGTGACTGTATATTCTACCTATGTATTCAAACTGTGTACAGGGGTTGCAGTGACTGTTTATTCTACCTATGTATTCAAACTGTGTACATGGGTTGTAGTGACTGTATATTCTACCTATGTATTCAAATTGTGTACAGGGGTTGTAGTGACTGTATATTCTACCTATGTATTCAAACTGTGTACAGGGGTTGTAGTGACTGTATATTCTACCTATGTATTCAAACTGTGTACATGGGTTGTAGTGACTGTATATTCTACCTATGTATTCAAACTGTGTACAGGGGTTGTAGTGACTGTATATTCTACCTATGTATTCAAACTGTGTACAGGGGTTGTAGTGACTGTATATTCTACCTATGTATTCAAACTGTGTACAGGGTTTGTAGTGACTGTTTAATCTACCTATGTATTCAAACTGTGTACATGGGTTGTAGTGACTGTATATTCTACCTATGGATTCAAACTGTGTACTGGGGTTGTAGTGACTGTTTATTCTACCTATGTATTCCAACTTTGTACAGGGGTTGTAGTGACTGTTTATTCTACCTATGTATTCAAACTGTGTACAGGGGTTGTAGTGACTGTATATTCTACCTATGTATTCAAACTGTGTACAGGGGTTGTAGTGACTGTATATTCTACCTATGTATTCAAACTGTGTACAGGGGTTGTAGTGACTGTTTATTCTACCTATGTATTCAAACTGTGTACAGGGGTTGTAGTGACTGTATATTCTACCTATGTATTCAAAATGTGTACAGGGGTTGCAGTGACTGTTTATTCTACCTATGTATTCAAACTGTGTACAGGGGTTGTAGTGACTGTATATTCTACCTATGTATTCAAACTGTGTACAGGGGTTGAAGTGACTGTATATTCTACCTATGTATTCAAACTGTGTACAGGGGTTGTAGTGACTGTATATTCTACCTATGTATTCAAAATGTGTACAGGGGTTGCAGTGACTGTTTATTCTACCTATGTATTCAAACTGTGTACAGGGGTTGTAGTGACTGTATATTCTACCTATGTATTCAAACTGTGTACAGGGGTTGTAGTGACTGTATATTCTACCTATGTATTCAAAATGTGTACTGGGGTTGCAGTGACTGTTTATTCTACCTATGTATTCAAACTGTGTACAGGGGTTGTAGTGACTGTATATTCTACCTATGTATTCAAACTGTGTACAGGGGTTGTAGTGACTGTATATTCTACCTATGTATTCAAACTGTGTACAGGGGTGTAGTGACTGTTTATTCTACCTATGTATTCAAACTGTGTACATGGGTTGTAGTGACTGTATATTCTACCTATGTATTCAAACTGTGTACTGGGGTTGTAGTGACTGTTTATTCTACCTATGTATTCCAACTGTGTACATGGGTTGTAGTGACTGTATATTCTACCTATGTATTCAAACTGTGTACAGGGGTTGTAGTGACTGTATATTCTACCTATGTATTCAAACTGTGTACAGGGGTTGTAGTGACTGTTTATTCTACATATGTATTCAAACTGTGTACATGGGTTGTAGTGACTGAATATTCTACCTATGTATTCAATCTGTGTACTGGGGTTGTAGTGACTGTTTATTCTACCTATGTATTCCAACTGTGTACATGGGTTGTAGTGACTGTATATTCTATCTATGTATTCAAAATGTGTACTGGGGTTGTAGTGACTGCTTATTCTACCTATGTATTCCAACTCTGTACAGGGGTTGTAATGACAGTATATTCTACCTATGTTTTCAAAATGTGTACTGGGGTTGCAGTGACTGTTTATTCTACCTATGTATTCAAACTGTGTACAGGGGTTGGAGTGACTGTATATTCTACCTATGTATTCAAACTGTGTACTGTGGTTGCAGTGACTGTTTATTCTACCTATGTATTCAAACTGTGTATCGGGGTTGTAGTGACTGCTTATTCAACATATGTACTCCAACTGTGTACAGGTGTTGTAGTGACTGTATATTCTACCTATGTATTCAAACTGTGTACTGGGGTTGTAGTGACTGTTTATTCTACCTATGTATTCAAACTGTGTACAGGGGTTGTAGTGACTGTTTATTCTACCTATGTATTCAAACTGTGTACATGGGTTGTAGTGACTGTATATTCTACCTATGTATTCAAACTGTGTACTGGGGTTGTAGTGACTGTTTATTCTACCTATGTATTCCAACTGTGTACAGGGGTTGTAGTGACTGTTTATTCTACCTATGTATTCAAACTGTGTACATGGGCTGTAGCGACTGTATATTCTACCTATGTATTCAAATTGTGTACTGGGTTTGTAGTGACTGCTTATTCTACCTATGTATTCCAACTGTGTACAGGGGTTGTAGTGACTGTATATTCTACCTATGTATTCAAAATGTGTACTGGGGTTGCAGTGACTGTTTATTCTATCTATGTATTCAAACTGTGTACATGGGTTGTAGTGACTGTATATTCTACCTATGGATTCAAACTGTGTACTGGGGTTGTAGTGACTGTTTATTCTACCTATGTATTCCAACTTTGTACAGGGGTTGTAGTGACTGTTTATTCTACCTATGTATTCAAAATGTGTACAGGGGATGTAGTGACTGTATATTCTACCTATGTATTCAAACTGTGTACAGGGGTTGCAGTGACTGTATATTCTACATATGTATTCAAACTGTGTACAGGGGTTGTAGTGACTGTTTATTCTACCTATGTATTCAAACTGTGTACAGGGGTTGTAGTGACTGTATATTCTACCTATGTATTCAAAATGTGTACTGGGGTTGCAGTGACTGTTTATTCTACCTATGTATTCAAACTGTGTACAGGGGTTGTAGTGACTGTATATTCTACCTATGTATTCAAACTGTGTACAGGGGTTGTAGTGACTGTATATTCTACCTATGTATTCAAACTGTGTACTGGGGTTGCAGTGACTGTTTATTCTACCTATGTATTCAAACTGTGTACAGGGGTTGTAGTGACTGTATATTCTACCTATGTATTCAAACTGTGTACAGGGGTTGTAGTGACTGTATATTCTACCTATGTATTCAAACTGTGTACAGGGGTTGTAGTGACTGTATATTCTACCTATGTATTCAAAATGTGTACTGGGGTTGCAGTGACTGTTTATTCTACCTATGTATTCAAACTGTGTACAGGGGTTGTAGTGACTGTATATTCTACCTATGTATTCAAACTGTGTACAGGGGTTGTAGTGACTGTATATTCTACCTATGTATTCAAACTGTGTATATGGGCTGTAGTGACTGTTTATTCTACCTATGTATTCAAACTGTGTACATGGGTTGTAGTGACTGTATATTCTACCTATGTATTCAAACTGTGTACTGGGGTTGTAGTGACTGTTTATTCTACCTATGTATTCCAACTGTGTACATGGGTTGTAGTGACTGTATATTCTACCTATGTATTCAAACTGTGTACAGGGGTTGTAGTGACTGTATATTCTACCTATGTATTCAAACTGTGTACAGGGGTTGTAGTGACTGTTTATTCTACCTATGTATTCAAACTGTGTACATGGGTTGTAGTGACTGTATATTCTACCTATGTATTCAAACTGTGTACTGGGGTTGTAGTGACTGTTTATTCTACCTATGTATTCCAACTGTGTACATGGGTTGTAGTGACTGTATATTCTATCTATGTATTCAAAATGTGTACTGGGGTTGTAGTGACTGCTTATTCTACCTATGTATTCCAACTCTGTACAGGGGTTGTAGTGACAGTATATTCTACCTATGTTTTCAAAATGTGTACTGGGGTTGTAGTGACTGTATATTCTACCTATGTATTCAAACTGTGTACAGGGGTTGTAGTGACTGTATATTCTACCTATGTATTCAAACTGTGTACAGGGGTTGTAGTGACTGTTTATTCTACCTATGTATTCAAACTGTGTACAGGGGTTGTAGTGACTGTATATTCTACCTATGTATTCAAACTGTGTACATGGGCTGTAGTGACTGTATATTCTACCTATGTATTCAAACTGTGTACTGGGGTTGTAGTGACTGCTTATTCTACCTATGTATTCCAACTGTGTACAGGGGTTGTAGTGACTGTATATTCTACCTATGTATTCAAAATGTGTACTGTGGTTGCAGTGACTGTTTATTCTACCTATGTATTCAAACTGTGTACTGGGGATGTAGTGAATGCTTATTCTACATATGTATTCCAACTGTGTACAGGGGTTGTAGTGACTGTATATTCTACCTATGTATTCAAAACGTGTACTGGGGTTGCAATAACTGTTTATTCTACCTATGTATTCAAAATGTGTACAGGGGTTGTAGTGACTGTATATTCTACCTATGTATTCAAACTGTGTACAGGGGTTGTAGTGACTGTATATTCTACCTATGTATTCAAAATGTGTACAGGGGTTGTAGTGACTGTATATTCTACCTATGTATTCAAACTGTGTACAGGGGTTGTAGTGACTGTTTAATCTACCTATGTATTCAAACTGTGTACATGGGTTGTAGTGACTGTATATTCTACCTATGTATTCAAAATGTGTACTGTGGTTGCAGTGACTGTTTATTCTACCTATGTATTCAAACTGTGTACAGGGGTTGTAGTGACTGTTTATTCTACCTATGTATTCAAACTGTGTACAGGGGTTGTAGTGACTGTATATTCTACCTATGTATTCAAACTGTGTACTGGGGTTGTAGTGACTGTTTATTCTACCTATGTATTCAAACTGTGTACAGGGGTTGTAGTGACTGTATATTCTACCTATGTATTCAAACTGTGTACATGGGTTGTAGTGACTGTATATTCTACCTATGTATTCAAAATGTGTACTGGGGTTGTAGTGACTGCTTATTCTACCTATGTATTCCAACTCTGTACAGGGGTTGTAGTGACAGTATATTCTACCTATGTTTTCAAACTGTGTACATGGGCTGTAGTGACTGTATATTCTACCTATGTATTCAAATTGTGTACTGGGTTTGTAGTGACTGCTTATTCTACCTATGTATTCCAACTGTGTACAGGGTTGTAGTGACTGTATATTCTACCTATGTATTCAAAATGTGTACTGGGGTTGCAGTGACTGTTTATTCTATCTATGTATTCAAACTGTGTACATGGGTTGTAGTGACTGTATATTCTACCTATGGATTCAAACTGTGTACTGGGGTTGTAGTGACTGTTTATTCTACCTATGTATTCCAACTTTGTACAGGGGTTGTAGTGACTGTTTATTCTACCTATGTATTCAAACTGTGTACAGGGGTTGTAGTGACTGTATATTCTACCTATGTATTCAAACTGTGTACAGGGGTTGCAGTGACTGTATATTCTGCCCATGTATTCAAACTGTGTACAGGGGTTGTAGTGACTGTTTATTCTACCTATGTATTCAAACTGTGTACAGGGGTTGTAGTGACTGTATATTCTACCTATGTATTCAAAATGTGTACTGGGGTTGCAGTGACTGTTTATTCTACCTATGTATTCAAACTGTGTACATGGGTTGTAGTGACTGTATATTCTACCTATGTATTCAAACTGTGTACAGGGGTTGCAGTGACTGTATATTCTACCTATGTATTCAAACTGTGTACAGGGGTTGTAGTGACTGTTTATTCTACCTATGTATTCAAACTGTGTACAGGGGTTGTAGTGACTGTTTATTCTACCTATGTATTCAAAATGTGTACAGGGGATGTAGTTACTGTATATTCTACCTATGTATTCCAACTTTGTACAGGGGTTGTAGTGACTGTATATTCTACCTATGTATTCAAAATATGTACTGGCGTTGCAGTGGCTGTTTATTCTACCTATGTATTCAAACTGTGTACAGGGTTGTATTGACTGTATATTCTACCTATGTATTCAAACTGTGTACAGGGGTTGTAGTGACTGTATATTCTACCTATGTATTCAAACTGTGTATATGGGTTGTAGTGACTGTTTATTCTACCTATGTATTCAAACTGTGTACATGGGTTGTAGTGACTGTATATTCTACCTATGTATTCAAACTGTGTACTGGGGTTGTAGTGAATGTTTATTCTACCTATGTATTCCAACTGTGTACATGGGTTGTAGTGACTGTATATTCTACCTATGTATTCAAACTGTGTACAGGGGTTGTAGTGACTGTATATTCTACCTATGTATTCAAACTGTGTACAGGGGTTGTAGTGACTGTTTATTCTACCTATGTATTCAAACTGTGTACATGGGTTGTAGTGACTGTATATTCTACCTATGTATTCAATCTGTGTACTGGGGTTGTAGTGACTGTTTATTCTACCTATGTATTCCAACTGTGTACATGGGTTGTAGTGACTGTATATTCTATCTATGTATTCAAAATGTGTACTGGGGTTGTAGTGACTGTTTATTCTACCTATGTATTCAAACTGTGTACAGGGGTTGTAGTGACTGTATATTCTACCTATGTATTCAAAATGTGTACTGGGGTTGCAGTGACTGTTTATTCTACCTATGTATTCAAACTGTGTACAGGGGTTGTAGTGACTGTATATTCTACCTATGTATTCAAACTGTGTACAGGGGTTGTAGTGACTGTTTATTCTACCTATGTATTCAAACTGTGTACAGGGGTTGTAGTGACTGTATATTCTACCTATGTATTCAAACTGTGTACATGGGCTGTAGTGACTGTATATTCTACCTATGTATTCAAACTGTGTACTGGGGTTGTAGTGACTGCTTATTCTACCTATGTATTCCAACTGTGTACAGGGGTTGTAGTGACTGTATATTCTACCTATGTATTCAAAATGTGTACTGGGGTTGCAGTGACTGTTTATTCTACCTATGTATTCAAACTGTGTACAGGGGTTGTAGTGACTGCTTATTCTACCTATGTATTCCAACTGTGTACAGGGGTTGTAGTGACTGTATATTCTACCTATGTATTCAAAATGTGTACTGGGGTTGCAGTGACTGTTTATTCTACCTATGTATTCAAAATGTGTACAGGGGTTGTAGTGACTGTATATTCTACCTATGTATTCAAACTGTGTACAGGGGTTGTAGTGACTGTTTATTCTACCTATGTATTCAAACTGTGTACAGGGGTTGTAGTGACTGTATATTCTACCTATGTATTCAAACTGTGTACAGGGGTTGTAGTGACTGTTTATTCTACCTATGTATTCAAACTGTGTACATGGGTTGTAGTGACTGTATATTCTACCTATGTATTCAAACTGTGTACTGGGGTTGTAGTGACTGCTTATTCTACCTATGTATTCAAACTGTGTACAGGGGTTGTAGTGACTGTTTATTCTACCTATGTATTCAAACTGTGTACAGGGGTTGTAGTGACTGTTTATTCTACCTATGTATTCAAACTGTGTACAGGGGTTGTAGTGACTGTATATTCTACCTATGTATTCAAAATGTGTACAGGGGTTGCAGTGACTGTTTATTCTACCTATGTATTCAAACTGTGTACTGGGGTTGTAGTGACTGTTTATTCTACCTATGTATTCCAACTGTGTACATGGGTTGTAGTGACTGTATATTCTACCTATGTATTCAAACTGTGTACAGGGGTTGTAGTGACTGTATATTCTACCTATGTATTCAAACTGTGTACAGGGGTTGTAGTGACTGTTTATTCTACCTATGTATTCAAACTGTGTACATGGGTTGTAGTGACTGTATATTCTACCTATGTATTCAATCTGTGTACTGGGGTTGTAGTGACTGTTTATTCTACCTATGTATTCCAACTGTGTACATGGGTTGTAGTGACTGTATATTCTATCTATGTATTCAAAATGTGTACTGGGGTTGTAGTGACTGCTTATTCTACCTATGTATTCCAACTCTGTACAGGGGTTGTAGTGACAGTATATTCTACCTATGTTTTCAAAATGTGTACTGGGGTTGCAGTGACTGTTTATTCTACCTATGTATTCAAACTGTGTACAGGGGTTGTAGTGACTGTATATTCTACCTATGTATTCAAAATGTGTACTGGGGTTGCAGTGACTGTTTATTCTACCTATGTATTCAAACTGTGTACATGGGTTGTATTGACTGTATATTCTACCTATGTATTCAAACTGTGTACAGGGGTTGCAGTGACTGTATATTCTACCTATGTATTCAAACTGTGTACAGGGGTTGTAGTGACTGTTTATTCTACCTATGTATTCAAACTGTGTACAGGGGTTGTAGTGACTGTATATTCTACCTATGTATTCAAACTGTGTACATGGGCTGTAGTGACTGTATATTCTACCTATGTATTCAAACTGTGTACTGGGTTTGTAGTGACTGCTTATTCTACCTATGTATTCCAACTGTGTACAGGGGTTGCAGTGACTGTATATTCTACCTATGTATTCAAAATGTGTACTGGGGTTGCAGTGACTGTTTATTCTACCTATGTATTCAAACTGTGTACAGGGGTTGTAGTGACTGTATATTCTACCTATGTATTCAAAATGTGTACTGTGGTTGCAGTGACTGTTTATTCTACCTATGTATTCAAACTGTGTACTGGGGTTGTAGTGACTGCTTATTCTACATATGTATTCCAACTGTGTACAGGGGTTGTAGTGACTGTATATTCTACCTATGTATTCAAAACGTGTACTGGGGTTGCAGTGACTGTTTATTCTACCTATGTATTCAAAATGTGTACAGGGGATGTAGTGACTGTATATTCTACCTATGTATTCAAACTGTGTACAGGGGTTGTAGTGACTGTTTAATCTACCTATGTATTCAAACTGTGTACATGGGTTGTAGTGACTGTATATTCTACCTATGGATTCACACTGTGTACTGGGGTTGTAGTGACTGTTTATTCTACCTATGTATTCCAACTTTGTACAGGGGTTGTAGTGACTGTATATTCTACCTATGTATTCAAAATGTGTACTGGGGTTGCAGTGACTGTTTATTCTACCTATGTATTCAAACTGTGTACAGGGGTTGTATTGACTGTATATTCTACCTATTTATTCCAACTGTGTACAGGGGTTGTAGTGACTGTATATTCTACCTATGTATTCAAAACGTGTACTGGGGTTGCAGTGACTGTTTATTCTACCTATGTATTCAAAATGTGTACAGGGGTGTAGTGACTGTATATTCTACCTATGTATTCAAAATGTGTACAGGGGTTGCAGTGACTGTTTATTCTACCTATGTATTCAAACTGTGTACGGGGGTTGTAGTGACTGTATATTCTACCTATGTATTCTAACTTTGTACAGGGGTTGTAGTGACTGTATATTCTACCTATGTATTCAAACTGTGTACTGGGGTTGTAGTGACTGTTTATTCTACCTATGTATTCAAACTGTGTACAGGGGTTGTAGTGACTGTATATTCTACATATGTATTCAAACTGTGTACAGGGGTTGTAGTGACTGTATATTCTACCTATATTCAAACTGTGTACATGGGTTGTAGTGACTGTTTATTCTACCTATGTATTCAAACTGTGTACATGGGTTGTAGTGACTGTATATTCTACCTATGTATTCAAACTGTGTACTGGGGTTGTAGTGACTGTTTATTCTACCTATGTATTCAAACTGTGTACAGGGGTTGTAGTGACTGTATATTCTACCTATGTATTCAAACTGTGTACAGGGGTTGTAGTGACTGTTTATTCTACCTATGTATTCAAACTGTGTACAGGGGTTGTAGTGACTGTTTATTCTACATATGTATTCAAACTGTGTACATGGGTTGTAGTGACTCAATATTCTACCTATGTATTCAATCTGTGTACTGGGGTTGTAGTGACTGTTTATTCTACCTATGTATTCCAACTGTGTACATTTGTTGTAGTGACTGTATATTCTATCTATGTATTCAAAATGTGTACTGGGGTTGTAGTGACTGCTTATTCTACCTATGTATTCCAACTCTGTACAGGGGTTGTAGTGACAGTATATTCTACCTATGTTTTCAAAATGTGTACTGGGGTTGCAGTGACTGTTTATTCTACCTATGTATTCAAACTGTGTACAGGGGTTGTAGTGACTGTATATTCTACCTATGTATTCAAAATGTGTACTGGGGTTGCAGTGACTGTTTATTCTACCTATGTATTCAAACTGTGTACATGGGTTGTATTGACTGTATATTCTACCTATGTATTCAAACTGTGTACAGGGGTTGTAGTGACTGTATATTCTACCTATGTATTCAAACTGTGTACAGGGGTTGTAGTGACTGTTTATTCTACATATGTATTCAAACTGTGTACATGGGTTGTAGTGACTGAATATTCTACCTATGTATTCAATCTGTGTACTGGGGTTGTAGTGACTGTTTATTCTACCTATGTATTCAAACTGTTTACATGGGTTGTAGTGACTGTATATTCTATCTATGTATTCAAAATGTGTACTGGGGTTGTAGTGACTGCTTATTCTACCTATGTATTCCAACTCTGTTCAGGGGTTGTAGTGATAGTATATTCTACCTATGTTTTCAAAATGTGTACTGGGGTTGCAGTGACTGTTTATTCTACCTATGTATTCAAACTGTGTACAGGGGTTGTAGTGACTGTATATTCTACCTATGTATTCAAAATGTGTACAGGGGTTGCAGTGACTGTTTATTCTACCTATGTATTCAAACTGTGTACTGGGGTTGTAGTGAATGTTTATTCTACCTATGTATTCCAACTGTGTACATGGGTTGTAGTGACTGTATATTCTACCTATGTATTCAAACTGTGTACAGGGGTTGTAGTGACTGTATATTCTACCTATGTATTCAAACTGTGTACAGGGGTTGTAGTGACTGTTTATTCTACCTATGTTTTCAAAATGTGTACTGGGGTTGCAGTGACTGTTTATTCTACCTATGTATTCAAACTGAGTACAGGGGTTGTAGTGACTGTATATTCTACCTATGTATTCAAAATGTGTACTGTGGTTGCAGTGACTGTTTATTCTACCTATGTATTCAAACTGTGTACTGGGGTTGTAGTGACTGCTTATTCTACATATGTATTCCAACTGTGTACAGGGGTTGTAGTGACTGTATATTCTACCTATGTATTCAAAACGTGTACTGGGGTTGCAATGACTGTTTATTCTACCTATGTATTCAAAATGTGTACAGGGATGTAGTGACTGTATATTCTACCTATGTATTCAAAATGTGTACAGGGGTTGCAGTGACTGTTTATTCTACCTATGTATTCAAACTGTGTACAGGGGTTGTAGTGACTGTATATTCTACCTATGTATTCAAACTGTGTACAGGGGTTGTAGTGACGTTTAATCTACCTATGTATTCAAACTGTGTACATGGGTTGTAGTGACTGTATATTCTACCTATGGATTCAAACTGTGTACTGGGGTTGTAGTGACTGCTTATTCTACCTATGTATTCCAACTGTGTACAGGGGTTGTAGTGACTGTATATTCTACCTATGTATTCAAAACGTGTACTGGGGTTGCAGTGACTGTTTATTCTACCTATGTATTCAAAATGTGTACAGGGGTTGTAGTGACTGTATATTCTACCTATGTATTCAAAATGTGTACAGGGGTTGTAGTGACTGTTTATTCTACCTATGTATTCAAACTGTGTACTGGGGTTGTAGTGACTGTTTATTCTACCTATGTATTCAAACTGTGTACATGGGTTGTAGTGACTGTATATTCTACCTATGTATTCAAACTGTGTACAGGGGTTGTAGTGACTGTATATTCTACCTATGTATTCAAACTGTGTACAGGGTTGTAGTGACTGTATATTCTACCTATGTATTCAAAATGTGTACTGGGGTTGCAGTGACTGTTTATTCTACCTATGTATTCAAACTTGTACTGGGTTGTATTGACTGTATATTCTACCTATGTATTCAAACTGTGTACAGGGGTTGCAGTGACTGTATATTCTACCTATGTATTCAAACTGTGTACAGGGGTTGTAGTGACTGAATATTCTACCTATGTATTCAATCTGTGTACTGGGGTTGTAGTGACTGTTTATTCTACCTATGTATTCCAACTGTGTACATGGGTTGTAGTGACTGTATATTCTATCTATGTATTCAAAATGTGTACTGGGGTTGTAGTGACTGCTTATTCTACCTATGTATTCCAACTCTGTACAGGGGTTGTAGTGACAGTATATTCTACCTATGTTTTCAAAATGTGTACTGGGGTTGCAGTGACTGTTTATTCTACCTATGTATTCAAACTGTGTACAGGGGTTGTAGTGACTGTATATTCTACCTATGTATTCAAAATGTGTACTGGGGTTGCAGTGACTGTTTATTCTACCTATGTATTCAAACTGTGTACATGGGTTGTATTGACTGTATATTCTACCTATGTATTCAAACTGTGTACAGGGGTTGCAGTGACTGTATATTCTACCTATGTATTCAAACTGTGTACAGGGGTTGTAGTGACTGTTTATTCTACCTATGTATTCAAACTGTGTACAGGGGTTGTAGTGACTGTATATTCTACCTATGTATTCAAACTGTGTACATGGGCTGTAGTGACTGTATATTCTACCTATGTATTCAAACTGTGTACTGGGGTTGTAGTGACTGCTTATTCTACCTATGTATTCCATCTGTGTACAGGGGTTGCAGTGACTGTATATTCTACCTATGTATTCAAAATGTGTACTGGGGTTGCAGTGACTGTTTATTCTACCTATGTATTCAAACTGTGTACAGGGGTTGTAGTGACTGTATATTCTACCTATGTATTCAAAATGTGTACTGTGGTTGCAGTGACTGTTTATTCTACCTATGTATTCCAACTGTGTACAGGGGTTGTAGTGACTGTATATTCTACCTATGTATTCAAAACGTGTACTGGGGTTGCAGTGACTGTTTATTCTACCTATGTATTCAAAATGTGTACAGGGGATGTAGTGACTGTATATTCTACCTATGTATTCAAAATGTGTACAGGGGTTGCAGTGACTGTTTATTCTACCTATGTATTCAAACTGTGTACAGGGGTTGTAGTGACTGTATATTCTACCTATGTATTCAAACTGTGTACAGGGGTTGTAGTGACTGTTTAATCTACCTATGTATTCAAACTGTGTACATGGGTTGTAGTGACTGTATATTCTACCTATGGATTCAAACTGTGTACTGGGGTTGTAGTGACTGTTTATTCTACCTATATATTCCAACTTTGTACAGGGGTTGTAGTGACTGTATATTCTACCTATGTATTCAAAATGTGTACTGGGGTTGCAGTGACTGTTTATTCTACCTATGTATTCAAACTGTGTACAGGGGTTGTATTTACTGTATATTCTACCTATGTATTCAAACTGTGTACTGGGGTTGTAGTGACTGTTTATTCTACCTATGTATTCCAACTTTGTACAGGGGTTGTAGTGACTGTATATTCTACCTATGTATTCAAATGTGTACAGGGGTTGTAGTGACTGTTTATTCTACCTATGTATTCAAACTGTGTACATGGGTTGTAGTGACTGTATATTCTACCTATGTATTCAAACTGTGTACTGGGGTTGTAGTGACTGTTTATTCTACCTATGTATTCCAACTGTGTACATGGGTTGTAGTGACTGTATATTCTACCTATGTATTCAAACTGTGTACTGGGGTTGCAGTGACTGTTTATTCTACCTTTGTATTCACACTGTGTACTGGGGTTTTAGTTACTGTATATTCTACCTACGTATTCAAACTGTGTACATGGGTTGTAGTGACTGTTTACTCTACCTATGTTTTCAAACTGTGTACTTGGTTTGTAGTGACTGTTTATTCTACCTATATATTCCAACTGTGTACAGGGGTTGTATTTACTGTATATTCTACCTATGCATTCAAAATGTGTACTGGGGTTGCAATGACTGTTTATTCTACCTATGTATTCAAACTGTGTACTGGGGTTGCAGTGACTGTTTACTCTACCTATGTATTCAAATTGTGTACTGGGGTTGTAGTGACTGTATATTCTACCTATGTATTCCAACTGTGTACAGGGGTTGTAGTGACTGTTGATTCTACCTATGTATTCCAACTGTGTACAGGGGTTGTAGTGACTGTATATTCTACCTATGTATTCCAACTATGTACATGGGGTTGTAGTGGCTTGTTTATTCTACCTATGTATTCAAACAGAGTAGTGTGACTGTTTACTCTACCTATGTATTGAAACTGTGTACTGGGGTTGCAGTGACTATGTATTCTACTTTACTTTTTACGTTACTGTGTATTCTAGCTGTGTACTGGGGATGCAGTGATTTTTTTTATTCTAGAAGTGTACTTAGGGTGTAGTGACTGTATATTCCATCTGTGCAATCAGGGTGAAGTTACTATGTATTCTATAATTGTAATGGGGGTACAGTGAATATGTATACTAGCTGTGCGCTGGATGTGTAGCGACTATGTATTTTAATCCTGTACTAAGTATACGGTGACTATGTATTCTAGCTGTGCGCTGGAGGTGTAGCGACTATGTATTTTAATCCTGTACTAAGTGTACTGTGACTATGTATTCTAGCTGTGTGCTGGAGGTGTAGCGACTTTGTATTTTAATCCTGTACTAAGTGTACGGTGACTATGTATTCTAGCTGTGCGCTGGTGGTGTAGCGACTATGTATTTTAATCCTGTACTAAGTGTACGGTGACTATGTATTCTAGCTGTGCGCTGGAGGTGTAGCGACTATGTATTTTAATCCTGTACTAAGTGTACGGTGACTATGTATTCTAGCTGTGCGCTGGCGGTGTAGCAACTATGTATCCCGTACTAAGTATACAGTGACTATGTATTCTAGCTGTGCGCTGGAGGTGTAGCGACTATGTATTTTAATCCTGTACCAAGTGTACTGTGACTATGTATTCTAGCTGTGCGCTGGAGATGCAGCGACTATGTATTTTAATCCTGTACTAAGTGTACGGTGACTATGTATTCTAGCTGTGCGCTGGAGGTATAGCGACTATATATTTTAATCCTGTACTAAGTGTACGGTGACTATGTATTCTAGCTGTGCGCTGGAGGTGCAGCGAATATGTATTTTAATCCTGTTCTATGTGTACGGTGACTATGTATTCTAGATGTACCCCCAACACAGCTAGAATACTTAGTTACTATACCCCTAGTACACAACTATTATAAGTAGTCAGTGTGTTCTAGCTTGAAGTGGGATTGTAATTACTACGTATTACAGCTGTGTACTGGGGGTACATTAACTATGTATTCTAACTGTGTACTATGTTTCTAATTACTGTATTCTAGCCGTGTAAAGGAGGTGTTGTGACTATTTCCACTGGGGTACAGTGACAACATATACTAGCTTTGTATTCTGGGTGCAGTACTATATACTCTGTGTACTCTGGGTGCAGGGACTATATACTCTGTGTACTCTGGGTGCAATGACTATATATTCTGTGTACTCTGGGTGCAGTGACTATATATTCTGTGTACTCTGGGTGCAGTGACTATATACTCTGTTAACTCTGGGTGCAGTGACTATATACTCTGTGTACTCTGGGTGCAGTGACTATATATTCTGTGTACTCTGGGTGCAGTGACTATATACTCTGTGTATTCTGGGTGCAGTGACTATATACTCTGTGTTCTGGGGGTGCAGTGAGTACGTATTTTAGATGTGTGATGGGGGTACAGTGACTATGTATTATATGTGTGTTCTGGGGTGAAGTGAATTTGTATTCTAGATTTTTTATGTGGGTACAGTGATGATGTGTTCAAGTTGTGTACTGATGCAGTATTGACCATGTATTCTAGCTGTGTACTGTGGGTGAAATGACTATGTACCCTACCTGTGTACTGGGAGGCAGTAACTGTTGAGCGTATAGTGACAATGTATTCTAGCTGTGTATTGTGAGAGCAGTGAGTGTGTATTCTAGCAATGTACTGGGAGTGCAGTGACTGTGTGTTCTAGCAGTGTACGACGTAACCGGCAAATGATCCGCACGTTGGATCTACCAAATCTATGCCAACCCACATCGAACAGAGGTCAAGATGTCATGACTGATACACAGCTAACCTCGCTCCAGCCAAATGGCATGCTCGAGGTAGATGAACATGAACATCCTCCTGTGATCGGACATTACGATGAACAGTCGGTGCCAGAACCACCTGTGTCTAGGAAGTCTGGCAGAGCAACGAGGAAACCGACCAGATATATGGAAGAGTGTTAAGTGCACACAGACTCTTACAAAATGAACATTTCTGTGCAATTGGAACATTTTATATTAGAATGTGATTTGTGCATATGTCAGAATGTGAAAAGAACTCTTTCATTTAAATGAACATTTGACTCTAATTTACAACGACATGTCATATCCTTACTAAAAAGGAGATATGTTACATAACGTAGTTATAATAGTGATCTGCACCCTGGTGTTTTTGTAAGTTGTCTTACGATGCGACAGGGGGCGCTTGGTTGGATTGATTAAAGACGTGACAACGTGTTACTACTGGCTTGTCTCAAATAACGTCCTCCCGCGACACACGACGCTTCTATTGCAAAACTTGTTGTAAATGTTTTTTTTTGCAAAACTTAAAAAACATCGCCCACACATCGCTGTTTTTGACGTTAGTGCGAATGACCTAGATAAGCGCTGGGCGGACGCCGCAGATCTTGTTCATGACCTGTTCCAGCTCACTCGGCGCTGCATGGCTGAGTTCGGCGTGCAAGCGGTACGTTTTTGCCCAATATTTCACAGGGGACCCTGGCATTTCCGTGCGAGAACGCCAGACTTCCCAGCAAAAGTTGAACACTTTAACATGACTGTGCAATGTTTATGCCTAGGGAAATGAAAATTGTGCCAAAACAAAAAAACAATGCCAGTGACGCATTTCGCTAATTTGTAACCTAATCTAGGCCTCCCACGTGTTTTTTTTTAAACCACGTGGGAGGCTTGCGCTCACTTGCAAGCATTTACGTTTACAGCTGCAACTAACCAACAAACAAAACATTTGAGATGGAATGGTTAAGCACTGTTGGTGAGACCACACTTGGCAAACTGATACCTCATGCAAAAGTATATCTGCGTGGTCAAATGTTGTCTAATACACGAAGGCGGGCCACCATATGGGGCATTATACCCAAGGGTAGGGGTATGCTTAATGCTGGGTTCCAGATCGTGTCAAAACCATCGCCAACACAGAGGCGGAGCAAGAAAGCTGAGCGCTGCTGGCGGTATGCCTGAAAAAAAACGTGCCTGCGAGCCTCACCCCTTATCTGGAGGTACTCCAGGACACCACGATGGCAAAAAATTACGAGAAGTTTGAGGTACTTCGTCCTGAGACTGCAGGATGAAAACCCCATGACCAAGCTGTGAAGTGTTTGCTGTTCAGTTAATACACGGTTGAAGATGTACGTTTCGCAAGTATTTCGGATCCGCATTTTGTAAATCGCCCGGAAACTCGTCACTTCCACTAGCTCAGTTGTCGTTATGTTCGATACATTGAACGTTTTGCTTCTGTGCTGGTGATCGGGTGTTCCAGAGGGCGACTGTACTAATGTTTGCCGTATGCGATTATACACGAGTAGTCCAAAAACGGGGTGCAACTGTGATTAAAAGAACAGCGAACGCTTTGTAAAAATGCAATATGATGCAAAAAGTGGATCGAACAACGTGACCTTGACATACTATGTTCGCTAGCTACGACGTACCCAAGCGACAGGTTCCTCAACCACGGCAGCTTCACGGCGTCTTGGTCGCTATTAGCCACACAAACACAACAGTAGTGTCTGTGTCTAGAGTCCTGTTAACCAGGTATTGTCGTGTATTTTGTAATAACACACAATTATCCAATACAAACCACAGCTTCACGACGTCTTGGTCGCTACTAGCCACACAAACTCAACAGTAGTGTCTGTGTCTAGATTCCTGTTAGCCAAGTATTGTCGTGTATTTTTAATAACACGCAATTATTCAATACAAACCACAGCTTTTGAGTCGCAATAATAGTTACACAAATATAACAATGACGTTTGTGTGTAACGTTTTTTTTCGTCACAACCCGCGGTAATGGATGACTGGGTGCAACAAAATGTAAGAGTAGCCTAGTCACTTTGAAATTCGCAAAATATAAAGTTGTGTTGACGTACACTTGACATAGCACAAAGCTAACATTTCCCCTCTGCCTTAAATCCATGTTAGTCAATTCTTGTTGGGTATTTTCTTTTCTTAAGATTTTGAAGGTTAATTCCGGTCCACAACTAAGCAAGAACTTCGATTACATAAACTATGATAGGAACTACGGGGTTCGACGTGTGTTTGCACTCCGCAGTCGGAGTGGACCTCACCAATACACTCGCTAGTCGGAGTGGACGTCACCAATACATGTTTGTTTCCAATGGACATATGCAGCGGCGCAACGGAAAATACGAAAAAACTAAGCCAAAGGAGGAGCCATAACCCAACAGCCTATCCTAAAATCGCAACGCGGTGCATTGCTACTATTGCTACACCCCTAGTTAGCAGTACACACAGTCGTGCCAAAAAATCATACGCCCCAGGGCATGACGTGTACATTATTTATGTATTTCGCCGAGTGCCAGACACTACGCTTCGCCGCCCGTTCGGCTCTACATGTGGCCGAAGACTCCCATGGGGTTTCCAGTTATACCAGTCTATGGTGCATAGCGCCAAAATTGCGCCACCAGTTTTACCAATAAAAAATCGCAACACTCGAGGAATCATCGACACGTGACTGGTGAAAACACGTGAAGCCTCTCTTGGGAACGTCATCTGGCAGCCGCAGTGAGATGCAGGGGCTGGTCAGTTAACACACTAATGGGGATTTCGACAGCTTTGTCAACTCTAAGAATGGATTCTTTGTTTCAGTGTGTGATGACTTACCAAGATTGCAATCCTCTCATCCAATCTTTGACACCGACGAACCATTGCCAGCTGAGTTCATAATCAGCGTTACAGATATACAGATGACACTTGAAAAGGTCTAGGTTAACAAAGCCACTGGACCGGATAACATTCCGCCATGGGTATTGAAATACTTTTTGCACCTTGTCGCGTCACCGGTCACAGCTATCTTTAACATATCACTCAGGGAAGGAGCACTACCCAAGCTGTGGAAGTCAGCAACTGTCATTCCGTTGTCAAAGAAACATCCACCAGATACAGTGGAAAATGACATCAGACCTATATCGCTAACTCCAATTCTGGCAAAGGTGTTTGAGTCACTTGTGCTGAAGTGGGTCGATATTTGTGGTAAACAAATTGATGATAGGCAGTTCGGAAGTGTGATAGGGTCTTGTACTACTGATGTTTTGGTTGAAATGCTCGGTGGTATGAAGTATGAAGCCACTGATTTTACGGGCAAATTTGCGAGAGTTTTATTTCTACAGGAAAGCATTTGATCTAATTAATCATGATATATTAATCGATAAACTGATCAAAATGAAATTACCAACACATCTAGTCATATGGATGGCAACGTTTCTCCTAGACCGTGAGCAGAGAGTTAAGATCGGGGACGCTGTATCAAGACAAGACTACCCTAATGGAGGGAATTTTTTCTGGACCAAAACACTTTTTCATCCATATCAATGATTTACGAACACCTGCCCTATCTACAAATGTGTGGATGATAGCACAATATTTGAAAAATGCAACCAGAGCAGAGTATCTGTCATACAGGATTCAGCTAACATTATTGCGCAGTGGTCTAGCGATACCGATATGCTCATTAATGCGAATAAGACAAAAGAAATGGTTTCTGTTAAGATAGAACGTATGTTGAATATCTGCCGTATATTGATATGGGACTGATTTTGAAAGAGTTCCTCAAGGTTCTCGGTGTAACTATATCATATGATTTAAGTTGGAATGCACATGTAGATGAAATAGTTGCAAAGGCAAGGAAAAGGGTGCATATGATCTATCAGTTGAAACGTGCTGGAATCAACCAAATCGATTTGGTTAGAATTTATGTATCTGTGATCAGACCAGTAGTTGAACATGCTTGTCCGGTATGCCACACGAACTTGCCTAAATACTTAACGGACACTATCGAGATAAACATACCACCGCTGCACGATAGACGCAATGCGATATGTAAAGCGTATTTAGGTAGAATGAGGCGTGTGTTACAACCAGTAATGTAATACATCGACCGGTAATGAAATAAACGACCGGTAATGTAATAATCGACCGGTAATGTAATAAATCGACCGGTAATGTAATAATCGACCGGTAATGTAATAATCGACCGGTAGTGTAATAAATCGACCAGTAATGTAATAAAAATGACGATACTAATCATTATGATGGCAATGATGATGATGTTAATAATGATGACGTAGAAGGTGATGATGTGGGTGATAAACGATTATGATGATGATGACAATTAAGGGGTCATCTTAGTGACGATGATAATGATGATGATGATTATGACGATGATGATGATGATAAAGATTATGATGATGATGATAATGATGACAATGATAACGATGGTGATGATGAGGGTAATAAATTGTTATGATGATGATGAGGAAGAAGATGAAGGCAATTAAGCGGTCTTAGCGATGATTATGATGATTATGACGATGATGATGATAATACAGTTTATGATGATGATGATAATGATGATGATGATGATAGCGATGGTGATGATGAGGGTGATAAATGGTTATGATGATGAGGAGGAAGAAAATTAAGACAATTATGCGGTCTTAGTGATGATGATGACGAAGATGATGACAATGAGGGTGAGCATTAGTACGATTATGAGGACGAAGACAATGACACCCTCAGCCTCATCATCCTGCTCCTCCTCCTCATCGTCATCACCATCCTCATGTTCACCCGTATAATGGCTAGCCATGCTGACACCCACTCGACGTTCACAAACGTATGATTAACATAGGACTCTCAAAACAAGTGAACCGCATGTTTTCTGGGAGGACATATGGAATGCCGTTCATATAACCTCCCAGGTAGCGCTAAGATAAACCCTTAATTATCTTCATCGTTTCATCATCATCATTACTATTGATCATCTTCATTATCATCGTCATCATAATCATATTCATCGTTTTTATTACATTACCTGTTGATTATTAAATTAGCGGTCGATTTATTACATTACCGGTCGATTGGTACAACCAGTAATGTAATAAATCGACCGGTAAGGTAATAATCGACCGGTAATATAATAAATCGAACAGTAATGTAATAAAAATTATGAAGGTAATCATTATGCTGCTGCTGATGATGATGATGTTAATAATGATGATGTAGAAGGTGATGATGAAGGTGATAAACGATTATGATGATGATGACAATTAAGGGGCGATCTTAGTGATGATGATAATGATGATGATGATTATGATGACGATGATGATGAAAATGATAATGGTGATAACGATGGTGATGATGAGGGTGAAAAATGGTTATGATGATGAGAGGAAGAAGATTAAGACAATTAAGCGGTCTTAGTGATGATGGCGATGATGATGACGATGAGGGTGATCATTATTACGATTATGAGGACGAAGACAATGACACCTTCAGCCTTATCATCCTACTCCTCCACCTCATCGTCATCATCATCCTCATGTTCACCATTATAATGGCTGACATCCACTCGACGTTCACAAACGTATGATTAACACAGGAATCTCAGAACGAGTGAGCCGCATGTTACCTGGGAGGACTTATAGAATGCCGTTCATATAACCTCCTAGGTAACGCACGGCAGTAACTACATGTTGGCAAACAATCAAACCGTGTCAGACAGAGTGGTAAGGAAGAGGGGGGGTCATAAAAAATGGTCACCTCAACACATGAAAGAGGTAATCTACACTTAATTAAGGGATCATCTCAAGCAATTATTTAAAGGATCATTAAAATTATGATCACCGTCATTGTCAACATCTTCGTCAACATGTCATTGCCTTCGTCCTCCTAATCGTAATAATGATCACCCTCATTGTCATCATCTTCGTCATCATCATCATCATCACTAAGACCGCTTAATTTTCTTCATCTTCTTCTTCATCATCATCATACCATTTATCACCCTCATCATCACCATCATTATCATCATCATCAATATCATCATCATAATCTTTATCATCATCATCATCGTAATAATCATCATCATCGTCATCATCACTAAGACCGCTTAATTGTCTTCATCTTCTTCCTCAATATCATCATAAACACCACCCTCATCATCACCATCGTTATCATCATCATCATTATCATCATCATCATCATAATCTTTATCATCACCATCATCGTCATAATCATCATCATCATTATCATCGTCACTAAGATGACCCCTTAATTGTCATCACAATCATAATCGTTTATCACCCTCATCATCACCTTCTACATCATCATTGTTAACGTCATCGACATCATCACGATTTGATCATATTAATTTTTTTTAATACCGCAGATTTTAACATTGTCAATTGATACACTTGGATTTACCGAATCTAAACTATCACATCGCTCTCATCTTCTATAATGAATTTGCAAGGTAACTTAATAATATAATATACTGCACAACATGAATAAATGTTGCCGCTATTCAATACACAACAATGAATGATTGATCATCGTGAACGCATTTTATCACTTACAATTTTTTTCAGCCATAAACGTACCGTCTGGCAGCCAACAATGATGCCTTTTCATCACAGCAAATGTGTCTTGGAGCTGAGATTATTTTTAGTTGTGCACAATAATTAATCGTAATTGGTCGGTTTAATGCTCCCGTTGAAGGATACAGACATCAGCCGTCACCGACAACCCAACATTACCATAGATGAAAGATCACCTTTACGTACTGGCGGGGTCTATTATTGTTGTTGGGATTTTTACAATGACATTAATGCAATTGATGAAAAGGACATGGTGACAGTATATCGGTGAGTGGTGGCCTACATCTAGAGGACGATGGCGCCTGGCCTACATCTCAGCCCCCCGCCACAACCCCACCTCCCACCCCACCCCACCTCTATACTACTGCGCTCACTTTGCAGTAGTACAGAGCGTGTACAGAGCGTGTTGAAACTTTCTACTGACGACGGAAGGCGCCGACCACGTTTGTTTTTCTTAGTGGCCATATTAATGCTTTACATGATTGTAAAAACATATGACCATCAAATAAATTTGAACCTTTACTGGCAACATTTTACCAATGTACTGAACAGTTTGGTGAAAACCAGTTAACTCCACCACTATTAACCATGTCGCAAACGCGCTTACCATCAAAACTACCAGATTTCACAAAATATTGGTACGTCTACAGTGTTTAACGAATGTCTCCACCAAAATGTCTACGCTCGTTCAAATCCGCTTCACCCTGTAACATGTCATGTAACATGTCATATAACAAGTCATGTAACATGTCAGTGCAAAAGATACGACAGTTTGAACTATTCACCGTTCCTGGGTGAATACTGTTACCTTGTATGTATCTTCCTGAGGCACTTGTTTTGAAAAAACTTCCAGCATATGGCATATGCTTTTGGTGACCTTCCATGATTCCGCCGCATATAGTAGCACACTCAGGACGTTGCTCTTGAACAGGCAGATCTTTGTTCTGTTGCTGATCTTGTTTGTCTTCCAGATATTCAGTGCCGCAAATTCCCCTCTTGCCTTTCAAATGCCCCTCTTGCCTTGCCTATACTGTATAACAACTGGCTAAAACTTTGGCTCGCTGTCAAATCGGAATTGTATATAATTGTATTAACTTGTTTTATGTATGTATAATTTATAACGAATGAGCGAGATGTTCGCCGTCGTCGCTGCACAGACACGTGTGAAACTCGTTGACCCAAGACGAGTCGGGTTACAGGACTTAACATGTAAAAGCCTTCAGCTAAACTTGCAGCTTAGTATTGAGAATCGTGGCTTTCAAATAGTTTAGCAATTTCCTTAAAACGTAAATAAGCTATGCATCTAAAACCATATAAAATGTATGAAAAACAAGTGTGTGTGTGTGTGTGTGTGTGTGTGTGTGTGTGTGTGTGTGTGTGTGTGTGTGTGTGTGTGTGTGTGTGTGTGTGTGTGTGTGTGTGTGTGTGTGTGTGTGTGTGTGTGTGTGTGTGTGTGTGTGTGTGTGTGTGTGTGTGTGTGTGTGTGTGTGTGTGTGTGTGTGTGTGTGTGTGTGTGTGTGTGTGTGTGTGTGTGTGTGTGTGTGTGTGTGTGTGTGTTAATGTGTGCCTCTGTGTGTGTATGTGTGTGCCTGTGTGTGTCTCTGTGTGCGTGTTAGTGTGTGTCTGTGTGTGGCTGTTTGTGTTAAAGTGTAATAGTCTTGACCTCAATTCAATAGTTCGTCCGCTGGCGCTGGACCTGCCGCTGACGCAGCCGTTGTCACTGACCGGTCCTCTCTTTCTCTGCGTTGGACGCCGTCAAAGTGGAACCAGAGTGGACCAAGCTTCAGAGTCTTTTCTATACCAACTATCCCACAGTGAAGAAGCTGTGGTCGAAGGAAGTCAACCTGACATTTGGGACTCATTGACCTGATCCTCCCCCTGTCCGCCTCTTCAACAGAGAGATGGTTCTCCCACATGAAGTGTGTCAACTCTGATTGGGGGCACAAGCTGATTGACGCATACACCTCAAATCTGATGACAATCTTGTGGACCAATTTGATGAGTCGTCTGCAGTGTAGCCCAACTTCATCACTGACAGTGGTGACATCGAGGAGGACTCTGATGCGTCAAATATTGAGGAAGAGACAATTGCCCAAATACCGAAAGACCTAGTGATCTAACGTAGATGAACAGTACTGGGCGCTCGATAAGCCAATGGCTTCCTTGTCCATTTGCCATCTGAGCCTTTGGCTTGAATGGAAAATTTTGCTAAATCTTGTTAAATTCTCTGACACTGGTGACACTGTGGAGGGCTCTGATGGGAAATAAAATAACTATTGATTGCTTGATTGATTGATTGATTGACTATTTGATTGATTGAATGAATGTTCATGCCGCCTTCAACATACACCCACCTTCTATATTTCCAATTTTCAGAGGCCGGTTGTCGCACACCTGGGACAGGTAAAGGTTGCAGCTGGTGTTTTCGCAGAGACTCTGTCCAACTCTTTGCCACGTCGTTGGTAAATTATGTTCCACGAGTATCCATGCATTAGTGATCACGATGCTCGACGTCGTCGCTGCTTAGCCACGCGTGAAAATCGGTGAACCATGACGAGTCGGGTTACATTTTTTAAGCTGCCTTGAGAGAGCTAGACTAGAGCGACTCTTCCAAGTCGATCTAGTATCGGGTCATATAGATGCTCTTGCTGATCCTCTTGAACGTCTTAAAGTTTAATTTATGACTGCGTGATCCGTACCAAGACCTTTGCGTCTCGATGCATCTGTGTGTAGCGCCGTTGGCTTTGATGGATCGAAGTGCGCTGGTGTAGGCGCATATACAAGGGCTTTCTTGGTAACTTGAAAGGCTGTGGTGTGTGTTTCAGTCCATCGGAACTCGTTCTTGCTCTTCAGTAGCTCACGCAATGGACCAGCTGTTGTTTTGACCTCCGTCATGAAGTCACCAAGCTGATTGACAAGACTCATAAAAGATCGTAGTTCTGTCAAGCAGATTGGTGTTGGCTTTCAGCTTCTCCGGATCTGTGTGTTCACGTATTATGCGTTGATCTTGAAGCCAACGTAATTCACCTCATTCTCCGCGAACTTGAACTTGTCGGGGTTCAGTGCAATGCCGTGCTCTCTAAAACGGAGCAATTGTGAGCGAGCTTTTTCGACGTGCTGTTAAAAGTTTTCGTCTAGCACAATGAAGTCACTGAACTCTGCTTAAGCCAGCGATAGCTACGTCGCCGCGTCTGCAATATTCATCACCGATTGAGGACAGTCCAATGGGACTTCTCCAGAAGAAATAGCGTCACCAAGGAGTCAAGAAAGTCGTGAGTTCTGGACATTCATGCGAGAAGGTATTTACCAGTACCCTTGTTTTGCGTCAAGTGTCGTGAAGTATTTTGACCCACACGCATTTTGACAACTGGTTACAGTTCTGGTTCGCCGTCATACCGCAAATATATAATTTTACGAACTTGTTTTACGCATACTAGATTTATTCAATTCCGAAACCCTCCCTCCCTCCCAATTGATTAATTGATTAATTGAATAAATGTTCATGCCCCCTTCCACCGACACCCACATTCTACAGTTCCAAGATTTGTGTTCAGCGGCCGGTTGTCGCACACCTGAGATCGGTAAAGGTTGCAGCTGTTGTTTTCCCCGAAACTCCGACCAACTGTTTGCAACGTCGTTGGTGTCATTAACTATCCACGAGCATCCACGAACGAATGAACGCGATGATCGCCGTCGTCGCTGCTCAGCCACGAGTGAAAATCGGTGACGAGTTGAGCTACAGTTCTTAATCTGTACTAGCTTTGACCTAAATTCCGATCGCGGGCTGGCTCGGCGACAACAGTTCACTAATAAATAATGTCTGTCACGACTCCCCTGCCGTCCTTCGTGAATTCCCTCCCTCCCTCCCTCCCTCCCTCCATCCCTCCCCTTCCCTCCCTCCCTCCCTCCCTCCCTCCCTCCCTCCCTCCCTCCCTTCCTCTCTCCTTCCTCCCTTCCTGCCTGCCTCCCTCCCCTCCCCCTCACCTCCCCTCCGCTTCCCCTCCTTAGCTCCTTATATTCCGTTGAGTACGAAGTTAAAATTGCGCACAAGCGTAGGTACAAAGTATTGTATAGAAAACTTGAATATCTGCACTTCTCGTGGCTAGAGTACAACTGTTCTTCCGCTGATCCTGTCGCTGACGTAACCGTTTCCGCTGACCGGTCCTCTCTTTCTTTGGGTTGGACGCCACCAAAGTGGATCCAGAGTGGACCAAGCTCCAGAGTCTTCACTGTATAAACTAGTCCACAGTGGAGAAGCTATAGTGAGAGAAATCAACTTGTAATTTGGGTCTCATCGACCTAACCCTCACCCAGCCGAGAGGGGGTTTTCCCACACGACATTTGTCAAATCGGACTAGGGACACACGGTGACTGGGGGCACACGGTGACTGGGGACACACGGTGACTGGGGACACACGGTGACTGAGGCACGCACTAAGATCTGATGACAACCCCAGATGTGGACAGGTTTGATCCGCCTTATGCAGCAAAGCATTGGAACAATGCCGGGCTCAGTGCTAGGGCTAGGAGGCCCTACTTCATCACTGACACTGGTGACATGGGGGAGGACTCTGATGAGTCAGATATTGAGGAAGAGGCAGTTTCCCAAATACTGAAAGACCTAATGATCTAACTCACTGACACTGGCCACACTGTGGAGGATTCTGATGAGTCATATGCAGTTGACAACATCCTCGACCTCGTGATCTAATTTAGTACCAACTTAATAAAAGCACGATGTTATAAAATCAGCCATTGTTTTACCGACCGACCGACCGACCGACCGACCGACCGACCGACCGACCGACCGACCGACCGACCGACCGACCGACCGACCGACCGACCGACCGACCGACCGACCGACCGACCGACCGACCGACCGACCGACCGACCGACCGACCGACCGACCGACCGACCGACCGACCGACCGACCGACCGACCGACCGACCGACCGACCGACCGACCGACCGACCGACCGACCGACCGACCGACCGACCGACCGACCGACCGACCGACCGACCGACCGACCGACCGACCGACCGACCGACCGACCGACCGACCGACCGACCGACCGACCGACCGACCGACCGACCGACCGACCGACCGACCGACCGACCGACCGACCGACCGACCGACCGACCGACCGACCGACCGACCGACCGACCGACCGACCGACCGACCGACCGACCGACCGACCGACCGACCGACCGACCGACCGACCGACCGACCGACCGACCGACCGACCGACCGACCGACCGACCGACCGACCGACCGACCGACCGACCGACCGACCGACCGACCGACCGACCGACCGACCGACCGACCGACCGACCGACCGACCGACCGACCGGACCGGCTTAATACCCATGGTAAGTGACGTGACTGCTTAATCCTTCTCGTGTTGTTCCAAACTAAATTACGTAGCTGACACAACGTTAAGTTCATATTTGAATAAGCTGAATATTTACTGTCTACCTAATCAATAATGAAATGCACTGATATATCGTCGAGTTCGCCTCGTACAATATTGCGTGGTTGTCACGTTGTTCATCAGGAATGTGAAAAAGCCAAATCCAACGTATGACGATTCCTTTGCAGACATTTGCTCATCAACTCTTCCGAAGTCACGTGATTCAGCGCCAAACTTCACCTCATGGACTCTTCCGGTAACGATCGCATTATGATGTAGCCTCGATTTTCCAGGCTCCGCGATGTGGCGCCACCGATTGTTGCACACACCAGAGCCTGGGTCCAAACTGTACTCTTCATTGTGACGGAAATTGTGTATGCATCCAGATTCTGGGATTCCGGGGATTCGGATAACTCATCAGTTTATCAGTTTATACGATGTAAGTCTTGTCAACTTTACACTTCGCCCTAGCAACGATTTTAAACGAATCAGAGAGCTTGGATAATCGGAACTGACGTCAAAATGTCACTAAGTATGCGCTGTTAATATTTAAGAATACGTATATATGTCGGCAATATATACTATTCCTAATCTTGAGCTGGGTTCACAGAAGTGGGTGCATGCGAAGAACAGTTCGGTAATATTTCAGCCTTATATATGCTGCTTCGAGACTAGGTTCTAGTCCCGCTTACGAGGGCACCGTGTATAGATGCAGCTGACAAAATAAAAAATGCAGGGTGATATGATATACAAATGTACACATAGCTGAAATAAATCATGAAATTTAGTTTTTACTCACGAACAAGACACCAGTCGAATATAGGTTGTCGAACAACTGGAAATGTTTAATCACCATCGTATTTATTGTTATACACCACGGTTACACCATTGCATAGATAATTAAATTTGCTTCAAAATAAACCAACATGCAATTATAAGATTTCAATACTTTTGAAACTACAGCTCAAAAACTACAAGCACCCATAATTTTCAAAATCTGCCTCAGTTGCCTGGGGAAAAGCAGCACACGCGTAATTCAATGTACAGATTCTAATGGGTTAACAATGTGTTGGTTCATGTGGAAATAATATGCTATGCAGCTTCAGCCATACATTAGTTCCGCAACTTATCGGTACCGACGTTAAATGAATTGATACGTGTTGAACATCTATCTCTGCACTTACAAGATCCAATAGTGTCCAAATGATAATTTGTTTTTTTCTACCATTTTTAAATACACTCTGTAAAATACACGCTTTATGTGCAAATATCAAACGTGAAATGCAGTTACATGGATTTGGCATGAAGGCGACTTTAAGCAGTATATTTTACTTGAAACGGAAGCATGTTTGTGAATCGTTGCCGGTCGAGAAGAGAGCGCTACCCCCAACGGTAAGTCCAGCACGAAGTGATCGTCATTACGCAGCAGTTACTGCGAACTACTGGCAGACTTCTCTATGACGTGGCCGTAATGGCTTGGTATCTGGACCTCCCCGACTTGCTTCAAGTCACCGTAGACTGTATGTTTAGCGTCGGCACCAAGTACTTCTTTAACCAACTTGCCGATGTCCGCTAAACGATGCGGGTAGCACGATGCAGAGACGCTTTGTGGGCTGAAAAAATAGATTCGATATCACCAATAACATAGCAATAACAAATGTATCAAGATTACCATTACAGTTACTTTACAAAATGTCAGTGTTAGGCGATTAGCCGTTGTTATAAGTGTGCACACCATAGTTGCTTCGCGACATTGCCATGGACTGCGTGTTTGGTAATGTCACAAATGTTTAGCCATTAAACCTCTCATTTATATTACCTTGTTGAATGTGCCGGATATAGATTGTATGCACTGACGTAACGATTTCCACCGGTCTCCTGATATTCCGCCATATTGGCGATATCAGCCACAATAACAAACACGTGTTTTAAGTGCGTCGCATCTTGTCATATTTATTTCACGACATGGCAGCCAGAAAGCAGAAAGTAATACCGCATAGTTATCGTGAAACTTTGGACGGCGCCGACAAAGTGTGATATGAAGAGAAATTACGTTTTGTTGGGAACGAAGATCCCCCCCTTTCGAGCCGTCCTATTGGACAGACGATGTGACATTTCTGCCTCCGACTTCGTACTTGGATGTGATGAACCATTCAGTAGTTTAACCCAGTCCATATACAGTGGCGGATCTCCGCGCATACACATGATTAAAGGCCTAGAACCAGTTTGTTTGCGGATGGGTCCGGGAAAAAACGGGTGTGCGTGAAAGAAGGATGCTGTGTCGTGACTGCCAACGTGAGATGATTACTTTTGTCTTGAACCATAATTATTATTATATATATATATATATATATATATATATATATATATATTTGAAATAAAGTCAACCGCATATCATTAATCGCCCTATGTTACTATTTTGTTGTGTGTGTATGTGTGTGTTTGTGTGTGTGTGGGTGTGCGCGCGCGTGCGTGTTTGCGTGTGTGTGTGTGTGTGTGTGTGCGTGCGTGCGTGCGTGCGTGCGTGCGTGCGTGCGTGCGTGAGTTCGTGTGTGTGCTGCAATCTGGGGTATTCGTACAAGGCAATGGCGCAACCCGTGCTATGGCCTATGTACCATGGGTTATCCGGCATAGGCTGTAAACAATTTTCCTGTTATTGTTGTTCCGTTTAACGCTGCATATGCATGCCCCTATGTAGGCGCAGGCAGAAATAAGGTAAATTTCTGTAAGAAATCATTACCAAAGCGTAAATAATAACAATATTTAGTAACTATTTACATTGTGTTGCTTTCTTCATGGCACTGAGGGCTTGGCATTTGCATATAAAAATTGTGTAGCATTTGCACGAACTGCCGTGACGTGCGCATAACCGAATACATTTGAACGCATCGGATCGTGTATCCGCTGGTTGTGAGCTTTGAATGTGTCATCAGTCATTCGATCAATTAATTTGTATTCAGACAAATCCGGTGGTAGTACAACTGCTCATAGACACAGCTAATACGTGAAAAGCAGTACATATGTGGTTAGGTTACTAACAAGTTTATTATTATTATTTGGTGTTCCCAAAACAGTATGAATATAAATATAATTTAAAATATATTTGAACACTTAATTTTATATGAATTAAATGAACATGTTGATGTAAAAGAGTACATTAAATTGGGAATGTACATATATTTATATAACTAAATTAAAGTACTTATTTAAATAAAAAATAAAAAAGCAGTACATATGTGGTTAGGTTATAACAAGTTTATAACTATCAAAAAACCCCCATATGTCTTTGGTGTTCCCAAAAAATATGAATATACATATAATTTAACAAATATTTTGAGCACTTAATTGTATGAACATATTGATTTAATTAAACTAAATACTTATTTAAATAAACAAATAGAACGCACTCATGACTGGTGGTCTGTAGATAATGTGGATTGCAATGGCGGTTTCCTACCAGCTGTCCACTTTATTCATACCTTCCTTTATTCAGATGATATAGAATTGTTTACACGCTCATTGCACACAAACATCGCTTTCGCGGTTCTGATGGCGCCGAGGCTAATGCGCAAATCGCTCACCCGCCATGTTTATCATGCAATTGGTTCCGCTATTTTGATCTGTAAAACTGTCTAAAAGTGGCCTGAAACTCAATATTTTTTTTATAATATATGAAAAAATTTTCTAATATATATATATATATATATATATATATATATATATATATATATATATATATATATATATATATATATATATATATATATATATATATATATATATATATATATATATATATATATATATATATATATATATATATATATATATATTGCAACAATAGTACTCAATAGAAACAACACGCCTTTCAAAATAGGCAATATATTTGCAACTAGCAAAAAGACGGCACTAACGTAATACAAAACGGAAACCTACCTGTTTCCGGTGGTTTTTGTAGCCTCCTCTTTAGCGTTATCTTTGCTGTCTACAGAATGGCGAAGTTTATAGGTGCGTGTTACCCACACTGGTTGGTCGTTCGCATGCTTCAGTGATGTTTCAACACTAGCAAAGTTTGCCTATTTAAAAGAGAAATTTTGCATTACGGTCAAAAATAAAAATAAAAAAAATAAAAGTGCACCCAACTACAGGCATGATATGAACATATTCCTTGTATCATTAAATATAAATATATTTAAATAAACTATATTCAGAACGTCAATCACGCTAACTGGTTCTACCCCGGTGGTGTTGCTAGTAACTATATTAAATACTAAACATATTACATATGTGTAAATGCACGATAAATGGAATGTAGATAATTGTAATTCGTTATCATAGATGCAAAAAACAAAAAAAAATTCCAAAATAACGTACAAGAAGATGTAAATCTAATTTCTAAAGTAATTTAATTCAGCACAGCATCAAATAAAATAATGTTATTTCTACGTCGTTATTAAAAAATGTATATACCGTGTCCTTGTAGTAAACGTCTTGTTTTGGCGCACTTCCGGTGTCCAGAAGGACGTCGTAATTGCGATGGTCTAAGACGAAGATTCCGCCCGGCTTTACCATCGCGAACATGTTGAACAGTGCCAATTTTTGTTGACGCTTCGTGCATTCGAAATCAGGTAACGTGGCGAATGAATTCCCCAGACACAAAACGACGTCGAAACCAGCTTTGGGCAAACCGTCGATACGCCGTAAGTCTTGCGGCAAGGTCAGCCAGTTCGCCTTTTCTATCACTGTGTGTATGAAACCAAATTACATACTTTCACGACTCAGGATATCATAGAAAGTAACAGTATACTGGATTGCACAACCCCTTAACAACATACCCTAGAATTGCTAAACGTGTGCGCAATGTAACGAAAAGACATTACATGATACTCAATTTATTCGCTATAAATATTCAATAAAATATAAAATGAAGCATATATCGTATTTGCTTACGTTATGTACCATATTATATGTATGTCAATGGTTGCATTGTTCACAATAAAAAAATCACATACACTTATTAATTTTCGATATGGAATTCATTATTGGAATTGAGGAGTAATTAGAATGGAAATATAGGTGTGCAATTCGAATTGTCAAATTGTAATTGACCCCACAAATATGATTCCAAAAATAACTATCAGTCGATTGGAGACTCGGCGGTGCTAGTACGACGTGATGCTCGTTTTATAATGCCGATGATGATTACCCCAGTTATTGAAGGCTGCATCGTGTTGTCGCCTTCGACGCTCGTTCCGGGCCTCAGTAAGCATTGGCTCACTCGAGTCCGTGCTCACGACCGTGTATCCTTCTTCTAACAACTGTATCGAGTCGATGCTGCAAAAGAAAAATTATGCTGGATAAATTTTATATTGCTTTTATATCAACACAATTGTTGTCTTACATTTTTTTTAATGCTGTGCGCTACACAAAACAATTGTATCGTAAATTTTCCTTAATAAGCAATGATTTTTCTCTACGTCCGTAGAAGAATCTAGTTTCTAACCACATGATAACTAATCTCAACATAACATCTTGATTAGATAATTACTAAACAAATAGCAAAGGTAAACTTTGTAAACTGTTTTTTATAACAATGAGGCTGGTTGCCAGACTTAGTTGCCGCTACCACACACCCAGTCCCGCAGGCAGCGTCCAGCACAGTCTTGTAGTCGCGTCCTCCGACGACTGACGACAGCCACTGCTTGTACGCTTGTGTGCGGCAGAATAAATTGGGCAGCGCTGCAGCGACACCATCGGCATATTGGTCGGGCGGCGGTGCACTAAAGCCTAACATTACGTCGTCATAATCCATAATCTTTATCCGGCACCAAGCTAGAAAACAAAAACTCTGTAGAGTGATCGGTAATAACACACACACGCACGCACGCACGCACGCACGAATGCACGCTCGCGCAAACAAACTAACAAACACACGCTATGTTTTATTTGTAGATATATATATATATATATATATATATATATATATATATATATATATATATATATATATATATATATATATATATATATATATATATATATATATATATATATATATATATATATATATATATATATATGACAATATGAAAATAATTATATTATTTTCGTAGTATTGGTGCTTTCATGCATTCTATGAGGGGGTCACGCTGTAGAGAGGACGTTTCAAGCTTTCGAGAAGGGGTTCACATTTTTTTTAAAGAGGGGGCTTCACATTTATGAAAATAATTTATACATATTATTGCGGTGTTCACGCTTTTGGAATGGTTTTTCACGCTTTTGAGAAGGGATTTCGCATTTTGGAAAGCGGGATTCACTTTTATGACAATAATATTATCTTCATGTTATTGGCGGGTTGACGCTTTTGAGAAGGGGGTTAACTTTTTTTGAAAGGGAGTTCACGTTTATGAAAAACGTTTTGAGAAGCGGTTTCACATAAAAAATTATCTTCAAATCATTGTGTTTCACACTTGTCAGAGAGCGGTTCAAAATTAATAATATATATATATATATATATATATATATATATATATATATATATATACATATATTATACAGTTCTGATTTGTTTGAAACATAATCTTATTCTAACTATAAATGTGTTACCAAGTCACCTTACGTGTAGGCAGTTGATAACAGCTTGAGAGCAGTAGACAATGTTAGCAAGCCAATTACTATTTTTTTTTGTGGCACGCTATATGGCATCCATGCATTCATAACACACAAAGCATCAGATATGGGTTAATTGAAGTTGTTAATTTCGTTTAATTAATTAACTTTTCCAGAAATATTAATTTAATTTAATTTAATTAATTAACTTTTCCAGAAATATTAATTTCATTTCATTTAATTAATTAACTTTCCAAAAATGGGTTAATTTCATTTTGTTGACAAATTCCCAATTAGCTCTCAATTAAGTTCACATTTTACAATTGATTTTACTGGATAGTTCACAGCCATGTTATCTAGGTGTTTTCAGAAGGTTTGCAATCACTATTCCAGTCACTAATGGGAGATTAGGTTCTAGCATGTGTGAATAGGAGGGATATCATCACAGAGCACAAATGCACGGTACCAAGTGAGGTGGGCTGGCACTTCAGTCACGTGTGAATTGCAGGGAAGCCTACAATGTCCTATGTTAGGGTGGTAAGTTGATGGCTGACCATGGCTTCAGCAAATCTCTGTTTAAAGTAAACAATTTGTAGCCAAGTGGATCTATGGGGCCATTAGACCTATGCATCTATAATGTTTTGTGTGTACATTATAACCGTTAATGGGGAAATGTAGAGAAAGCTAATATAGCTTGAATTTGGGATCCTTTTACAGTGTCAACGTAAATCAAAAGCATGCCAATTATAGTGATGCATAACAAACAATGTATACATAGTTAAATGCTAGTGTGTAATAAGGAAACCTAATGATACAGTATAAAACGCTGCATAAATAACAACTTAGTGCATAGAAATTATGTATGTAGTTGCCTGGTTGTGTTAATTAGGTGGTTGAATATAGAAAGAAACCCCACACATGCAAGGCTTCAGCCACGACTGTTCAACCTTTTAAATTTTTTTTAAAAGTATTTACAACGTTTTTAATGTAAACAGATGCCCCACGAACTAATGTCTTGGCAAGTAAATATTGTATGAGCAAATCTCTTTCCAATAATGTTACAAACCACATTAGTATTGGGCATTTATAACTGTCTTAAAAAGTGTAAACATTTCTACCAACATATGATTTAGCTATTAATCGAAAAAAAGTATTTGTTAATTGAATAAACCTGAGAAATGTGTTAGGTTAATTGTATTTAATTGGCGAATTTATGAGTTTATTGTAATTTCATTAATACATTTTTCAAGTTAATTGCAAAGCATAGTGCAGACAAAGGTGTGTATATACAGCAAGACATGAAAACAGCATTTTGTAGTGCTAACGTTCTTTAATTGATACAGGTGTAAACTTGCACAATGATGTGTTGCTCATTCACAGCTCATGTAGCATTATGTGCCCCTCAATCTCCCTCTTACTCTGCACAAAGGCATAATTTCTGGGAGTAATCACACTCGATTTTGACATTTGGCTGCGCTTATCTGACATCAATTTACACTTCGACATGTGCCTGTTCTTTTCATAAATTTTGACTAATCATACATTTTATCTCGACTATTTTTGTCTTATTTTATGACACAATTGAATATATAGACAGTGCTACTGAAGATGACGACTACCCCATTCTTCGTGAGGAAGTGGAGGCTGCAGTGAAGTCTCTGAAAACAGGAAAGTCAGCTGGAATTGATAATATACCAGAAGAACTGGTTCAAGCTGGGGGAGAAGCCTTGATTACCACACTTACAACAATCTGCAACAAGATCTGGCAGACAGGAGAATGCCCCCCCCCATGAACTCAGTCATTGATCATCACACTTCCAAAGAAAGGCAACCTACAGAGGTACCAACATTACAGAACAATCAGCCTCATCAGCCACCCGAGCAAAGTCATGTTGAAGATCCAAAAGACTCAAACCTCAGGTAGAAGAGATCATCGTTGAAGAACAAGCAGGTTTTTGAGCAGGACGGAGCACCAGTGAACATATCTTCAACCGAAGAGTCCTTTGCGAGAAATATCTTCAACATCAGCAAAGCCTGTATCATGTCTTCATAGATTTCAAGAAGGCCTTTGATAAGTTATGGCGTGCGGCCCTATGGGCAACCACGAGGAAGTACAACATTGGCTCCAAGCTTGTCCGAACCATTGAACACCAATATGACAAAGCCATCAGTGCAGTAATTTTTAACAGCAACATAGGAGACTGGTTTCGAACAACAGTCGGATTTCGACAAGGATGCCTACTATCACCAACGCTCTTCAACATTTTTTCTGGAAAGGATCATGACTGATGCTTTAGGAAACCATCAAGGCATTGTCAGCATTGGAGGCAGGACAATCACCAACCTTCGTTTTGCTGACGACATCGACGGCTTAGTAGGAGATGAACAAGAACTAGCCAATTTGGTGGAGCGCCTCGAGAAAATATCTACATCATACGCCATGGAGATCAGTGCCGAAAATACCAAACTGACGACGAACAACACACAATGCATCAGCACAGAGGTCACAGTTAATGGACAGAGACTTGAGACAGTGAAAAGTTACAGGTACTTGGGTTCAATTATCACAGATGAAGGTTCCAAACCGGATATACTTGCCAGGATTGCACAGACAGCAGCAGCACTAACAAGGTTGAAACCCTTATCGAACGACAGAAACATCACTGTCAGTTCGAAAATAAGGCTGATGCGCTCCCTTGTCATGTCCGTCTTTCTGCACGCTTCTGAAACATGGACCCTCTCAGCAGATCTACAGAAGAGGATACAAGCCATGGAAATGAGATGCTTTCGGAAGATCTTGCGCATATCATACAAAGACCATGTCACTAAAGAAGCTGTCCGCAACAAGATCAAACAAGCCATCGGACCATATGACGACCTTCTTACAACAGTTAAGAAGTGTAAACTGAAGTGGTACGGTCATGTATCACGATCATCTGGCCTTACATATACTTTCTTGCAAGGTACCGTAAGAGGGGGAAGACGAAGAGTAGACAGAAGAAGATGTGATTTAACAAGATTTAACAAGATTTGCCATCCAAGCCAAAGGCCCAGATGGCAAGTGGACAAGGAAGCCATTGGCTTATCGAGAGTCCAACAATGTTCATCTACTTATAACCCGCCCTCCTGAGATATGTGTCAACCTTGTTTTTAAACATATTCACGCTGCTAGCAGTTACACAATGTGTATACAATTTGTTCCATTCATTTATTGTCCTCTGTGAGAACGAGTGCTTCCTGATGTCCAATCTACATTGATCCTTTACTAATTTTACCTCATGTCCTCTAGTTCTGCTATCCTTCTTGAGTGAGAAAAACATATTTCTATCAATATTTTCATACTCATTCAATATCTTAAAAACTTCAATCTGATCTCCTCTTAACCTCCTTGTCTCTAGAGTTGTTAAACCACATTCTTTCAGGCGTTCTTCATAACTAAGGTCTCTAAGTTCTGGAATCATTTTAGTTGCTCTCCTTTGTATGCTTTCAAGCGTATCTATATATTTCTTACGATATGGTCTCCATGCTTATATACAGTATTCCAAATGAGGTCTAACTATTGCTTTATAAAGAGGTATAATTAACTTTTTTCCCTTGTATGTTATGTTTCTTCTAATCAATCCAATAATTTGATTACCCTTTGGAGCTGCAATACCACATTGCTCTGAAACTTTCATATCAGCGCTTATTGTAACTCCTAAGTCCTTTTCTTTTACAGTAGTACCCAGAACAGTATCTCCCATTTTATAGTTTGCATTCAAGTTCCCATGTCCTGTATGTAGGTATTTACATTTCCCAAAATTGAACAGCATCTGCCATTTCTCAGACCATTTCACTAATCTGTCTAGATTGTTTTGTAAATGGTGTTTATCACCATCTAAACAGTTTTGTGTCATCCGCAAATTTCAGTACGTTACCTGTTATACTGTCGTCCAAGTCATTGATATAAATTAAGAATAATATAGGTCCTAATACTGATCCTTGAGGTACCCCACTCAAAACCGATTTCCAATTTGAAACTTCTCCATCTACTACAACTCGTTGTCTTCTATCAGTCAGCCATTGTTCTATCCAGTCAGTTATGCTATTTCCGATACCATGGGCTTTTAATTTAAGTAGTAATCTTTGATGTGGCACTTTGTCAAAAGCTTTCTGAAAATCTAAGTAGATAATATCTACTGGCGATCCCACGTCTATCCACTTAGTGATTTCTTCCAAAAAACATAACATATTTGTTAAGTATGACCTCGCTTTAAGGAATCAATCTTGAGATAAATTTAATAATTTATGCTTAACGAGGAAGTCCACGATATGATCTTTAATTAACCTTTCTAATAATTTACAAATCACTGATGTTAAACTCACTGGTCTGTAATTCTCTGACTTATTTCTCGAGACCTTTTTAAACAATGGTATGATGTTTGCTTCTTTCCATTCAAACGGAACAACTCCCTCTTTTAATGACAAGTTGAATACTCTTGCAAGTGGTATACTGATTTGTTCTACTGTTTCCATTAGTAATTTTGGAGGAATCCCATCCACTCCCGGTGATTTGTTATCCTTCATTGCCTTTATTTTCTTAGCTACCAATTCTGGAGTTACAACTAACGGACCTAAATAGTCAGATTTAGCCCCTTGAAATTTAGCATCAGCAACTGGTAATGAACTAATATCTTCTTTGGTAAACATTGAACTGAAGTAACCATTTAGGTCTTCCGCCATTAAAAACCCCTGTGGTATTATATTTCCAGCACTGTCTTCTAGAGGTCCAACCTTGTCTTGTACGTTTTGTTTACTCCCGAAATATGCATTAAAAACTCTTGCTGTCATTTTTTATGTTACATGCTAGTTTTTGCTCATAGCTTCTTTTAGATTGTCTGATTTCAGTTGTAGCTGCATTAAGTGCCTCTTTGTATTTTGCTTAGTCTTCTTCCTTTCTGGTACGCCTATAAACCCTCCACATAGTTTGTTTTAGCATTATTTTTCTAATTGCCTCTTTTGACAAGTGTTTCTTTCTACACCGTTTTCTTTGTTTTTGGAAGGGAACAAATTTATCGATGATACTCTCAATTTCATATTTTAGAATATTCCAACATTCAATTGCGGTCTTATTCATCAGCATGTTATTCCAATCTAGCTTTGCTAAGTATTTTCTCATATCTTTGTAGTTACCTTTGTGGAAGTTTCTCTTGTACGTTTTCTTATTTTTACTTTCTGATTTTGCATTGATGTCAAAATGTATTTGATTATGGTCACTATTACCCAATGGTTCAAATATTTTTACTTTGTCCACTAAATCTTGTTGTGATGACAAAACTATATATAATACATTTTCTCCCCTGGTTGGTTCTAGTACGTGAAAGAAAGTAAGAGTAAGAATGCTATCCTCGATTAAACATAGAAATTGTTGATCCTCAATCCCTGTGCTCTCTAGAGAATTCCATTGTATGTGTCCATGGTTAAAATCTCCCATTATGATACATTCCCCTTTACTAACTTCCTTTGTAGCGTTTTTTAATTTTGTTTTGTCCTCTTCGTTTATGTTTGGACTTCGGTAAACTAATCCAATAGTTAATTTTGAATTTCCTGAAACAATTTTGCACCAAACAGCTTCATCGCAATCTGCTTCCCTTTCTAGTTTTATTTCATAAGCCTGAATAGAGTCTTTAACATATAAAATAACTCCCCCGCCCCTTCTTCCTATTCGATCTTTCCTAAACATTACGTATCCTGTCAGTCCTAATTCAGCATCTGTTTTATCTATGTTGGCCCATGATTCAGTTATACCAATTATGTGAGGGTCAATATCTTCTACCATAATGTTTAATTCCTTTTTCTTATTTACTATGCTCCTTGCATTTAAACATATGCATCTATAACCTTTTTCAGAGATGTTTTTCGGATGATTTGATATTGGTTTATCTGTGCTAGTGGCCTCTTGTTCTGCATGAGACACCTCTAGGTAACCCCCTGCACTTCTAGTTTAAAGAATGTTTACTTCCAAAAATATTTGTCATTGTACCCAAGTCGCTATCTACTGCTGCTGAAAGTTTGTCCGCGAATACTGCCGCCCCCTTTCCACTTAAATGAAGCCCATCCTTCATGTACATATCAGCCCTCCCAACAAAACTTCCCCATAAATCCACAAATTCAACTTCCTCTTCCCTACATACCTTCTGGACTAACATGTTAATTGCCATCCCCCGACAATTTCGGTATTTGTGACCCCTCCTGCCCATTACAGGTAAAATCCCTGACATTATTACCTGCTCAACCCGCGTCTGTTTTAGTGTTCTGACCAACTGCCTATATTTCCTAACTATGGCAGTTGTACCCTCCCTCTCTACGTTATTTGTCCCTACGTGTACTAAAACAGATCCACCCTTACCCGAGCCTACGATGTTTTTTACCCTCTCAGTAATCGCCCCTCTTTTGGCTCCAGGCAAGCAGACCACCACATCATCTCCCTTGTTTAAGACTCTGTCAGTCTTCCTAACTATCGAATCCCCCACAAACACCCTCGCTCTCTTCCTCACCCCCTCTATCACTGCTGCAGAATAACTCTTCCTTTCGATCCCCTCCATCACATTCTGTCCTGACCCCTTCCCTCCTGTGCTCCCCACTTCCCACTCCTTTGCTCTTGTCTCTCCCACTCCCTCTCCTTCACTCCGGTTGTTTTCCCTCCCGTCTCCCCACTCCCTTCTTCTTCCCTTCTGTCTCCGCTACTCCCCTCTCCTTCACTCCGGTTGTCTTCCCTCCCGTCTCCCCCCACTCCCTTCTCCTTCCCTCCTGTCTCCCCTACTCCTCTCTCCTTCACTCCGGTTGTCTTCCCTCCCGTTCCTTTCCTTCCCGTCTCCTTACGTCCTGTCTCCCTACGACCTGTCACCTTCCCTCCTCTCAGCTTCCTCCCAGGCTGAGGTGAGCTCTCCCTAGCATCTCTTGTGTCTTTCCCCACTTTATCGTCTACTGTTCCCCCACCGGAACTACTGGCACAACCCCCCTGTTCCCTTCCCACCATTGCCACAACGAGCAGCCTCAGCTCTTCCAACTCCACCTCTAGTTCCTTCATCTTCGTGCATCCCCTACACTAAAAACTAAAACTATACTTGTTAACTGTGTCTTCTATTAACCTCGCATGAGAAAAAAAACCTGCCACCTAGCGAATACGGAGAACACTGTGTAACAAACACACTCTATCACTGCTGCAGAATAACTCTTCCTTTCGATCCCCTCCATCACATTCTGTCCTGACCCCTTCCCTCCTGTCTCCTTCGCTCCTGTCTCCCCACTTCCCACTCCTTTGCTCTTGTCTCTCCCACTCCCCTCTCATTCACTCCGGTTGTTTTCCCTCCCGTCTCCCCCACTCCCTTCTCCTTCCCTCCTCTCTCCGCTACTCCCCTCTCTTTCACTCCGGTTGTCTTCCCTCCCGTCTCCCTCACTCCCTTCTCCTTCCCTCCTGTCTCCCCTACTCCCCTCTCCTTCACTCCGGTTGTCTTCCCTCCCGTTCCTTTCCTTCCCGTCTCTTACGTCCTGTCTCCCTACGATCTGTCACCTTCCCTCCTCTCAGCTTCCTCCCAGGCTGAGGTGAACTCTCTATACATATCTTGTGTCTTTCCCCACTTTATCGTCTACTGTTCCCCCACCGGAACTACTGGCACAACCCCCTGTTCCCTTCCCACCATTGCCACAACGAGCAACCTCAGCTCTTCCAACTCCACCTGTAGTTCCTTCATCTTCATACATCCCCTACACTCAAAACAAAAACTATCTGCCTGGACCTCAGCCCAGGACTTCTCGCACCCAGACTTGACGAAGTCCACCCAGTTACTGCAACTGCCACAAATTAAGTGCCTTGTGGCCTTTAACTGCCGTTTGCACGGCGCCATCATACAATTTAGTTTTAATTAGTTTGCTACGTTAACCTTGCATAAGGCTGTTTTTGTGATCAAAAGAACACTTTAGGCTAATATACTTGCTAACTGTGTCTTCTATTAACCTCGCATGAGAAAAAAAACCTTCCCGACTCCCAGAGGGCTGTCGAGAACAGGGAAACGTGGAGAGAGCTGGTTAGAAAGTCATCAATGGTGCCCCGACTAACCTTACGATTTATGGGAAAGTGAAGTAAAGTGAAGAAGAAGACAGTGCTTTGTTCACAGTATTTGTGGCACCCTCTGTGTTGTAAAAATACGTGTGAATTTGTAACGCCCCTTGGAGTTTGGGAATCTATGACACCCATGTAAACTTGTGGCGTCCTCCTGGAGTCTATTAAGAGAGTGTGTCCCCACATGACCTTGTGGCGCCCCTGTAGTATATATTGGGGAAAAATTACCCCCCTTTGTAAAAAGCTGGCTACCAGCCTGATGTATGGGAAATTTAAATTGACTATCATACTGCATTAATTTGCTGCAACCACTTATCCATTAGTGTGGGTTGTGACTAAGCACGCACGCATGTTCACACACCGGTATAGATTTGTTTACGGTTGACCGGAACAGGAGTATGCCGGTGAAATTCGGCTTGGACTTGAACCCCGAATGAGGTAATCGAGCAGTGTATCTATTTACAAGACCTCGAACACTTTCAAGCGTGACGGCGACGGGGCCTATTCGCAATAACAGACTTTAGTCCGCGTTGTTCAGCTGCTCAAGATTTGTGCATTTGTTGACTACTCAATGTTGCTTTCGTAACACAATCACTCGTGCCTTCACTATAAATGTGTATGCGAGCGTGCGGCGTGAGAGCGTGTGTGCGGGTATGCGTGTGTTCGTGTGTGCGTGTGTGGTTTGGTGTGGTGTGTGGTGTGTGGTTTTTGCACAGGTTACTGAACCGCCGCTAATTCGCTGCGTCTTGATCGTTATTAGCTACACAAACACAACAATGGCGTCTGTGTCTAGAGTCCTTTTAGCCAAGCAGTGTAGTGTACTTTAATACGCAATTATCAATTACAAACCGCAAATTTACGGCGTCTGGGTCGCTATAATGGCTACAGAAATACAACGATGACGCATGTGTCTAGAGTTTGTTTCGACTAAGCCAACGATAATGAACATCTGGATGCAACAACATAAAAAGCAGCTTAGACACATAGAAATTTACAAATCATAAATTAGTGTTGAAATACACGCGACGAAGCACAAAGCTAACTTTTTTCCACAGCAATAAATGCATGTTAGTCAATTCGTATTGTGTATTTTCTCAAGCAATTATGATTTCGAAGGCTAATTCCGTTCGACAACTAAGCAAGATATTCGATTGCAAAGACTATGATAGAAATTACGGGGTCTGTCTTGTGTTCACACTCCCTAGTGGGAGTGGGCGTTACCAGTATACTTTCTACGGGCCTGTGTAGTGGCGCAACGGAAACATACGGGGACAACTTAGCCAAAGGAGTGGACATGGCCACTGGATGTGTTATTAGTGCTAGCAAAACTGCCCGTCCCCAGGACGGGATAACTTGGTAGTTCATACGTGACAGCCATGACAGCAATGTTTACCAAATGCCTCAGGCCAATATGCCATCAATACGCTCGAGATTAATTAAGGGAACGTCAAACGTATTACCAGAAACAACCGCGTCAAGAACGTGAACCAATACTCGTTGCATGTTCGAAATGTCAAAGGTCGCTTGAATTGAGACCTATGGATACTTGTGTTGGTTGTTGAATAGTAGAATATATTTTTATTGTGTATTGGCCCTCGGTCTGCGACTTCGGGTGCGTGCTTTCTACTATCTTTTTATTGTGCATTGCGACCTCGGGCTAATACGTGGCTGCGTCGTTTCTACTAAAACTAATATAAACCGCCCAGATGGCGCTACGTACTCTCAAACGGTTTACTTCGATTGTTAGAATATGAATGTATGACATATCTTGATAAATATAGGGCTATATGTGTTGAGTCGTTTGACTACATTCTCTGGAAGATTCACAGTTGTCCAGCAGAACCGTCCCGTGTTTCAACAAGTCGATGTTTCACAGACAGTGCAAAACGCGTCGCCTACGTAATAATACAGCAACTTGAGTAAGATTTACACCCGATATCTCCATGACGGCACGGACACGCAACTTATCAAGTTAACATGTAATTACCCGTTGAGAATGCTGCAATTATCCACACGGATGGGTTGTCTTAAATTCGGGCGACAATTCCGAAAACATAATTTGTTTAAATTTGTTGGGCAATTTTTGTAAGCAAATATAGACAATGCATAAAAACCAGTGTTGCTGACTCTTAAATGTTATCTGTTGCTAAGAGTCGCCATGTAATCTTGCGGTCGGAGTTGTCTAAACTCATCAGTCAGGTTGTGCGAGAGCAGTAATGACTGCAGCTGTCAAACGGCGCGGTCGACGGTAGCGAATCTTTCTAGCGAGACACTAGCCTCATCTCAGACCGCGGGATCCCACTATTTCTTTAACAAAATACATGTGGACGTCGCATGGAAAACGACTGACTTTAAATTGCATTATTGCTTTAAATGGATTAACTAAATAGTTCACCATGTTTGTAGGTTGAAACAAATTCTTACAATTACTTTAAGAACTACTGCGTGCATGCCGGTCGGACTTTTTCGTTTTGAACAAACAAGGCTAAAGAAGGACAACACGGCCTATTAGCCACATATGTTTCCGTTTAGAACAAACAAGGCTAAAGAAGGACAACACGGCCTATTAGCCACATATGTTTCCGGCCAGACCTTCTTCACAGTCTGGAAAGACCTCACTACGTCACCAGTTTCCAAAACAGGCGGGCAGGTTGATTTTGCAGCAAATTTAACATTTATTTTACACAAGTATCATTATATTACCGCATCACTGCTACAGTTTTTACAGGTGAAGCCAGCCGATTGTAGATACACAGAAGTTAATGGCCTTTTCTCCGATGCCCTCTCTTTTCCAGAAATATTTCGTTTTTCTTCTCTTCTATCTTATATATTCCGCTCGACAGAACATGTCTCCAATGGGCGCACCGCACTAGCACAATATCAGACTCCCAATAGAGCGGACCAAGGTTCGAATCATCTTGCTATCGTTTCGAAGCATGGGCAATTTAGGTCAGTCCACGTTGCTCCAGTTCAATATACTGTGTAGACGAACCTTTAGATGTAATATACGGCGCTAATACACCGTTTGTTTAAGGCCCGTTCACGTCAGCGATTAGTTGTCCGATTAGTCCGGCGATACGGTATCGCTTGACCCAATTTAACCAATGACCGTTGCGTCCCAGCGCAGGTGTACCGCGTGTTTTTTAACCAGAACTCTAATGGTTGTTGGCGCCATTCAATATGCTGCACATGCAATGTCTAGACACGTTGCTCGTGTGACGCGCATATAATTTAACTCAGCATTTTCTTGCGACAGAGTGTCGCCCAACCAGTTGGGCAACTAATCTCTCGTGTCAACGGGTATTAGCCAATCCTGTGTTGCGTCACGATTAAAGAGTTGTGCCTAGATTTAACAATGTTTAACAAGAGATATCGCACAAAATTTAAAAACATTGCCACCAAATCGATAAATTCCATCGTGGAAGTGGAAAAAGAAGCCATTGGTATATCGAAAGTCCAACAATGTTTTATTTATGCGTAGCCCGCCCTTATTAGAATTTTATTTTGTGAAGCAAAGTTTTATTTATCGTTTAACCTTTGAAAAAACGATCCGTGGCATATTGCACCTCAACCGGTACACCGACAACCGACCGTCACGTCTGTTTTCCACTCACCTTCTACAGGTCCAAGTTTCCGTCTTCAACTGCCGGTTGACTAGCCTGTTCTCCCAACGTAGCACTATGCTTGCCGCCGTCGACAGATGTCGTTGCGTGGCCAAGTGTGAAAATCAGCGAACTGCGGCGAGGTTCAACACGATATTGTACTTGTGTTACGATCGAATCTTTGTGGCAATAAAGCGTCACTTGTGTTCTGCTGCCTTAAGTGCGACATCACGACATAACGACATGTCGATATAGTTCACGACCCGATAAATTCGTATGATGTCTCCCTCCCTCCCTCCCTCCCTCCCTACCTCCCTCCCCCTCCCTCCCCCTCCCTCCCTCTCCCTCCCTCTCTCCCTCCCTCCCTCCCTCCCTCCCTCCCTCCTACCCTCCCTCCCGCCCGCCTTTCCTTTGATATACCTTTTTGTTAATTTGTGCGAACGTCATGTTACGAGTGTATATTGTAAATGTGCTGGCCCGCCACTAGACTGAGCCACTTGTGAGCGGAGTTACTCAAGGAGTTATGTGACAGCATGAATGACATTGGGATTTTAAATCGATTTGATATATGTAATTTAAGGGTACAACTTGTGTTTGCATGTGATTTCATGTTGTACAAAATGGATTGTTGGGACACATTTTATTGTTTATATTAACCATACGTTCAACCTTTCTATTCATGAAGCACCTTTCCATAAGTTTGTCTACACAACTATGATAAAAGGAAGTGAATGACACTATTTAACTATTTATATGCAAACAGAAGGTATAATTATGCGACCAAGTGTTTTGTGATATGAGGTTGCTTGTAGCAGTATGATTATATGTTTATTAATGCTACAAAAGATACACAATGTCATTGACCAAAACAGCAAGAAATAAAACTAATACCACTTTGACATTAGCAGAGTATTTGGTTTAGTGTGGCATAGAGGCCTGGCGGCCACACTGGAGTCCACATGGATAAAAAGAAAGCGGCTCTGCTGGCTAGATGATTACACGAAGATTGTTACCATCAATGTAATAAGCTTAGTGAGCCCGTGATTCCAAGTCCATAAATACCGGAGTTTCTCGGTGATCTGTACTAGGATCTTGTTCGTAATTTTCGTCGATAATAGCCTAGACGAACTATACAACCCTCTACGATGAGGACACATCATTCTTTAGCATAGATAAGGACATACAGCTCACTTAACGAAGATGTGATGCAGATACAAAAGTAGGCACACAATTGGAATTTGATGTTCCAGTGCAGCCACATGCAAGAAACAGACTGTGTCCTAGCTGAAAGATGCATGGACCGGCTACTCTGTCTCACATTTATGAATACCATATTGTCAGAGGTGCAAGAAGTGGAGATCATATGCATCTCTCTCTCTCTCTCTCTCTCTCTCTCTCTCTCTCTCTCTCTCTCTCTCTCTCTCTCTCTCTCTCTCTCTCTCTCTCTCTCTCTCTCTCTCTCTCTCTCTCTCTCTCTCTCTCTCTCTCTCTCTCTCTCTCTCTCTCTCTCTCTCTCTCTCTCTCTCTCTCTCTCTCTCTCTCTCTCTCTCTCTCTCTCTCTCTCTCTCTCTCTCTCTCTCTCTCTCTCTCTCTATCTCTCTCTCTCTCTATCTATCTCCCCTCCCCCCTCTCTCTCTGGTATCACTTGACCCGAACATTTACGTTAGATAAGAATGCAAAAAAGTAGCATGGCCTCCTCAAAAAGTCTTACCATACCAAACCAAGCCAGCGATTATGATCTACAAGAGCATTATGAAATCCAAGACGGAATATGTCTGCCAAATGAGATTCAGCAGGAATGCCATTCATTTATGCGGCCAAAGAAGGCAGGTTGGTGTTCCACCGAATATACCATGGAGATACACCAACTCCACTCAATAACATATCACCCCCTCCGCCAGTAGATGTACCAACATGTCACCACACACCTGCCGTGGCAATTCCGTCCATAAACACAGCAGGCCGTAAATTGTTATTCTTACAAGGCTATCTCCAGCATCTGGAACGAACCCTCAGAGGAAATATTTATCCGTAGGGGCAGATGATATTTTATGAACAAAATCGACGTCTTCCTTGGTATCCAGTGTCAGCACCAACCCCCAGCGTTGGTGTCGACAGCTGCTAAGCCAAGGAAGAAACCTACATGTAACAAACTAAACTGATACACGAATATATAAATGTCGTGCACTAACAGAATGGTAGTCTCTATTTCTAACCCACTGGTTGTATAGCTCCCGAGGCCGCAGCTGACTCCCGGTCGGGCGCGTGAGGCGCCGAGCTGGTTGTGTGGACGGAGATAATGCCGCAGCTGACTCCCGGTCGGGCGCGTGAGGCGCCGAGCTGGTTGTGTGGAAGGAGATAATGCCGCAGCTGACTCCCGGTCGGGCGCGTGAGGCGCCGAGCTGGTTGTGTGGACGGAGATAATGCCGCAGCTGACTCCCGGTCGGGCGCGTGAGGCGCCGAGCTGGTTGTGTGGACGGAGATAATGCCGCAGCTGACTCCCGGTCGGGCGCGTGAGGCGCCGAGCTGGTTGTGTGGACGGAGATAATGCCGCAGCTGACTCCCGGTCGGGCGCGTGAGGCGCCGAGCTGGTTGTGTGGACGGAGATAATGCCGCAGCTGATTCCCTACAGGTGTCTACAGTAGCGTATTGATGGTGTCGGCATGGAGTGAAGACACACCGCTGTAGTTATAGTATTTCGTGTTACTTGGGCACACAATGTCTTCCTTGAAACATCACTCAACTATATATTCTAAACACTGTATTACGTGTCGCAATCGACGACCGCTGACGGTAGATCAACAATCTACCGCCAATGTCTCTGCGTTATGCATTCTTTGGACGTTTCCGCGTATGACAAGACTTTGAATGTCTATACCTTTTATACAATTTTCTACTGGAAACAATCAACTGACGGGAAGCTGCTGCTACGCAACGAAGTCCTTCGACGTAGATAAGACGGTGGATACCTTTCTCGGTACTGCGTACACATTCTCCGGACGTATCGGTTTAGCGCGCCGTCTAGGGGGTTTTGGTGGAACCACGGGCTTACTGCTTTTCGGGGGTGCAATATAGAGGTCACTGTCATGTTTGGTCTCGTTCAAATGTACCGTCAAAGTGGAGCCGATGTCTGCCGACGACAGTTTCAAATCAACCGTCGTATCACATGTTGGAATTGGAAGTGCGGTCGAGGGAACGACGTAAATATCTACAGTTTCTGTCGGTGTATCGTAAATGTCATCGACGACGAACTGTATGCTGGCGCTGGCGCCGTCTGCGTCGTCGCCGTCGCCGTCGTCG